>OY744528.1:17365858-17453358 GCA_963556195.1 Sepiola atlantica | reverse complement strand
TTAATGTCGATTGGCAAGATTAATTGTAGATTTATTTACAAAATATTTGGACAAAGAAATTAATTTTCAAAAACATCAAACAGAATATTCAAAAAAAGAAACTTGCACATCAGATTAAAAGAAAATTGGGCCAGTTAATTTTTTAATCTTTATCACAAATTGCATTTTTTATTATCCTTTTAAATATATATATATATATATATATATATATATATATATAATTATAAATGACAATATATGTATTAGCATATACTATCAGTTCCCTTTTACTTTGCAGTCTCCTTAAAAGATTCAGCTGGATGATTGTCAATTAGTGACAACAGAGCAAATATAAGTCAGGTTAATATTATATTCCAATAACAATGTTTTTTGTTTTTTTTAAAAGTTTATGTTTTTACTTATTTCTTTTATATTTTTTCACATTTCCAAAAAACATAACATTTCTGTGAGATATTTTTTACGGTCCGTTTCATTTGTCTTGTATCAAACAACATTTTTATGTTAATATCGTCTCTGCAACAAAATCATATATATATATATATATATATATATATATATATTAGAAAATTAAAATCAATTACCGGCACAGAACAGTTTTACAGTACTTTTATGTTCCCTTACAAAGATTAATATCGATATATAATACTTCTAAACCTTATTCTTATTCGAATTTTGGTCAAAGTTCATGACATGATTTTGATTCTAGAAAATGTCTCAAATTTAAGGCTCAAGCTTAAGGGGTCTTGAGAAGAAATTAAAATTAAGTGAATCTTGCTAAATTGGTGTTCAATGACTATGGATCAAATTTAATGCAGATGTGAAATGTTTACATTTTCAAATAGAAGCTTGCAGCCATATCATATTCTCCAAAAACCTTTAATTAAAAACAACCCAAAGAAACTGAAATTTGAGGAATACTTATTAATTTATGTCTAATACCTTTTGTTAAAATTTCACAAAAAAAACTTAAATTTTCACAAAGAGCTTCTACCCGCTTTATAGTCCCTTTTCATAAAACTAAATTACATTAAATATAACCCACACTACAACCTCTCATACCAAGAAGATGTGTTCCAAAATCCATAATGATCGGTTTATTAGCTTAGGAGTTAATCCTGTATATACAAATATATAAACATATACCAATATAAACAAGCCGCGCATGCGTGGTCCCCCTCTGTATGTGACTCGATGTGGCGAGTGTAAAATGCAATAAATTTGGGCAATTTGGGGCATTTTTGACCCCCCCTGGGGGTGCAAACCAGAATTTTTCTGGGGTCAAGGATGCTCATTTTATATCCAGAACAATTGCCTCTACATTTTGGCCAAGTTTCAGAAAAATTGAATGCATGGATCAAACGTTATGGGAGAAAAGGGTCATTTTTTGCCATTTTGGGGGCTTTTGACCCCCTGGGGGCGCGAACCAGATTTTTTCCAAGGTCAGCGATACTTATTTTCTATTAGGAACAATTGCCTCTACATTTTGGCGAAGTTTCAGAGAAATTGAATGAATGGATCAAACGTTATGGGGCAAAAGATGTCATTTTTTGCTATTTTGGGGCGTTTTGACCCCCTGGGGGGCTAACCAGATTTTTTTTCAAAAATCGGAGAATGTCACTTTCTAACCTGACAAAAGTTACAACTTCATGCAAAATTTCAGAGAAATTCAATGGATGGTTGCGGAGAAAAATCCGGACGGACGGACGGAAATTCCTCAAAACATAGGTCTCCCGATTTTATAAATCGGGGGACCAATAAAGATATATGACTGAAAAACTCTTCTTATCTGTGATAGGTTTTATTCAATTCATATGACGCTTTCATATAATTTAGACCTTCTTCAGATAAAAGCCATGAAAACAAAGCTGTTATACGAATTTTAAAGAGCTTGATTGGATTGTTGGCATTGGTTTTCTTCACTTATTTCTTGAATGAGGTACTTAGAAAAAGGACCACATGAAGATTGCCATCATATAGTGAAAATGGTGATATGGAACTGATAGGATTTGAACTTGGCATGCCAGGGTCGTCAGTTCATGTCTATATCCACTTCATGATTGCCACCTCCCAGCTGTCATTAATTCCAAGACAATATTAGAAATGAATAAAGTAGAATCAGTGAAAAAGAGAAAGAAAAAAAGGAAAAGAGAAAAAAGAGAAAACGAAGAAAAAAGAAAAATAGAGAAAAATAAAAAATAAAAATAGAGAAAAAGAAAAAGATAATTGAAAGGAAGAGAGAAAAAAAGGAAAGGAGAAAAAAGAGAAAACGAAGAAAAAATAAAAATAGAGAAAAATAAAAAATAAAAATAGAGAAAAAGAAAAATAGAGAAAAAGAAAAAATAGAGAAAAAGAAAAAAAAATAGAGAAAAAAAAGAAAAATAGAGAAAAAAAAGAAAAATAGAGAAAAAGAAAAAGATAATTGAAAGGAAGAGAGAAAAAAAGGAAAGGAAAATAAAAAAATAGAGAAAACGAAAAAGGAAATGAGAAAAAGGGAAGAAAAATAAATGAAAAAAAATGGTAAAATAGAATACATGGGAGAAAAAAAATATATGCAGATGTAAGTAAGAAAAAGGAGTTTCTAGGAGAGAAAAAAAAAAAATATATATATATGACAACGGAAATTGTCGAACTAAATGCATACATGCACTAACACGAGGACCACATAGCTAAAAAGAATGTTTCGGGGGGGGGGGGCATGTTTGCGGAAGACAACATTCATGAGGAACTAGTCTCTGTTGACAGAGGCAAAAATAGAAATAAACAAACGTGACAGAAGTCAATATGCACTCTTATCACCATGAATAACGAATACTACTATCAAAGGTTCCTGATCGACCTAGGCGAGAGAATATCGATTATTTTCCCTTTCTGATAAATTGGACAATCTCCCTGTTAATAGTGGAAAGTGGAATCCCAAGGTTTGCGGCGATTTGACACTGATTAAGTCCACTTCCAGATTGAGTTATATATATATATATATATATATATATATATATATATATATATATATTATAAGCCCTTTCTAAGTAAAATTGAAAGTTGAGCACTGTCGGAAAGATTAAAAAATAAACATTCACCTAAAAGCTTCAGTGCAATGCTTCGATCCTGTCGTTGAGTGCTATCGAATGTTTAGATGTCTATGCTCGCCGCTTTCAGAGTAAATATCACTTAATTTCTTTGTTATTATGCGACAATCCCTCGTGGCCTAATGGGACTAGGTGAACACCTGCAGATTCAAGATGTATCTGTTAACGGGGTTCGCGCCCTATAACCGTCTGGGATGGTTATTTCCCTGTGCTGATGAGAGCCATAAGCTCGAAACGAAGTCGTACGTAGGTAAAATATTTAAAATAATTTAATATTATAAGCCTCTAAAACTCTGACCATTCTTAAATGAGGATGGCACGGTGGCTAAGTGGACTGATGACCTGGGCGTGCTGGGTTCGAATCCAGTTTGTTCCATATGATGTAAACACTATCTTAATGTTATACATTATATAAAGGATGGCATTGTGGCTAAGTGATTAACGACGTGGATTGAGGAGATGGGCGTGCTGGGTTCGAATCCAGTTTGTTCCACAGAAACACTTTCATCAAAACCCACACATGACCTTGTCTCTAACCTTCTGGACAAATAAAATACTTAAATGGTGATATATGTTAGATATATTTTTTTATATCTGAAACACAAAAAAATGTCAAGTAGCAAAAAAATGTCAAAGAAGCACAAACTTAAAACATGTTTGAATTATTTTCAGGTTATTTAATGCCGAATCGAGTAATTTTTCTTCAAAGAAAATTCATGCTTCAAATTCTTATCTTCGCATATTTCTTCATGGTGTAAATGTATATTCCGTATACGAATGGTGTGTTGATTAATTTTTTTTGTACGTGTATATTTTGTAAAGAGTCAGTAAACGATAGGTTCTATTTAATCTATAGATAGGGCCCTGACAAATACGACCACTCCTCCGGGACAGAATGGACCTGAGAGTACTGGTTACTCTCCAAAGCTCCCTAATTGGGGGCCTCACCACAAGATGTATTTTAAGGACCCAATCTATTTTGTTACCATCTTATTTATAGCCTTTGGTTTCTTTCTCCCAATTTGCGTCAGAAATGCTCGAGATCCTTTATTTTTATATCTATCAAATATATAGAAAACTAGAAAACGGGTAAAATGAATTCACAAACAGTTTTGCACCACTTTTATGTCTCCTTACGAAGATTAAAATCAAGATTAAACTAAACTTTATGTTTAGAATCCTGATTCGAATTTTGATCACAATCCATTACATGATTTTGATTCTAAGGAAGGTCTTAAATTTAAAGCTTAAGCAGCCTTAAGAAGAAATTGAAATTCAAGGAATTTTCCTTAATTGGTATTTAATGATTATGAATCAAATTTAATGCAAATCTGAAATACTTGAATTTTCAAATGAGCGGTTGTGCCACACACCTGAAAGCCTCCAAAATGATGTGAAAACCCGGAATCAGCATCATTTTGTATACTGCGAGTAGTAACTTGCGATTGACTTTCATTATATATCGTTGGTGGACTACATCCTTTTTTATGTTTTTTTGGTTTGGTTTTACGAGATATGACCACCTTTCAGGTTATTCACTGTCGAATCCATTTCGGTAGAAGATTTTATGCTTCAAGTTTTGTATATCTTCAAATATTTATTCATGAGGTAAACGTAGGTCTATATATATGAATGGTTAGTCCATTAATTCGTCTTGTAGGCATATATTTTGTAAGTAGTCTGTTCATGATAGATTCTATTAACCCATAGATGGGATCCTGACAGGTACTGCCACTTCGTGTCAGAATAGATCTGAGAGCAATGGCAACTAAGGAGTAACGTCACATTCCCGAAATTGGGGTCTCACTCCCAGAGGTATTCTAAGGTCATACCTGTTTATATATATATATATATATATATATATATATATATATATATATATATATAACAACAGGTGTCAAGCATGAACGGAAAGGAATAGTATTGAAAGATCGAGAACGAGAGAGGGAGATGTAAAGACTTGCTATAAGACAAGAGATTTTTTATTAGACTCCAGTTTACACAAACAAGAGAGTTCCAATTATTTCTGTAAGGAGGGAAATAACTGGGCGATGCTAATTCTTTTGTATATGAACTATATGACGATGTTACATATATTAACAATACCCAGCACCATTATTCAAATCTCTAAACTGTCATAAGATACATATGTTTTGTGCATGATTGATTTGTAGATTAATTTCTTTTCTATGTGGATATTTTGGAAATAGTCTGGAAACGATAGTTTCTATTTAATCCATAGATTGGTCCCGGATAAGTACTGCCACTCTTCCGGGTCAGAGTGGACCTGGTTGTAATGGTAACTAAGCAGTGACTCCACACTCCCCAAAGCTCCCACATTGGGGCGTCACCATTGGATGCAGTGTTGTGTCATAGCAGGACAGTGGGTGGTAGAGAGAGCTTGAGTAGATGGTAGGGTGTGGAGATGGGGTTATCGCAAAGGAAAGCATTGGTCGTTTTCACCACATGGTGATGGACTATAAATCAAATGGTCTATGTTATTAGAATATTCTGAGAAAGAGAGAGAGAGAAATAAAAAGAGAGAGAAAGGAAAAGAGAGAAATAGAGGGAGGGAGGGAGAGAGAGAGAGAAAGAGAGAGAAAGGAAAAGAGAAAAATAGAGGGAGGGAGGGAGAGAGAGAGAGAGAGAAAGAAAAAGAGAGAGAAAGGAAAAGAGAAAAATAGAGGGAGGGAGGGAGGGAGAGAGAGAGAGAGAGAGAGAGAGAGAGAGAGAGAGAGAGAGAAAAATAGCGAAAAATAGAGGGAGAGAGAGAGAGAAAGAGAGAAAGAAAAAGAGAGAAAAATAGAGGGAGAGAGAGAGAGAAAGAGAGAGTATAGAATATTTTGCATAACAAATATGGTATAAATAAATTTCCTGCTCGGTGGGTGACACAATCTTCTGACACCTGAACAAAAGTTCATCAAGCCGACATTATTTGCGGCAGATCCAGCTGGTTTTCTTGAATGTTTGTTAAACCAGGCTTAGTGTTGGGTGCAGCACTTTGAGGCAGAGACAAAGAGACAATATATGCAGTGGAAACACCCCTCTTCTTCAGCTCCAAAGGGGGCCACGGTCGTCTCATCTCTAAAGAAGATGATAGCCTGATTTTTTTATGGACGCAAAAGACATTATTGAACTACATCATCAGCGTGCAGCAATATTAGATGTGAATATGTGAAAAATAGTGTTAGAAGCTACAGGGATAAGAAACTGATGGAGACCACTAGACCAACAAGTCAAACGAGCTGTAACAAAGGAAGCAGGGAATAAATCACACAATTGTGAAGAACACACGTCATAATAGTATTTATAGAAAAGACTGAGACTAGCAACATCACGACTATGATGTTGAGAGTGCAGAAAAGAAAAAAAGGGTGGAGCCATTTAAATTACAGATACGTTTCGGTACCTTATCAAGACCCCTCAAATGGGACCGAGATTCACCAGCCCAAATATGACAATAGTACTTAGTTAGGGGTCAAGGTGATCCATCAGAGACGGTTTTCCAGGTTTTTACTACCCTATAGGGTTTAGGGTTGGGAGGATGCAGTTCATCTGGATGTACTTGCTGTAATTTGCTCTAAGCAGTAAAGCAAATAGCAGAGAAAATATTGGAGTTAATCATTTTTTTTAATTAAAGAAAAGAACAACATCTCTATGACTGCGATATCACGACTCTGAGTGACGTCACTTTCGACTGAGCAACTACATATATGTAAATAAGACAGACGAACAGCAGTTTCTGTCCATAAAGAAGACAGACAATTTGTGGTGATTCAAAGAATGCACCACACAATATTGCAAGCTGCTGATTACTATGGTAATGTTACGCAAAAGCAATTTATTTTCCTCTTTGTTTACTTGTTGCAAATCTGCATCCACATTTCAATTTGTGGAGGGAAATACTGATACAATTTATATTGGATAGAATTTGAGGAAGTGATTTTTATTTTATTCTTAGTGTCGTCTGTAGTGAGGAATGCTAGAGAAGACTTGTGGATTAAGAGTTATCTCTCTTGGACCATAAATCTTTAGAAAATTCACTTAGAACCGGTTGTTACATAACGCCTTTATCCGTTGTGCCATCTGTCCATGGACTTCTACCCAATCACGGCGGATGGAACGAGAACAATTTACAATGGATTACAATGGATTAAATAAAGGGTTCAGTTCAAAATTACATACCGATTCCCAAATTCAACATGAAGATGCCAGTGTTCGAAAAGATGCACCTGGAAAAGGTTAGAGGTCACATCGGCCGAAACGTTGTGACGATAACAACCATGATGAGAATAGTAGTCTGAATAATACACAAGATTTTATTTGCAAATCTGAACCAACATTAAATGAATTTCAATTTGTAGAGGGAAATACTGATACGATTTATATTGGATAGAATTTGAGTGCCGAAACAATTGAAGTCTTCAGTCAGAAATATATTTCATGAGGTGAAATACAATTTTGTTAAAGAAATCGATAAAATGCTAGGATTTTTTTATTTTTGTTTTTAGGATAAATCAAATATTTCGAGCGAGGCCGCTCTTTTTCAGTGAAAAAACATTTTTATTATAAGCTTTCGACACTTGTTTTCATTATTACTATGTGTACTAACATCACGCATTTTAATAAGACACTCTCTCCACTTTACACCGGGGAGAGCGTCGCCGTTTGGGAGTCTCTCCTGTACGACCGGCGTGATGAATAATCAAAAAATATATATATATATAAAAATGTCGGATTCTTATTTTCATTGAAAAAGAGTGGCCCCCCTCGAAATATTTGATTTATTATATATATAAAAAAATAAATAAATCCTGGCATCTTATCATTTCTTAAACAAAATTGTATTTGATTTTAAAAATATGCCTTCGAATGTGAAAAAACATTTTATTATAACCCTTCATAGGGTATTTAATAATCTTCACAGAAACCAAGAAGGGAGTAATTTTCATTAAAAAACAATCATAATAAAATATTTGTTTTGAGAAACTTATCAAAACAACTTTCTTTTGTCTTTTCTTTATGGCCATTGTTCAACTTTAAACCAAGTAGTCAAAGAAAAGCAAAGAAATATCCAAGATATAACGCACGATTAAAAGTTATATTCAATAAATGTTTGGTAAAAGTCATTTATTCTCGGAATAAAAAAAAAAAAGAAAAATCAGATTCAACAGAACCATAAATAAGATTTTATGATTTTTGGCCAGAATACAAATGCGACTTTTTGGTAAATCTTTTGGCAGAAGAAATTGTCTGGCATTACGGAATTGTCTATTAAAAACGGTACCGAAACAAGAAGAAGAAGAAACGTGTATGCATGTCAGAATGCGGGGTTGTAGATAAAGTAGACATAGCACACGGAACTATCCTACCATGGTCATAATTGCAAGCAACATTTACCAAAAAAGATTTGAAAATTCGGGAATCTTTTACGAGACTCAGCAGAGTAAAAACGCAAAAAAAACAAATTACAACAAATAAAAGTAACTGTAAGCTGTAAAAGTTAGTTTCAAACTTGCATGTGATATTTGTTTGTATTTTAAACCCGTTTGAAGTGCTATTTATTAGAAATCAATAGTTTTGACACCGTAATTTCGAAAACAAACATGGCCGATTTGGGGGGAATTACTAACAAATGCACCTGGAGCGGCCATATTGATTTTTGTGAAAACGTTGGAGAAAAAAAAAACAAGACTTTTTTTTTTTTACATCTAATGAAAACCCATTTATAATACGTAAAAATAAAAACAAATTACATAGGTAAGTAGAAAAATATCTATTCTCGTCGTAGGTCAACTTCACTTGTTGCAAATTTATGTTTTTAAACCCTTTCTCGTTCTTTTTTTTGGACCCCGTTCGCGCCTCTGCTGAGTCTCGTAACATATACCCGAAAATTCTTCTCTTTTTTTTTGGTGGGGTGGGGATGGGGGTGGAGCTCCATTCGGTCATGAAAGACAATGCAGCCCCCCCCCCCCTCGCCCCCTTCTCCACCTAAAAGAAATATTTAGCAGTGACTGACTGTTATTGGCTGGAATATATATATATTTTTTTCTTTCTTCCTTTTGCTGTTCCAGTAATAAATTCATCAAGGGGCTACTGTGATTAGGGGTCAGATATATAGGGGGCATTCTAAGAGGGGAGTTGAGGAAACAAGATGTTTGTTCACATTACATTTAAATTTCTGCATGTTAGTACAGTCGGGGAAACAGGGAGCAGGGAGGGTATCTTCGAAAGACAAGTGGTCCAAGGAAAGAAGCTATTAGAATAGAAAGTTTTCCGGCATCTGGGGAGCTCTACAGTGAAGAGGTGGGATTTTGCTGCTTGTCAGGTTTGTTGGGGTTATTAACAATGACGGGGGGGGGGTACAAGTGCACTATGTTCGTCGGAGCACATTCCATGGAAGGACTTGTAAAACAGGTACAAGGATGCAATATAGCAGTGATGGGACAGGGGCTGGAGCTTGGTAGACAGTTCAGAACCTATTAAGTTAGAGACTCTTTTTTGTACGCCGTCCAAGAGGGAGAGACTCGTACCTTATTTTATAATTTCCTTTTACTTGATTTAAAACTCGAATTTCATTTTACTTCCACAACATTCTACAATGAATGCATCAAATAGTTATTCAAACAATCCAAGTAACTTAATAGATTATTGGCACATTAACTATAATACCAATCACTTAAAAACTACCCATGATGGCACCCTTACAAGGGGGTATCCACTCTCTGTTGAGACTGAAAGGAGTCCCCCCCCCCCAAAAAAAAATTGCAAACAAGATAAATTTACAAAGAGATTTTAATAATTTTTTTGGCCTACTTCCCCCCAAAAAGTTCAGTCATTCTGTTGTTGATGATGATTGTGATTAAACTTTTAACTCCCAACAAAGGTTTTCTTTCATTGTTTGACTACATTCAATGTAGTAAGGTCTGAAGGGAACATTTTTTGAAAATTATAAAAAAAACAACAATCCAGGACGGGTGTTCTTTTAAAACAGATATTTTGATTTAGAAAATGTCTAAAATTTAAAGCTTAAGAGGTCGCAAGAAGAAATTTTAATTCAGGGAATCTTGCTTAATTGGTGTCTAATGATTATGGATAAAATTCAATGCAAATCTGATATATTTAAATTTTCAAATATGGGGTTGCATCCATATTATGCCCCCTAACAAAAATTGAGTTCTGGGTTGAAATTTGTGATTTGTTGCCGAAATGAAAAAAATAATTTTAAACTCCTGCCTGTGGAATTCTGTTATTCCACATTTTGGACGAGCATCTTTTAATTTTATAAAAACAAAATCTATGGATTGTACCATAAAATGTTGACACAAATAATAAAAGTTGTTAATTGTTAATAGCAAAGCGTTGTCTCTTCATTTGGATGAAAGCCCTTTTGTTCCGGCTAGTCAAACGAATTACCAGAATCAAATACCACAATGATAATTATCCGACCACATGTGCAGCGGTGTAGTCATGCTCATTTTTAATAGGTGTATTATTGGAAAAAATTAAAGTATGTTATTTGTTTGTAAGAATCACAGTGTGTCATTTGTTTGTAAGAATCACAGTGTGTCATTTGTTTGTAAGAATAACAGTGTGTCATTTGTTTGTAAGAATTACAGTGTGTCATTTGTTTGTAAGAATTACAGTGTGTCATTTGTTTGTAAGAATTACAGTGTGTCATTTGTTTGTAAGAATCACAGTGTGTCATTTGTTTGTAAGAATCACAGTGTGTCATTTGTTTGTAAGAATTACAGTGTGTCATTTGTTTGTAAGAATTACAGTGTGTCATTTGTTTGTAAGAATTACAGTGTGTTATTTTTTAATAAGAATTACAGTGTGTTATTTTTTAATAAGAATTAGTGTGTCATTTTTTAGTAAGAATCACAGTGTGTTATTTTTTTGTAAGAATTACAGTGCACTATTTATTTCTGATAAGTAAATTTGCTTATTAAGGGAAGGAAAATGACCTTACTTTTTGAAGAGTTGTTTTTGTTTTTTTGTTTTTATTAATAAATTACTATTTTAATTCAACAGCAGTTGGCCTTTTCAAAAAGAGCTTCGACCGACATATTCTTTTATATTCCACGTGCTGGGCTTTACTAGCATGCTCGAGCTCGAACTAAGAAGATTTACACTCCTACATAAAACAGTTTATTGTTCAAAAAAAGAAAATAAACAAACTAAAAAACAAATAAATAAAACAAATAATGTACACATCATATAAAATGATTTTAAAAGTTGGATCTAAATAGCATTTAAGTTAACAAATAAAACTTTGATTCTGACTAGCCAATTTTCATTTATTATTGTTGTACCATGTTATTGGCAATATAATAATGTATCGGGTTGGCCAAGAAGTTCGTTCGCTGTTTTAGAAATGGGGGAAACCCAAACATCAAGTTTAGAAACATAACCGACTTTAAGCAATTCTTTTTTTTTTTAATCCAAGGCTGTTCAGTATCTCATTTTACCTGCCTCCATACGAGAGTAGAGTTAAACACAAGGTCGTTTGTTTAATGTGGGGAGAATACCAACTCCTCAAAAGGGGCACACTGGATTGGGACAAAAATTTAAATTGCCTCAGTGTAGAAGGATTTCTCCTGCACTGACCGAGGACAAAACAAGTGTAGTATCAAAACAGAAACTACACTTTGCTCCGAACCAAAAGGCCAAGGAATGAGGCAGTTCAGTGTCATGCAGTGTACCCCTAGATAAAAAAAAAACAAAAAAACTGACAGGTACTACCACTTCTCCGGGTCAGAGTTGACCAAGGAGTAATGGTAACGATAGGGGTGACTCCACACTCCCCCAAAGCACCCAAATTGGGGTCTCACCACCAGATTCACTTTAAGATATTCCTAGCACCATTACTCAAATCTCTAAGCTGACAGAAGATATTTTAGTTGAGAAAACAAGAAAAACTTATAATTATACTCAGACTGGGGATTATGGGATTATGCTAGATTTACATATACATATATATATATATATATATATACATTCTTTTATTACCAAGACAAATCTTATCTCTTCAGTGAATTATGGGGATGATTTTCTGATGCAATTAATTTGTCTCATTTGTAATAATTGAACACTACTTAGGTATATGTGAATCTGGATAGGCAAAAAAAAAAAAATGCTTTTCACTCAGAATCAATAATGATCAGTTGATTTTGAATCAAGTTTTTCAGCACATCAAAATAAATTCAGTCTGACTACTTTTTGAACACACAGTAGGAAATAAACTTATTAAAAAAAAACTTAAATAAAACCTTTCCTGCTAGTGGCCAATACATACACTGCATACAAAAGTGTGCTTGCTCTCTCTCTCTCTCTCTCTCTATCTCTCTTTTCTTTCCCTTTTTCATTTTTGTTTCTCTGAACAACTGGACTAGTTTGCACCAGTTCAAGAGACGAAACTCCTGTTCAACCAAAAACCACCTCTTTTCACCCCCTCTTCGATCTCGGGTGGGGAACGGGAATCTCATGCTTGAGTTGGTGTCATCGGCCAAAACGAGTCTGTCTCATTCCATTTTAGCTTTGTGGACGTTCGACCTGGAAGTTTACCATATCCATAAATACATATACAGACAATTCGTCTTCTCTTGCTTCGATGAGGTGAGTCTCCGCCACATTATTATAATATCAATCCAACAACTGAAATATTTTTTGAAAAGATCGGATCATCTTAAATACTAATCCAAGATTAAACTGTCTACCAAATAGAAAAAGATGAATTCAATTTCAGAATAAGAGTTTGCTTCACAGGTGTTTCAAAAAAGTGTCAAGGGAAATCAGGAAACTTTATCAGGATTTTTATGCTTATAAATTATATGCAAACAAACTAGCCAATAAAAATTGACGTTTAAGAAGCACAGATAAGCTGTAACAAAACTTGAAAGAATAATGATTTCCCCATACTGCCTAAAACCGCACTGACCGGATGCCGGCTTATTTTAGAAGTGTTATTTAAACATAAACAATAGACAGAGATTGAGTGGTCTGTATGAGAGAGAGAGAGAGAGAGAGAGAGAGAGAGAGAGAGAGAGAGAGAGAGAGAGAGAGAGAGAGAGAGAGAAGGAGGACTAGAGAAAGATATCGTCAGGCCATTTGGGGCTACTGTCCCCCCCACCTCACACGTACTAGCAATGGACCGGCTGGCTTTTCACATCCATCTTCCTTGGAAATCCAGGAACAAGAGACAGAAAAAACCTCCAACGGACGTGCCGTCACTTCCGACTTCCGTTGCTACTCCTACCACCTTTCAGGGTGTCCTCCCACTTTATGAGCCCCCTCCCCCACCCCAGTATCTAACACTTTGAGCTTCTATTCAATCCAAAGATAAGGGTCATGAGAGGTACTACCATGCCAGGCCAGAGTGGACTCGGGAGTAGCGATAATTAAGAGGTGACTATACCCCCCCCCCCCCCAAATCTTCCAAATTGGAGCCTCACCATTTTGTGCCTTACCCAGGATGGTTGATGAAGGGGTGAGCTTGAGCAGTGTATAGGGTTGGAAAACAGGGTAGGCAGAAGAAAAAGGTAGAAAGGACTATGGAAGATGGATGTCAGGGTAATGGTTTCGGTAGATTAATATCAAACTCATCATGCATGTCTTTTCATCATTTTTAATGAGTATACCTGTTTTTATTATTATTAGTACACTCACTTGGAGTTCTCACACAAGTCATTATCAGTGATTGCTCATTGACAATAACCACGGATGTTCCCCAAGAGTCGGAGGGAAAATAATCTCAGATTTCCAACACTCTCCACCTCTTTCGCTAACCGTTGCAAATCACTTTGCATTATCGCAACAGCTGTTTACCATTAATTTCTCGCTAGCAACTAGCGTTGGTCTTCTCTGAGATTTGAGTGGCAATAAGCCTCGCTAAGGTTCTCTAGATTGAGATGTGACCATTTGTTATATAGCGAGAGCCTAAGAATAACAGTTAGTGAAAACGGTGCCAGAATGATTGACAAACTAGCTGAATGATTGACGGCTGTAAGGTTAGAGTATGACCCCGATGGAAAACAGAAGTTGAGATCTGAGGTAATTTCTTCCAGTGTCAAATTTATTATCATTAAAAGTAATTTAAGCTCTTATTCTTTGAGATAATTGAGCTTTTTACATGAAAACGTTGATACCCTGATTCTTATAAGTAGTTCTTTTGAAAAGAACATTGCATTTAAGCCACGGTGACGGCTTTGTTAATACTACTTGCTACAGAGCCCAGCCTAAATTTTGGGGGCGACAAATAATTATAAATATTTATTTTTATCTACATACATATACGTTTCATCCTTACGGGAATCGTCAGTGTAGAGAGGAATTATTCACACCGGTCGCTTAACTCAAATCCCGGAACACGATTTATATTTCAAATTCAAATTCCAACATCTTTGCCCGCACGGCCATTGTCAAAAACTCGATAAATAAGTGAGAGATTAATCCTGTTTAAAAGGCAGCTGTCGTAAAGAGTTCGACTTTTGAAGGAACATTGCATTTAAGCCACGGTGACGGCTTTGTTAATACTACTCGCTACAGAGCCCAGCCTAAATTTTGGGGGCGACAAATAATTATAAATATTTATTTTTATCTACATACATATACGTTTCATCCTTATGGGAATCGTCAGTGTAGAGAGGAATTATCCACAAAAGTGTTCTACTATTGAAAGGAACATGCATGCACACACACACCGGACTTGATGTTCTAATTCTTGGAACAATTGTAATGTTTTAATTCATTGAATGTTTATCTATATATATATATATATATATATAGAGAGAGAGAGAGAGAGAGAGAGACAGATATATATATATATATATATAGAGAGAGAGAGAGACAGATATATATATATATATATAGAGAGAGAGAGAGACAGATATATATATATATATAGAGAGAGAGAGAGAGAGACAGATATATATATATATATATATATATATATATGTGTGTGTGTGTGTATAGTCATACGTTAGTCTTCTCATGCACCAATTTCACCAAATACAAAAAGATAAGAGATACCTTCATGACAGATAACACCTCAAAAGACAGAAAGTAAATCTATACAAGTGAAATTCAAATCTTATTTTTTCCAAATATAAAACTAACGAAATTACCAAAGTGACTAAGCTTTTTCTTTCATTTCTAGTGCAACGCACTTTCGTCCATTAGTTTCTAATTTTTTTGACATTGAAAGTTATCTCCCCTTCTTTTGAAGTCAGTCACACTCAATATCAGATTTCAATAAACGTATGAGATTTTATAAACTCCTATACATTTACTCAAGTCGAATATGTTAAGCCTTTTGAATTTATGAATAAGTGATAAAAATAGTGTCACAATAAATGAGTTACACAGATCAAACCAGTTTCAATATCTATATCTTCTCGACTTATAAAGTTGATATGTTTAGCGCGCTGACAGTGAGCTTAAAACCCTAATTTCACATACAAAATAGTAGAACTTCACATTTCTTAATATACTAAGCATGTCCACACGATATACATACAAGGCCTAACTAATTTGCATATTTATTTACAAAATTATATCTAATTAATTCACTATTCGTTATTGACTTACTTTAACAGACTTATTTACATGTTCCAGAGAGCTTCGCCACATGACTGAAAACAAAATCCTGTTACTTATCACGGTTTTGGTCCAGTCTTTCAGCTGTCAGGAGCGGCAAGCGAGTCTCAACCCTTATCTAATTGGACCATTTCTTTAATGGTTGAATGAAATCTTCTTGATATGATTTCTTTACATAGCTGGAATCTGGTAGCCGGGAAACATGTCCAAATCAAGTAATTCCCTTTTTTTTCAAATAATGTTGTTGCTGGATCTGTTAATATTAAGCCCCTTTCTGTTATCTGCATCTATTAGTCTTCCTCGGAAAGTGTTAGGACACCTAACGAAAACGGAATTACCTCCCTTGAACCATTTCGGGAGTTAAGAGTTATCGCCCTTGGAAAAGGGTGGTCTGCCCGGAGAGAAAGAAAACAAAGTATGGCGTCAGACTGTGAATATATCAATCGCGTCCAGCGGCCAATTAACTCATTAATTCATTCTGTGTTCAGTTTTAATAAATCTGTTAAACGTTTCTCTTGATAGTTCATCCATTTATTTACAAGTTATTATTTATAATTAACCTAAATTACGAGGTTATAAAAGAAAGTCACTCTAACAATAAGTTTTAAACATATCGTTTCATAGATATTAAGCTTCCTCTCATGCTCTGTCAGTATAGTCCATGTTTCACTTGCATATGTAGCAACAGGAACAATCAATGAATTGTAGTCTTAACTTCAGAGGCGTTAATATGTCCTTTCTGCTTTACATCTTTTTCTTTTTAGACGTCTAAATTTGGGAGTTGGGCTTATTTGCCCCAAATGATGAAGGCCATATCAATCAAGCCAAATATCCTGGTTCTGCTTTAGTGATGTGTTTGTGTCATTTTTTTTACTAGTCGGTTCCCATGCTTATCCACTATACTATATACTAATATTCCATATATATTTCTCCCTTAATGTTTAATTTTACTTCAGTCGAAGTTCTCAGAAATCAAGGGGGGCCCCTTCCTGGGGCTAACACTTGATCTCTATATGAGATACATAGATACCCGAATATTCTATTAAAATTCTCCTTTATTTCTCAAACATTGAGTTAGTAAAAAAGTTAAGAATAATAAATTTATTCTCTCCCCAACTGACCAGTCAACTATGTCATAGTATATCTTTCTTGTGGTCTGTTGGTCTTACCGGATTCCAGGACAAGAATTCATCTAGTCTGGTGGAGTATCCAGCTACGTGGTGTTACTTGAGGTAACATCAATAGGAGAAGATGCACTATTCCTCGTACGAGGGGATCTTATTTGTGCTGCGGATACTATGTAATTTTGAATATTTGGTCAGGGTTTACTTGTAGGAGTAAGTATCCTCATGTCAGGTTGTCCTGACAAACCCTTGTACAGAGAGACCGAAGACACTCGAGGATAGTGTCTAGTAGGTAATTCAAACTCCCAATAATATATATATATATGTATATTTTTATATGTATATGCAAAGATAAAGGTCAGCCAGGCCTTTGTTTGAGAGAAGCTCAGCTATTGGCTAATAAAAACATCAACCCATAGGAGTCCATGTTTCACTTGCATATACAGCAACAGGAACTATCAATGCATTGTAAAGTCATAACTTCAGAAGCGTTGATATGTCTTTCCTTCTCTATATCTTGTATTTGTTATTACTGTTTTCTAACTCAATGACTGTCTTGATTTTAGTATTACCTAGAGTTATATTTATGCCTATTTTTTTATGTTCTAGAAATAAGCATTTTGGGCGAGAAGCGTTTTTTCTAACAATTTTCAGGTCAACTTACTTGTATGGTCTTTGTTCACGCAGGAAAACCATAACCATATTAGGAGAGTAGAAAGTCGACTTTCGGTTTACTTTTGTCAACCTTGCAACTCTCACTTCCCTTATTTTGTCCTTTAGTCCTCACATTCCATGAGCGATGTTTCTGACAAAGGGGGAAGAATTGCTGTTTTCTGGGTTGGAATCTGTCCAGCTAACACTTAGTTTTTGACCTTGAAGTAGTATTTATTTAGTTCCTTACATTAACTGACTTCATGCCTTGTCTGGAGCGATTTCCACTTAAAAAATAATAATAATAATAATAATTTGATAGTTCAAGGTTGGGAGCAGGAGTTTCTTGGGTTACTTTACTTTCCCGGGCAACACCGAGACACAGGTGGAACACAAAATATTGAAACCATTTCCTGTAAAAAGACTATCATCTCTATTCAGAAAGTGTGTTCATTTATCGCACTGATAGTGAGATTAAAACGTTAAATTCATATTCAAATTTAAAAAAAACAGCTTTCTAATATACTGATCAGGTATATGTGATAGACGCCTTAATGTTAACTAATTTACATATTGCTTTGCAAAAGTACATTTTAGTAATTCATTATTCGTTCTTATATTGCTTTATTTCCTGGACAAATACTTATCATTCGGGTTCAGATGTTTCTGTCTTTAGAGGGGCCGACTTGATTTTCAACAAGTTACGATCTATTTCTAAATTGCAAGTGAAAAGCCGAATTGATTTCTTCTTTCTTTTCCTTTCTTTATGGTCACATTTCAAAGATAAATAAATCTGTATCAAATTACCAAAATTTTAACGCTTATCTATCTATATGAATAAATAAGAAAGATTTTGTTTCGTGTTTACAATATAGTCATGAATGAAATGTTTATTATTTAAAATTAATCCTTGAAGTATTTCAAGTAGTGTACTTTGTGAAGCGATAGTGAGCCGGCAAAGCTAGCTTATAGTAAATAAATAAAGAACTTAGATGTAATTTGTATTAGCTGGATTGTTTCGATTACTGTACTTTATATAGACATAGAAGAACAAAATGGCTGACATTCAAAATGTTATTAATAAAATATTTTTAAAAATCTACTTGTTTGTTGTATTGTCACGATTATTAGGAATACCATTTTTATCTTGTGTGTTATTTGCACAACGTTTCAGCCGATGTAACCTCCGACCATCTTCAGATGAATCTTTTCGAACTTAGGAACCTAATAGTTGAACTTCAGAATCTTTGTATTATTTGAATTCCTCCGACTACTATTCTCACTTTGGTTGTTATTTTCACAACGTTTCGGCCGATGTAACCTCCAACCTTCTTCAGATGAATCTTTTCGAACTTAGGAACCTAATAGTTGAACTTCAGAATCTTTGTATTATTTGAATTCCTCCGACTACTATTCTCACTTTGGTTGTTATTTTCACAACGTTTCGGCCGATGTAACCTCCGACCTTCTTCAGGTGCATCTTTTCAAACTTTTGAAACTAATAGTTGAACTTGGGAATCTTTATATTGCACTTTGGTGCATGTATGAAATTTTTAACCGAACCTTTATTTAATCAACAGGGGTGATTGTTCTCATTCTGCCAGCCATGACAGAGTAGAGCTGTTAGTTTTTATGTTTGTATTAGTTATTATCGCCTATAGTAAGGATTGAACCTTCAACCACAAAAAGACTGTCACTTAGAACTGAGTGTTAACCAAAGCTTTTAGCTGTTACGCTACACATTCTTCTTTTATTTATGACCAATCATGAATAAATTATGGATCAGGATGAAATATTAAAATAGATTGAAAATAAAATTTTCATTTTTTAACAACACGGACCAATATTTGCCATAAATCAATGGCGAAACAGATTTAATTATGTACATTTTGTTAAGAAAGCTATTGACCACAAAGATAGGTGGTAAAATTGGCTAAGATTTTCATATTTTTAAATATGAATGAAAGGCAATTTTCATTGAAGAAACTTTCCATCGGGATGCACTTGATCTCTTTTGAATATCTTAATTCTTTTCTTACAGTTTTCAAATGCGATCAAAGTGAATGCATTTCTGTAAATGTCCAATCTGAATGCAACACAAGCTTTTGCACTAATTACTTGACCTTCTTGTAGCGATGAAATCAACATTTACAGCGTAACAAAATGGCTGTTTCTTCTCAGAAAACACAAAAACACAAAAAAAAAATCCAATTACACTTTACCATATCAGCACAGAAGCTTTTTCTCTCACTTTAGAAGCGACGGCAGAAGCAGGTGTCCCCTGTCAATTAAAGCGAAATCATCTGCCTCCTTCACATGACTCGTTCCATTTCCTTATCTCCTTGTATTTGCACTAACACCAAAGAACAAGTACCGAGCCTTCTCTAACTGCTTTTATGCCAGACGACATAGAGGCTACTTTTATGACCTCCAATTGTCTAAAGACATCAAGAAGCTAATGAACAAGAATCAAATTTCTTCCAATGTCCATAAGACGGATTTTATTTTGACCGGATGACAGAGGAAAAGTTCACTTCAACACAGATTTTACTATTGTTTTTTTTTGTTTTTTAATTACATCTTAAAGAATTTTTGATTCTGTAATATTATTTTTCTCCAAAATGTCAAGCAGGTATGAGAGTCAATCATCATCATTTTTTTTTTTATTCATCATTTTTTTTTTTTTAACGTGCAAATTGAGGGACATCATCCAAACTTGTAGGCCCCATCCAGGTAACTGGCGAGCTGTATGCATGGCAGTTCTGACTCCACATGTCCAAAAAAGTCTATCTGCCAGCACCACCATTCACTAAATCCAAAGGGTCTGCTATATCCATGAAGGTCTATTCAAAGCAAAAGTTTTACAGAGAATGCCCTTCCTAACCCTAACACTTTTTTCTGATCGACACTAAGTGTATCACCAACCAAGGTCAACAACCCGCATTCAAGTCAATAAGTCTGCTTTTATTACGGCCGACAATACACATTGGGTATTTTTATGCATTTCACGGAGATATACCTGACTAGAGCATATCCCACATACATCGGCTGAATAGACGGCCAGTTGGTTCGGGACTGCTTATCGGGTATTCACAGCTAACTTCCATATTTGAAGGCCGTTCGCTTATATGCCACCTAGGGATTCAGTGGATGAGAGATAGTACGAACTGGTGTGAAGCGACTGATAATAAAAGACCAGTTATTAAAAGTATTAAAGCCCACAGATTTATTTCCTGATTAGTTATTAAAGTAGGTTTTTATTTTCTATAGGGTTTCCCCTCTAAAAATACCACCCATAAAAACGTCCATAAAACCTTTAATAATTCAGCAATTTCTTGAATACTTCATGTTTATGAAATAGAAGAAGAGTAGGCTGCCATTGGGTATTCGCAGCTAACCTCCATATCTGAAGACTGTTCACCTAGCAATCTGGTGGATGGGAGATAGTACGAACTGGTGTGAAGCGACTGATTCTAAAGAACCAGTTATTAAAAGTATTAAAGCCCACAGATTTAGTTTCTGATTTGTTATTAAAATAAGTTTTTATTATTTACCGGGTTTCCCTCTAAAAATGCCACCCATGAAAACGTCCATAAAATCTTTAATAATTCAATAATTAATTAAAAAAAAAAAAAAAAAAAAAAAAAAATCAATGGTGCCTGTGCAAGCTCCTTCAAATTTTCGATGTTGTCAATATCCAGAGAAAAACCCTAACCCTATTCTTATCCAGACAAAAAACTCATGTAATCGTAACCACCAAACGACACCCCACCTGATTAAAACGTCTGTAAAATCTTTAATAATTCAAGTTTAAGAAGAAGAAGAAGAAGAAGAGTAGACTGCCATTGGGTATCTATAGCTAACCTCCATATTTGAAGACTGTTCGGTTATCCGCCACCTAGGGATCCAGTGGCTGGGAGATAGTTCCTCCACACCAGTTGTACTAATTCTAAGGAACCAGTTATTAAAAGTATCAAAGCCCACAGATTTAGTTTCTGATTTGTTAATCAAATAATTTCTAATTTTCTACCGGCTTTCCCTCTAAAAATATCACCCATGAAAATATCCATAAAATCTTTAATATTTCAGGTTTATGAAGAAAAAGAATCATTGCAAAGAAGATTAAAACAGAGTCGTTTCGAAAATGTCTTGGACAGTTCAAGATCTTCCTTTCATAAAAAAAAAATCAATGGTGACTGTGAAAGCTCCTTCAAAATTTCGATGTTGCCAATATCTATACAAAAAAAGCTCATGTATAAGTGACCCCAGCCCCCTTTAACGTCTGTAAAATCTTTAATAATTCAGCAGTTGCTGAAACATTTCAGGTTCATGAAGAAGGAGGAGAATCATAGCAAAGAAGATTAATGTAGAGGAGTTTCAAAAATATTTTGGACAGTTCAAGAAAAGCCAAAAATCAATGGTGACTGTTCAATTTCGCTTCAAGAGAAAATGGCAGTGTCGTAAATGTCCAGACAAAAAAAAACAAACTCATGTACAGATGGTTCCATAAATTCAGTCGCGAAAAGAATTTATTAATACTTTCTCTTTAGAAAATAAACAGTTCCCGTTGTGATTAGAACCTGAGCCTCGCATTAATGATCTGAGGTTGATTTAGCCGAGAAGGATGAACATGAACAACCGAAAAGCCAAGATGGTGAGAGGAATGCAATTTGCATGAACATATGCGAATTTTATTTCCGGAAAAACCTGCATGAATAAATTTGGAGAAAAAAATTGTTTGGCGAGAGAGAGAAAAAAGAAAGCATTTTGGTGTTATAGAGATCAACTATTAATTGTTGGTTGTGTGTATTTCATCTTTTTTCTTCTCTTAAATACATCATCAGCTAAATCCGATTTCAGTTACCGAAATTATTAAAGTGAAATAATAATTCGTCTTTTTTAGTTTCTCTAGAATTTAACAACCTACATAATAATAATATTATTAAAACAAAAAGATATGGGATGTCACACCAGTTTATATTTATAAAAAATTTCAAATGTTTTTTTTTTTTGGGGGGGGGGGAGGATGCCAAGGCTGCTGCAAGGATAGTGAGCTCCCTCTACCGTGCTAGAAAACGTCTCACACCTGACAGTATCCTATATCTCTACAACGCCACCATCTGCCCATTCGTAGAGTATTGTTGCCACATCTGGGCTGGTGCATCATCCACTAGTCTCTCACTCTTATACAAGGTCCAAAATAGAGTCTCTAATCTAATAGGTCCCTCACTGTCGACCAAGCTCCAGACCCTGTCCCATCACCGCAATGTTGCATCATTGTGCTTGTTTTACAAGTACTTCAATGGATTGTGTTCTGATGAACTTGCTTCTCTGGCGTAAATACACTCGACTAACTTGACAATCAGCTAGATCCCATCCATCCACTGCAGAGGTCCCCAGATGCTGGAGAGCCTTTGGAACTCCCTCCCTGCTCTCTGTTTCCCCGACTGTACCGACATGCAGAAATTAAAAACAAATGTGAATAAGCGCAGCTCCTAATTGAGGACCCCCCCTCCACCTAAACTTTCACTATTTCTCAGTAACCCCTTACATCTAGAGTGGCAACTTGCCTTGTTTTGAGGTGAACTATTTAAAGAAAAAAAAGAAAAAAAAGTAGGATTTTACTATTCCCAGCTTGTATGTTCTGTCCCTACTAAGAATTAAAAAACAATTATTTACTTAACACTTCTATCCAGTCATGGGCTGACAGAACGAGAACAATCTACCCCTATAAATTAAATAAAGAGTTCAGTTCAAAATTCTGTATAGATTACTGAGTTCGAAAGATGCACCTGAAGAAGAATGGAGGTTAAATCGGCCAAAACGCTGTGAGAATAACATCCATGGTGAGAATAGTATGAATAATTCAAATATGAAGAGTATAAGGATCCAACGGATTCACATGTTTCAGCCGCATCATAATCTCCCATTATGATGTCGAAATGGCAATTGTATATTCTGCTTTCACATTGTTTTCATTGTAATACAAGATAGATTTTTGGTTAACATGTCCAATCACCCCCCCCCCCCCCAACACTTTAAAAACAGCATTTTATATTGGAAAATATTAATACATTTCTGACGATCAGGTAGTTCGTGAAAATGCAGTAAAGTGTGAAGATAAGCCAACTTTATTATTTATCGTTTGTTGTCATGCACAACATCTAAATGACAGTTACCAATTCGATAAAACACCATTTATTATCGGCTGTCGTTAAAATCATTTTTTTTATCAAGATTGCTTCTGCCGTTTTTAGTTTACTTAGGAAACTATTTTCATGAATACTTATTTTTATTATCTATAATGAGTTGATAGATAATAAAAAAAAAAACATTGATGCATTTGTGAGATAACAAAGTAGACATATATTTAGATGACATTTCAGTCGCTGGCACAGGGTCACACGTTTGTTATCAATATAAAATGCTGTTTTTTTTTTAAAGTGTTGGGTGTGTGTAATTGGACATATTAAGCACTACCAAAAATCTATCTTGTATGAAATGTGAAAGAAGAACACTTATAATGGTCATTTCGACATTATGATGGGAGCTTATGATACGGCTGAAATGTGTGAATTGGTTGCATTCTATTGCAAACCATAAAACCGGCTATTGGAAATATTGTTTTCATTTATCTACTAATACTGTTCAGACATCTATGAACTCACACTTCCCTCCAGCTATGGGTATAATAGTGAAATTTTCTTCAACTTAAATTTGAAACTATATTTTCGTTGGTCTGTCATGCTTAAATCTAAAATAGTATTTTCGTTTGTCATGCTTAAGTCTCAAATAGCACTTTCGTTTTTCTGTCACATTTAGATTTGCAATAGTATTTTCATTGGTCTGTTATGCTTAAGTTTTAAATATCAATTCGTGTTATGGAAAGTAATTTATTATTATTATGATTATTATTATTATCTATATATTAATACGATAGTGTGTGTGTTCGTGTGTCACGCTTCCGGCAAAAGCTCTGCGCATGCGTGCCGCACCTAGATTTTGAAAAACATTCAACTCGCCTAATTTTCGAAACATTTTCAAGTATTCCCCTTTGGCGCAACGGTTAGCGACGTAGTATTTTTTTCTTCGGCCCGACTGGTTTATAGTTCGATCCCAACCAACCTCTAAGATTTTTTTTCTACATTTCTAGGGGAAGGGGAAGAAAGGTAGGGAGGGGACGACTGGGAAGACACATATTAATACAATAGCGTGTGTGATTTTGTGTCATGCTTACATCAAAAGCACCGACCTTCCAAATCTTTGTATGCTACTCATGAATTGGCTTGGCCTTTTGGCTAAGATCAAAGTGTAGTATCTGTTCCGATGGATACTGCACTCCATAGACTGGTATTGTCTTGGCCTTTGGGGCTTGATTTACACCGGTCTATGGGTCTGTCCTGTGCAGTTCTAGGAGGTCCACCCTCCCAGGCTTCGCCTCCCCTCTTTGGGAAGGAGTAAATTTATTGCTTACTGCCTGGGGCGCCCCTACCGGGGAATGCCGACGGGGCTGCTAAGGCAATTTTTAATGGCCAGAGTGCTCACCTTCTCGAGCGCTGGCTTTTCAAACCCCACTTTCCCGACCCGACCTTGGGTCACATCTTACTTGTGAGAGTAAGATAAAACTGGCCTTGTGCCTAACTCCTGGAGAGGAGTAAATAAATATTCATGAATTAGAGCCAAATTTAATTTAATCGAAAACATTTACAAAGTAAGGTTTAGTCGTCGAAATATTACCTTCACTAGAAATATTGTATATAAAGTTTTGTAAATTGTTTCATGTATTGTTCATATTTTTAAAATAAATATACAAGTCCAAATCTTATCATATTTTATTCAAACATGTATAGGTTAGGAACAAGATAATTGGTATTAAAAACATCATTTCGTGTAATTTACACGGGTCCCGCTAGTTATTATTATTATTATTATTATTATTACTATCATTAATATTATTATTAATAGAATGTACTGAGGCTGCTTTATAAATGAATCCCATGAAAAGAAAATATGAAGGAAAAGAAAAAAAAGTGAAAAAAAAAAAATGGGTGCAACCCAAAAATGTTAAACTAATTAATAAGTGAATATAATATTTAGTTGAGAGAAGCGACATTCGATGATAAGAAAAGATTGGAAGATTACAAGGTTGTCTAGAAAAGGAATAGATAGTCATTCTAAGATAAATTATAGACAATAAAAAAAAATGTTCCAAGAGAGGTGGAGAGAGGAAGGAATTGAGAGAAAGATAAAGAGAAATAGATATAGAATGAGAGAATGAGAGAGAGAAGGAATGAGAAAAGTAAGAGATATAGAGTGAAAGAGATATAGAGTGAAAGAGATATAGAGTGAAAGAGATATAGAGTGAAAGAGAGAGAGGGTGAAAGAGAGAGAGGGTGAAAGAGAGAGAGAGGGTGAAAGAGAGAGAGGGAGAGTGAAAGAGAGAGAGAGAGTGAAAGAGAGAGAGTAAGAGAGAGAGAGAAAGAGAGAGAGAGAGAGAGTGAAAGAGAGAGAGAGAGAGTGAAAGAGAGAGAGAGAGAGTGAAAGAGAGAGAGAGTGAAAGAGAGAGAGAGAG
Organism: Sepiola atlantica; assembly: GCA_963556195.1. Classification (NCBI taxonomy): domain Eukaryota; kingdom Metazoa; phylum Mollusca; class Cephalopoda; order Sepiida; family Sepiolidae; genus Sepiola; species Sepiola atlantica. The sequence goes on along the minus strand of OY744528.1, from coordinate 17,427,328 downwards.
TGAAAGAGAGAGAGAGAGTGAAAGAGAGAGAGAGAGTGAAAGAGAGAGAGAGAGAGTGAAAGAGAGAGAGAGAGAGTGAAAGAGAGAGAGAGAAGAGAGAGAGAGTGAAAGAGAGAGAGAGTGAAAGAGAGAGAGGGAAAGAGAGAGAGAGGGAAAGAGAGAGAGAGGGAAAGAGAGAGAGAGGGAAAGAGAGAGAGAGGGAAAGAGAGAGAGAGGGAAAGAGAGAGAGAGGGAAAGAGAGAGAGAGGGAAAGAGAGAGGGAAAGAGAGAGGGAAAGAGAGAGGGAAAGAGAGAGGGAAAGAGAGAGAGAGAGAAAGAGAGAGAGCAAGAGAGAGAGAAAGAGAGAGAGAGAGTGAAAGAGAGAGAGAGAGTGAAAGAGAGAGAGAGAGAGTGAAAGAGAGAGAGATGTATGCATGTAGAAAATATTTTCTCTAAAGACCAAGTTTTATGTCAGCCATCTTTGAATATGACACCACGGAATACAAATGACCTGGTTACCAACATAATCACAGTGTGTTGCCTAAAAGGACAAGAAACTGAGCCAATAATTCATTGATATAAACACAAACTCAAAAAGTCACATTGTCAACTACGATACTAATGTATAATGGAAAGCTCGAGAAATGGTAATGCTTCAGGCATTGATTACCACAACAAGTGACTCTGTAAGGCTATTTGGGACAGCGAAAAGCAATTTCAATAACTGACTAATCTTATAAATATGTAAAAATTCTGCCTTTTTTTTGTTGGATGACAAAAAGATTTAAATATAAATAAGGTATTTGGTGGACTATAAGACACACCTTTTTACTTTGAAAAAAGTTGACTAAAATCTTGCATTTGTCATATGACCCACACTTGGTGACATACAGGGTGACCCACAAAAAATGCCTCCCATGGAATCATTAATAAAATTCACAACCCTTTTTGCAACCCAACCATACTTGGTACAAATAAACTTCAGTCTATACTTGACTTATTCACCAAGTTTCAATCATGAATATCCAACAGTCTTTTTTTTTTAACACCGTTCGATAAGCACGCTTGGATACAATATGTAAAATGGTCAATAATCTGACACACTCCTCTCTCGGCACTCCCCTGATTTGGATGGGGTGATGACCCTCTTCAATTTAGGAATAATCTGGGGATTGTTTTGATAGTAATTATCTTTTAGATAATCCCACCGATAAAAATTTGGGAGAGTTAAGGTCCGATGAATATGAAACCCATTTAGGATCATACCTCCTACTGATGAGACGATGACCAAAGTGTTCCCCTATATCATTGAACAGCAATAAAACAAAGGCTGTTGGACACTCATAACTGAAACCAGGTGGAAAAGTCAGGCATAGACTAAAGTTTATTTGTGCTAAATATGGTTTGATTGCAGAAAGGATTGTGAATATTATTAACGATTTAAAAACACTATCTAATTTGAAAATGGGTGATCATTACCTCCTGGTGGCCCAGAAGTGGGTGATTATTTTACGTAAAATCCATATGCAAAAGTCATCCCCTACTCCAAAGTCTAAAACAGTGTTTTTTTTGTTTTTTTTAGGTATTTTTGGTTGAATGATAAAAAGTAAATATAAATAATCTGGACTATAAGACGCCTCCTTTTACTTTGAAAAATTAATCAAATTTCGACAATTTGTCATATGACCCAAAGTAAGTGATATACAAGGTGAAACCCCCCCCCCCAAAATGCGACCTATGCATTTTAATTAACCAGCTATGATATAATGAAATAGCGTGCAACTCAATAAACCACTATTGTCCACTCGATTGATGTGTTTTCAAATTATTTTGTTAACCATTAAAAGAGTGTTCAACGACTTTGATTTTCAGCGATCAGCCGTGCACAACAGATGTTGACAAGGGCGAGACACGCACAGTCAAAGGACTGAAAGGGAGGAAGGGTCGATCGGTGAGCAGGGTAGGAGATTTTATTGAGTACATTTATTGCATCGGAGTTCAACACGTTCGAATAGTTAGGAAAACTAGTTAAGGACTAAATGATTATGTCACAAGATGTGGCTGTTCAACCTGCACAAAAAGTCATGTAAATGCTATTTGAAACTTAAGCATGACAAACGGACGGACGAACAGAGGGTCTTATAGAGATGAAAGACCGACCAATGGACAGAGCATCTTATAAGAATGAGAAAGAGAGATAGAGAGAGATATGGAAAGAGAGAGATAGAGAGAGATATGGAAAGAGAGAGAGATATGGAAAGAGAGAGAGATATGGAAAGAGAGAGAGATATGGAAAGAGAGAGAGATATGGAAAGAGAGAGAGATATGGAAAGAGAGAGAGATATGGAAAGAGAGAGAGATATGGAAAGAGAGAGAGATATGGAAAGAGAAGAGAGAGAGATGGAAAGAGAAGAGAGAGAGATGGAAAGAGAAGAGAGAGAGATGGAAAGAGAAGAGAGAGAGATGGAAAGAGATAGAGAGAGATATGGAAAGAGAGAGAGAGAGAGAGATATGGAAAGAGAGAGAAAGAGAGATATGGAAAGAGAGAGAAAGAGAGATATGGAAAGAGAGAGAAAGAGAGATATGGAAAGAGAGAGAAAGAGAGATATGGAAAGAGAGAGAAAGAGAGAGATATGGAAAGAGAGAGAAAGAGAGAGATATGGAAAGAGAGAGATATGGAAAGAGAGAGAAAGAGAGAGATATGGAAAGAGAGAGAAAGAGAGAGATATGGAAAGAGAGAGAGAGAGAGATATGGAAAGAGAGAGAGAGAGATATGGAAAGAGAGAGAGATATGGAAAGAGAGAGAGAGATATGGAAAGAGAGAGAGAGAGATATGGAAAGAGAGAGAGAGAGATATGGAAAGAGAGAGAGAGAGAGATATGGAAAGAGAGAGAGAGAGATATGGAAAGAGAGAGAGATATGGAAAGAGAGAGAGAGAGAGATATGGAAAGAGAGAGAGATATGGAAAGAGAGAGAGAGAGAGAGAGATATGGAAAGAGAGAGAGAGAGAGATATGGAAAGAGAGAGAGAGAGAGAGATATGGAAAGAGAGAGAGAGAGATATGGAAAGAGAGAGATATGGAAAGAGAGAGAGAGAGAGAGATATGGAAAGAGAGAGAGAGAGAGATATGGAAAGAGAGAGAGAGAGAGAGATATGGAAAGAGAGAGAGAGAGATATGGAAAGAGAGAGAGAGAGATATGGAAAGAGAGAGAGAGATATGGAAAGAGAGAGAGAGAGAGAGAGATATGGAAAGAGAGAGAGAGAGAGATATGGAAAGAGAGAGAGAGAGATATGGAAAGAGAGAGAGAGATATGGAAAGAGAGAGAGAGAGATATGGAAAGAGAGAGAGAGAGAGATATGGAAAGAGAGAGAGAGATATGGAAAGAGAGAGATAGAGAGAGATATGGAAAGAGAGAGATAGAGAGAGATATGGAAAGAGAGAGATAGAGAGAGATATGGAAAGAGAGAGAGAGAGAGATGGAAAGAGAGAGAGATATGGAGAGAGAGAGAGAGAGAGATGGAAAGAGAGAGGGAAAAAGAGAGAGATAAAAAAAGAGTAAATAATACCCAAAAAATCTATGTGAATCTCTACTGACCCTCTGTAAATTTTACAAATGGTGAAACTAAAATGTTGGTTTTAGATCCTTAATCTTCCATAGAAATGTGTGAACGTCTATAATAACCGATTCTGACTAGAAAAAATTGGAAATCAAAAGTAGGGAGATTCAAAATTAAGAGTGAAAACAGACAATTACAGTTTTTTGCTTTCAACGTAAAAAAGATTTAAATGAACAGTTCACGTAATCTCTTCGTGTGCCTTGTTTACGTTTCGAATAGAATTTTTATTGCTGAACGCACTCTAATTTTAGATGCATCCATACATTTCTATTAGCGGCTCCGTTTATCTGTCCATCTGATTGGCTAAGATTTGAAATACCGGTCAAACTACAGAATAGTTAACACTTGAGAACTCGTACCAAAAAAAAGAACACAAAATTTATATAAAACGCATGAGAATGAAATTCCCTACCAAACTTCCATAGTTATAACGTGTGGAAACGATAGTTTTTATACCGTTTAAAAAACATTTCAAATCGTTTACACACGTTAAAACTAGGCAGTTTCCACCATTTTGTTCGGTTTAAGAGTTCTCAAGTACTAACTACTCTGTACTTTTACCGTTTATAACCTTTTACAAATCGTTTCCATGCGTTAAAACTAAGCGGATTCGGTAGAGAACTTGATTCTAATGCGTTTTATATAAATTATGTATTGTTTTGTGTTGGGGGGGGGTACGAATTCTCAAATGCTAACTATTCTGTACTTTTAAAAAACCTTACAAATCGTTTCCAGACATTAAAACTATGCAGGTTCAGTAGAGAATTTAATTCTAATGTGTTTTATATAAATTATGCGTTTCTTTTCATTTGGTTTACGAGTTCTCAGGTGTTAACTATTCTGTGCTTTTACCAAAATACCATTTTCATTGAAAACGTGCAGATTGAATGCATATGTGATGTTGCTAGTCTTAGTCTTTTTTATAAATACTTTTTTGGCAGGTGTTCTTCAGAATCGTGTGATCTATTCCCTGCTTCCTTTGTTCCAGCTCGTTGGTCTAGTGGTCTTCATCAATTCGCTGTTTTGATATCTTATTGTGATACAGTTTCCTATTCCAGTAGCTTCTTTCCAAGAACTGCAGGCTTGTGGAACTCTATACCTGCTGACTGTTTTCCTCTTACCTATATATAGCCTTGCGATAATCATCTTTCATTCTTGTTACCTCCTTACATAAAGTGGCTTCATGCTTTGGAGCGATTTTCACAAAAACAAAAAATAAATCCGTACTGGTTTGAGTCAGTTTGACAACTAAAGGACAATGCTTGGAACTATTTTGATGGCAATGCTACCCTAACCCTAACCTCTGATTATTCAGGGTTTTATTTTATATCTATTACAAATTAGTCACTACTTATCAAGGCCAAAAACCACTCGAGGATAAAGGGTTAATGAGATGGAATAGATTGACAGGTGAATGATGATGAATACTATGAAACAGCAATTCTTTCTCCTTTGTCAGAAACATCGCTCGTGAAATGAGGACTAAAGGACAAAATAGGGGAAAGTGAGAGTTACAAAGTTGATATAAGTAAACCCTTTTATGACAGGATCACGCTTGGAGGTGTTTTGTTGGCAATGGTACTTCCGATTATCTTGACCAAATTGAAGGAACGAAGAAAAGACGCAGGGAGATTTTGGAATATAAACCTGGAATTTGAAGTTGGTTCAGAATCTTTCTCTTGATAGATGAAGAATTCAAGACACGATTCAAGATTAGAATGAAGCTCGTAAAATTGAAACAAAATAAAAATTTCAGAATGGGCATCATTTTAATCCAAACCCATCTCTCACGAAAGAAAAGTGAAACATATCTGTTGTTGTTGTTGGTGGTGGTGGTTCTTCTTCTGCATCATCATCATCATCATCATTATCATCATCATATTCGAGTTACCTTCCATTTTACATACTGCCATGTTGGACTGCTTTTAGAAATTGACTTCCAAACTCATAATATTGCACAACATATTCTTGCTTATTGCAATATAGTCATCATGCCTCACCTATTATTACCATATTCGTCTTGATGTCCATTTTACAGGCTAGCATGTGTTGGGTGGTTTACAGAAATTAACTTCCAAACTAAACCTATCTCTGACCAGGTCTTTATCCTTTTTCTCAAGTCCATCTCTATCACTTCCTTCGATGTGAGAACTAAAGGACAAAATAAGGGGAGGGGGGAACAAGAGTTACGAGGTAACTGGTGAATTAAACCCAACGTTTACTTTCTACTCTCCTCAATATATTTATTGCAAAAGTAGAAAAAATAATTTTTTTTGTTTTAAATGGGGTCTTTTCTTATATCTATTTTTTTGTGGACATGTTTTCTGTCCACAAAACAATAGATATAAGAAAAGACCCCATTTAAAACAATTTTTTTTTTTTAAACATTTTGCTTTGTTTTAATAGAAAATAACTATTAAAACAAAGCAAAATGTTAAAAGAAAAAAAAAAAATTTTTTTTTTTTTTTTTAAATGTTTTTTTTTTCTCATATCTATTGTTTTGTGGACATGTTTTTTTTCTATTAAAACAAAGCAAAATGTTAAAAAAAAAAAAAAAGAAAAAAGAGACCTACATAAATGGTGAATTTTTAATTCCTGGTTCCACTTGAGAGTGCTAAAAGGCAGGAAATGGCCGAAAAAGAAACGACCCTAGAAAAATAAGTAGGTCATAGGAAGGCCAAATAAAGGAGAAGAAAACCGTGGTCTCTGCTTTGGGTTGGACAGACTCGGTACAATAGAGAAAGAGGATCGGTAGAGAATGTCAAGAGAGGAAGGGGTGTGAAGTTTTTATCAAGTAGCCACTAGAGAAGGACATTCGAAAGAAACAAAATCACTGAAATTTAGAAAGAACACAAAAACGAAATACAAATTCACTTCTTAATTGAAAAGAGTGTAAGAGTAAGCAAACTTGAAAGTTAACACAAAAAAACAATTTTTGATATGCAGCAAATTAATATACATATAAACTCATGAAAATTGTAGAACAGTGCTTCTCAATCGGGGGTTCCTCTGAAAGAGGTTCCCCAAAAGGTCCCTAAGAGTTCCGCAAGAACAAGCGAGATAAACGAATGAACTTCTGACTTTTTATTTAATTTCATATGCTCCAGTCCCTGTCCCATCGCCGCAATGTAGCATCCTTGTGCTTGTTTTACAAATACTTCAATGGATTATGCTCTGATGAACTGGCTACTCTGGTGCCCCCTCGACGTAAATTCACTAGACCAACTCGACAATCAGCTAAATCCCATCCATTCACTATGGAGGTCCCCAGATGCCGGAGAGCCTTCTACTCCAATAGCTTCTTTCCTCGTGCTGCTGGCATCTGGAACTCCCTCCCTGCCCCCTGTTTTCCCGACGGTACTCACATGCAGAAATTTAAAACTAATGTAAACAGACATCTTGCTGCGAAGCTCCCAATTTAGGTTGACCCCCCAAAACCTTCTCCCTTTTTTCTCAGTAGCCCCTTACGTCTACAGTGGTGGCCTGCCTTGTTTGGGGTGAACTATGTTAAAAAAAAAAAAAATAAATAAAAAATATGTGTAATATTACTAAACACACGCAATATCATACATTAGCATATCTAACCTATTTTCTTTTTTAATTTTTTTTTTCAATTTGTTCACCCTAAACAAGGCGTATTACTTCTGAGTCGGAAGGAGGGGGGGGGGGCTACTGTGATTAGGGACCAAATTTATAAGGGGAGGGGATCCTAGCTGGAGAGTTGTGTAGCAAGGTATTTATTCACATTACATTTAAATTTCTGCATGTTGGTACAGTCGGGAAAACAGGGAGCAGAGGGGAATTCCAAAGGCAAGCGGTCCAAGGAAAGAAACTATTAGAGTAGAAAGCTTTCCATTATCTGGAGACCGCTAAAGTGAAGGGGTGGGATTTTGCTGCTATTATGTTATTTAAAATATAACAATCACTGGGAATATATGTAATGACGTCTGTATGATGCCAATGTGAAAATTTGACAAAGGAATATTAATTTTCCCTTAAAAAACCTCTTTTTTGGACCCTGTCTAAGAGTTGGGGAGGGGCTAGTAATCGGCGCACTCGCTCAGATGTGACAACAATACTCCATGTATGGGCGAATAGTGGCTTTGTAAAGATATAGGATACTGGCAGGTGTAAGCAGTTTTTTTAGCACTGTAGAGGGAGCCTACCTTATTTGCAGCAGCCTTGGCAATGTCTGCTATGTATTCGTTCTAGTTCATGCTAGCTGAGAATGTTAGTTATTAAAAATTATATAGAATGATGATTTACCATGTGAACTACGATGAAAATAAAATGAGAAACGTATGGTAGATAATTGTGATTTTGCGCACGCGTTCCTTGAGACACATAATTTATTTTAAGGGTTCCGCAAGAGTAAAAAGGTTAAGAAACGCTGCTGTAGCAGAGTCAACATACATTAAATGAATTAATAAAGTAAATTCGATACAAATTAAATTCTATACATTTATTCACAAACATCAGAAGGTAATTGCTAACGGTGGAAAGTTGGCAAAAGACCGGACTAAATGGAAGAATCCATAAAGTGCGCAAAGATCCTTTGAATATTATGCAATTAATTCAAGTAAGGTTCTTTTGAATATTATGCAATTAATTCAAGTAAGGTTCTTTTGAATATTATGCAATTAATTCAAGTAAGGTTCTTTTGAATATTATGCAATTAATTCAAGTAAGGTTCTTCTGAATATTATGCAATTAATTCAAGTAAGGTTCTTCTGAATATTATGCAATTAATTCAAGTAAGGTTCTTTTGAATATTATGCAATTAATTCAAGTAAGGTTCTTTTGAATATTATGCAATTAATTCAAGTAAGGTTCTTTTGAATATTATGCAATTAATTCAAGTAAGGTTCTTTTGAATATTATGCAATTAATTCAAGTAAGGTTCTTTTGAATATTATGCAATTAATTCAAGTAAGGTTCTTTTGAAGATTATGCAATTAATTCAAGTAAGGTTCTTTTGAAGATTATGCAATTAATTCAAGTAAGGTTCTTTTGAATATTATGCAATTAATTCAAGTAAGGTTCTTCTGAATATTATGCAATTAATTCAAGTAAGGTTCTTCTGAATATTATGCAATTAATTCAAGTAAGGTTCTTTTGAATATTATGCAATTAATTCAAGTAAGGTTCTTTTGAATATTATGCAATTAATTCAAGTAAGGTTCTTTTGAAGATTATGCAATTAATTCAAGTAAGGTTCTTTTGAAGATTATGCAATTAATTCAAGTAAGGTTCTTTTGAAGATTATGCAATTAATTCAAGTAAGGTTCTTTTGAAGATTATGCAATTAATTCAAGTAAGGTTCTTTTGAAGATTATGGAATTAATTCAAGTAAGGTTCTTTTGAATATTATGCAATTAATTCAAGTAAGGTTCTTTTGAATATTATGCAATTAATTCAAGTAAGGTTCTTTTGAATATTATGCAATTAATTCAAGTAAGATCTTTTGAATATTATGCAATTAATTCAAGTAAGATCTTTTGAATATTATGCAATTAATTCAAGTAAGATCCTTTAAGGATTATGCAATTAATTCAAGTAAGATCTTTTGAATATTATACAATTAATTCAAGTAAGGTTCTTTTGAAGATTATGCAATTAATTCAAGTAAGATCTTTTGAAGATTATGCAATTAATTCAAGTAAAATCTTTTGAAGATTATGCAATTAATTCAAGTAAGGTTCTTTTGAATATTATGCAATTAATTCAAGTAAGGTTCTTTTGAATATTATGCAATTAATTCAAGTAAGGTTCTTTTGAATATTATGCAATTTATTCAAGTAAGGTTCTTTTGAATATTATGCAATTTTTTCAAGTAAGGTTCTTTTGAATATTATGCAATTAATTCAAGTAAGGTTCTTTTGAATATTATGCAATTAATTCAAGTAAGGTTCTTTTGAATATTATGCAATTAATTCAAGCAAGGTTCTTTTGGGTAATTATGCAATTAATTCAAGTAAGATCTTTTGAATATTATGCAATTAATTCAAGTAAGATCCTTTGAATATTATGCAATTAATTCAAGTAAGATCCTTTAAGGATTATGCAATTAATTCAAGTAAGATCTTTTGAATATTATGCAATTAATTCAAGTAAGGTTCTTTTGAAGATTATGCAATTAATTTAAGTAAGATCTTTTGAAGATTATGCAATTAATTCAAGTAAGGTTCTTTTGAATATTATGCAATTAATTCAAGTAAGGTTCTTTTGAATATTATGCAATTAATTCAAGTAAGGTTCTTTTGAATATTATGCAATTAATTCAAGTAAGGTCTTTTGAATATTATGCAATTAATTCAAGTAAGATCCTTTGAATATTATGCAATTAATTCAAGTAAGATCCTTTAAGGATTATGCAATTAATTCAAGTAAGATCTTTTGAATATTATGCAATTAATTCAAGTAAGGTTCTTTTGAAGATTATGCAATTAATTCAAGTAAGATCTTTTGAAGATTATGCAATTAATTCAAGTAAGATCTTTTGAAGATTATGCAATTAATTCAAGTAAGATTCTTTGAGGATTATGCAATTAATTCAAGTAAGATTCTTTAAGGATTATGCAATTAATTCAAGTAAGATTCTTTGAGGATTATGCAATTAATTCAAGTAAGATTCTTTAAGGATTATGCAATTAATTCAAGTAAGATCCTTAGAGGATTATGCAATTAAGTCAACATGCTCATTGTGAAAATAACATTCAAAAAGACTTGAACAATGTTATTGCATAACAATTTAAAAGCTCAATGCATTTTTTTTTTTCAAATAAATCTATTACATTTGTAAATTGTTTTACTGACTGTGACTGGGTCAGTGGGACAATTGCCATAGCCCACTCTGCTATCAACTCCGATTAGAACAACTCTTTTTTTTAAATCAGGCATTGAACGTAAAAGTTGATTAAAACCAGGACAGAAATACAATTTACCATTAGAAAGTGAGGGCAAAATCAAAGTTTTCTGTTTAATTTTGTGGATCAAATGAAATAAAGAAACGTGCATGAAACTTCTGACGAAGCACAAGGTCAACCACTTAAGGATACAATTTCGTAAATTTTTGGATCATTTTGTGCAGTTTTCACCAACTAAAAGTTGTTTATGTTTCTGAATTTTTTAGATCGCACAGTGGATATAATACTAAGTAAAATTCAGTTGTAAGTGATAGTCATCTGAAGGTTGAAGGTTCAATCCTTGGTGCGGGCGATACAAAGAATTGTGAATTACAGTCATGGCTGATGAAACAAGAGCATGCTACCACCGTGGAAAGGGTTCTGTTTTAAATTCCGTCCAGATTCCCGAGTTCGACAGAAATATTTCCGAGTTTGAAAAGATACACCTGGAGAAGGCCGGAGGTTACAGCAGCTGAAACGTTGTGAGAATAACACTCAAGATGAGAACAGTAGTCCGAATAATAGAAATTATACTAAAAGTTATTTCTTAATGTTTTTATGCTATCTATTATATAAAAGAAAGTCGTAATTCTGATTGTGTGTGTGTGACTAAAAGTCAAAAACTACATAAGATACACTGACAAACCTTACATTTGTTGGATTCAATGTGACCCCAACCTGGTCATGGTAAAAAAAAATACTGCAATATTCATTTGTTTGGGGTCGTCAGGGACCAAATTAATGCATGGGGTTAGGTACCCCCCCCCAATGACTTTATTGTTCATTCTTACTAGTAGTTGTTCGAAAAACAACACTGAAACTAGATCAAACTGAAACAAATCAGCTTTCTTCCTTCATGGAATCGTTAATAACATTTAGAATCCTTACTGTAATCAACCAGATTTGGGACAAATGATAGGCAGGGCCATTTTGGTTATACTCTAATCAGTAGGAGGTGTAATCTGAAATGGGCTTCACACTCACCGGACTTTAACCCCCACCAAGATCTTTATCTGTGGGTTATCTCAAAGATAATGTCTATGAAGACGGCCATCACAGCAAAAATGAAGACAGTGCAGAGAGAGGAGTGTGTCAGAGTTATTGACATATTGCACACCGTGCCCAGTTCTACTTAGCATTGAACAGCGATAAAACAAAGACTGTTGAACATTTATGACTGAAACTTAGTGGACAAGTCAGGCATAGACTTAAGTTTATTTGTATCAAATTTGGGTGGAATGTATAAAGGATCGTGAATTTTATTAACGATTCCATGGGTGGCATTTTTTAGGGGTCACTCTGTATATTACTGACTGTGTAAAGAGATAGTTTATTTATTTTGTTTGTTTGTTTGTTTTTGTTTAATAAACTCATTTTTTTAAAATAACATTTGAATATTAAAAGAAAAAACATAAAACAGTCTATTTATTGGTTGGAATCCTTTCCATAGAAATGAAGATTAAAAAGTATATTTGGTCATTCTGAACGAGTTTTATGGCCAGATGAAAGGGAGTTAATCAAGAAGCTTTCAATCTAAGGTGTGTGCGGGGTGAGAACGAGAGAGAGAGAGAGAGAGAGAGAGAGAGAGAGAGAGAGAGAGAGATTGCATGAATACAAAACAAAAAAACATTTGATCGTGAATTCGATGCTCAACTTATTAATATGGCATCAATTTAAAAACTGGTAACTACATCTTCAAAAGCAATCAAAAGAAACACTGCATATATATATTGCACATTTTTCACTGAATCACTTCATTCATTGGGAAAAAATCTCAAAAATGAAAAATAAAAGGTTAGATTATAATTTACCAAATTGAACTGACTTTACGCGGTAAAGAAAAAGAATTAGCATAAAATTACTTATAAATGTTACAGTTCGAATGGGTAAGTATTTATGCATGCAAGGTCTGCCAGGACTGTAGTCATTACCCGGGGGTGGGGTGCATGTTCACTGTGAAAAGAGTATGGAAGTAATTCACATGAAATTCAGATGAAAGCCTAATGGAGGTAAGGGGGGGGGGGATTACGAAATATGAATTTCTGATTATTTTTTTTATTTTAATTTTCTTATAAATTATTTGCATAAAATTGTGAAAAAAAGAATATTATAAAAAGTCTTGATCTATGATACGTTAGAAGTTCTATAAAAAATATTAAATCGCTTTAATTTTTATATATATATATATATATATATATCATATTTGAAAAAGTTAATACATTAAATAATAAACGTTATTTCCCATTAAGAGAAGAAAGTTTCTTCACAACTTTCTGCACACTTTATCCATTCGCTCACCAATATGATATTCCACTAGATGAGACATGTAATCACAGACTTTATTCATTTACTCACCAATATATTTCCACTAAATAAGACATGTAATCACAGACTTTATCCATTCGCTCACCAATATATTTCCACTAAATGAGACATGTAATCACAGACTTTATCCATTTACTCACCAATATGATATTCCACTAAATGAGACATGTAATCTCAGACTTTATCCAGCCTCTAAGTTATGATCAAAGTGCAGTATCTTTGAAGGACACCATACACTCCTAAACTCCACACCTATTTCGTTTACTCCCACTTAGAGATCAACCCGCTTGTTTTCGGTTCTACATAACCGGAAAACTGGACGATCTATTTTTAGAAAGGGTTCTGAGAATCGTACTAATTCACCTCTGTTTTTATTTAGTTTCTTTCCTTTTTCTTTCTATTATGGGTGTTTGTTTTTGTTGTTGTTTAACTCCCCATTATTTTCCAATGAATTTGTGTGTGTTTGTGTGAATGGTTATTTCTACACTGATGATTCCGACAGGATGAAACGTATAAATATGCCGATAATGATTAAATATTTATTATTAAAATAATTAAAATAATTATTTGTAGCCTCTTTTCAGCTTGGTACTTAAATGAGTAAATAAAAGAAGCCGTCAGAAGCTATAATGCATGTTCCTTACTGTTGAACACTGTTATGACGGCCGACTATAGCTGTTCGCCTCTCTTGACATAAATAGGGTTTATTTTTCATCTCGTCTGTAGCCATTTACGTTGGTTAGCATGCTCAAAATTGCAGTTAAATATGACTTTTTCTGTGTTTCGAATCGTGCGAATGGTTATTTCTACACAGATGATTCTGAAAGGATGAACTGTATATGTATGAAGATAATACTTGAATATTTATTATTTAAATAATTATATATATATATATGCATATATGAATAAGCCAAAAAAAAAAAAAAAAAAAAAAATTAGTAACGGGAAAGAAAAGAATAAAGAGTAGAAAGGGGGTGAAGAATAATTCAAAAACACAGGGAATCAACCGGTGTCTAGATATATCTTGTTTTCATGAATAATTGCTTTTGATAGATTAGGGGAGATAAAGTAGAATCCCATTCTCTGTTTAATTTTATTTGTTATGTATTTTTTTTTTGCTATGTATTTATCTTTGACTCTATACATATTTACATATCTTCCCTCTCTACATGAACCCTACCACTATATATATTTCTCATAATTTATAAACTATCTCGTCTTTTGTAATTTTTTGCATTTTTTTTTTCGTTCGCTCTTGACAAAGCCCATATAACATTTGGGCGAAACGTTGAGCTTCTTAGGTCTTCCACTTATTCCATTTTAATTTCATATGTATATATATATATATATATATATATATATATATATATATGCAACCACCACTCCTGCACTGATGAGAGTAGAAAACCCGAAACGATGTCGTCTGTAGGTATAAAAACATTTTAATATTTTTTTTAAATATTCATAGTTAATGCCTCTTTACGATTTAAGTCTTAATAGTAGAGCCCTGTTTGGAGTTACGAGATTGGTGTCATCCTAGCGATTATGCAAAGTGCCGCTCGAACGTTGAACACTATTGACAAGACGCTTGCCACCCGCCTCTCGGGTAAGTGTATGTTAATTTCAATTACTGTTTGTGGGGATTTCTTGCAGCTGTGTGAGCATAGGCGTTACGCTCGTGATTCTAGGCTGAATCTACGAACTGTGTTAGAGCCCATGCGACCGCCTGCAACTGCCACTCCTGCGCTGATGAGGTTAGAAAACCCGAAACGATGTCGTCTGTTGGTATAAAAACGTTTTAATATTTAAAAAAACTAATATATATATATATATATATATATATATATATATATAAAATAAAGTAACACGGAATCACATAATCACCATTGCAATAATTTATTTCGACCCTCAGGCTTTTTCAAGCATCCAAGCAAGGCGATTTCATGTTTGAAATTATGTGATTATGTCATTCTGTGTTACTTTATTTTTTTTATTTTATTCTTGCTCTGTTTATTACATTGAGCTCTCATACTCGGATTTCCTTCTGGAATTTATTTCACTCTAAGACACAATAACATATATATATATATATATATATATATATATATATATATATATATTGTAAACAAAAGTTAATTAAAGCTATTGGTATAAAAATAGGGTTACCCAGAGAGTAAATGTGATATTGTGGTGATTTCTGAAGTGAAGGTGATGAGCAAATGGAAAAAAAAGGGCAGAAATAATGCTTGTATGATTGGGTCAAAATGCTTCTACTTAAGAATAGAGTAGACAGGGGAAGACTACCAACCCTCCCCCCACTTCCACCCCACACTTTCAATAGCCTTGTGCCTAATCTGTAAAATAATTTTGGGGGGATTTTCAAATAAACATTTGAAAGTGTAGTATCTGTTCTGTCCTTCTAAACTAGATCAATTTTAATTTTTGTCTCCACTTTTTTTTTGAAGGAGGGGAGGGAGTTGGATTACCCTCACATTAAAAACTAACTTTGTGTTCAACTTTGACCTCATGGGGAGTCAAGTAAATAGGGAAATGTTTTGAAAGATGTCTGACAAAAAAAAAACGGATCCCAGAGATGAGAGTTCCGGCTTTTGCAATGTGAAGTGTAGATAAACAGGTTCAGCTGAAACTTGAACTTGCCCTGTCAAGTTTTGTTTTTATAAAGAAACAAGTTGAGACAGAAAGACGGTTCTGTTAAAAGATGTGAGAAAAAAAAAAAACTTTCCACCCAACCAATGTTGTTGTCTGATGACTTTGTTGCACCTGCGCGGAGCGGAAGATGCCGAGATTGATTTTTGCTGTATATTTTAACCGAATCTCAAACAAGAGGAATGTGAGGAAATATCGGATGTTTGCATGCAAAGCGTTTCAGTAAACAGTTTCTTATTAGGTAAAATCAGTTGCGCATGAAAGTAAATTTGATCGCTTGTAGCAAGGAATAAACATCTTCTACAAATATCAATACGAATAACCTCTTGGATTTGAAAAAAAAACAATTTCTTTAAAAATAATGTTCTTCATTTAGATGAAGTCATGATTAGATAGGTGTCAATATGTCCATTGATGTATGTTAGGGACAACCATTGTAATCTGTGGTAATATGTACATTCATGTGTATGTATAAATGAACATATCCATTGATGTATGTTAGGGACAACCATTGTAATCTGTGGTAATATGTACATGTATCTGCATGTATGAATGAACATATCCATTGATGTATGTTAGGGACAACCATTGTAATCTATTGTAATATGTCCATGTATCTGCATGTATAAATGAACATATCCATTGATGTATGTTAGGGACAACCATTGTAATCTGTTGTAATATGTCCATGTATCTGCATGTATGAATGAACATATTCATTGATGTATGTTAGGGACAACCATTGTAATCTGTGGTAATATGTACATGCATGTGTATGAATGAATTAGTAATACGTGTCCTATTTGTATTGTTCTGTTAGAAAGCCTGCTTCCATGATAGTTATGTACAATAACGTATCTAGAATAAGGGCATAAGGCAAGTGTAGTTTCTTCATCTTTTATCCATCATCCCTAAAGATGATGGAAGTAGGCTTCCCAAGGAAACAATACAAATAGGACAAGTGTTACTCAATCTATTCACGCAAATACATGGATATATTACAACGGATTACACTGATTGCCCCTAACATACATTAATGGACAGAAAATGTTGATTAAAAAAAATTAAAAAGAAATGAAAAATATATCAACCTACATTTCTAAATTAGTCTATTTGTTTTTTTTAATATCAATAGTTACATTGATTGTCCCTAACATACATTAATGGACATATTGATACCTATCTAATGATTATATAAAATGTTGAATAAAAAAAATGAGAAAAGAAATGAATATATATATATATATATATATATGGGAAAATGAAAAAGGAAAACCAAAAAATGGATGTTTTTTATGTGAACATCAACGTTTCGTCTTTATTTATAAGACTTCATCAGGATGATAAAATAGAGGAAAAAATGTCATGCAAGTGCAGATACATGTAGGGTAGACATATTGGGAGGAAAAATAGAATGAAATAGTGGCCACTGCTGGGTGGACGTCCGTATTTGTTGGAGAAATAGAAATGAATGTTGAAAAGAGTGAGTGGGGAAAAATGGAGGGATGGGGTGAGCAAGGACTACTGTGGCTGGTGGTAAGAGAAAGAGGTGGGGGATGAGCAGGGGTAAAGTGGATGGCAGAGAGAGAGTGGAGGAAGAGGGGGGGAGGGAGGTGTTTGACCAGATGGCTGCGGTTCAAGATTGAAGGGGAAAAAGTAAGTTGGAATGTTTGTGTATGGGGGGTGTATGCAGGGAAAGGAGGATGGGTAGAGAGGGAGGGGGGCTGTGATATATATATATATATATATATATAATACCTAAATTAGTCAATTTGTTTTTTAATATCAATAATAGACAAAATAATCTTAGAATTTTTAAAGAAAACTAATTTTCTTAAACTTATAATTGTAGTTTTGTTGTTGCAATATTTCTGCCGGATTCACACTACATCACACGTGCACAGAGATGATTATATACAAGCCACCTTTCTCGGGTTGAGCACTATGGTAAGTAATACCGCCAGCTACTATTAGTGATAATGCAAAACCCTTTGTTAATAAACGAATGGGGCACTTTCTAGTAGCTGTCAATGTTTACATATAAAGCATTGAGATGTCACTTGCCAACAGTACACGGCCCGCCCGGCCCGGCCGTAGTCAAGTGGTTAGAATCACTGACTATCAACTAGATCATCAGTGATTCTAGCCACTTGACTAGATCATTGGGAGGCGACGGTAGTTAAGTGGATAACGACACGAACTGAAGACCTGGGTGTTCCATGTTCGAATCCAGTCGGTTCCACAGTACCACTTACACTAAGGGATGTTGGCAACCTTCTCGTGGTCCTTCCCGTACGTACCCGATGTCTTCCCAGAAAGATTTCTAACTAGAAAAACATCGGGGAAACCAATGCCAACACCAGAATCATCTGATTCACACGAAAGAAGAACTAGATCATCGCAAGTTTGATCCCGGCTTGTCTAGCTGCACTGAAGAGCTGTGATACAACGAAACGGTCTATCTGTGGATGACTATATGCATATACATACTAGACCATGTTGTAGCCTGCAGGGAAGCAGTTCTGTGGTATTGTGTTCTACAGATGGAAAGTTCTTTGGAAAGAAACTGTGTTCATGGAAATTCCATTTGCAGGTGTGGTAGGAAGATGAGTTCTTGTTAGGGTCTTACAAGTTGTTTTGGCTCATTATCTTTAAGACACTTTGGACACTGTATTTGTGGTGTTTGTACACACGCTGTGGTCCGAACTCACGGCTCCAAATCTCCCCAATTCTCTGAAAACAGGGCTTTTTATACAAACCAGCACCATCTTATTTGCATATGAGTAACGAGATTCCACGTTACTTCGTGAGACCCGCCAGCATGTAATCAGGCACGGACGCCATTTTGCTTTTCTTTTCGCCCATAACCGGACCTTACCCGTTAACTCAAATTGCTGGATGAGTTTGTGTAAGTCCCTTCCACACTCTTTTCACGCTACGGGTGGCGACAAAGAATTTTATCACGATACTAGACCACCCGTGACCCGTTGGGTCAGTTTGTTATATTAGCTATGGAATTCATGTATGAGCGTGACACTTGTGGCATAAAGAAAATAGGTTTTTTTTACATAACAGAAGCATTTCTATGAAAGTATATTAAAATGAAAAAAGAATATAGATAGATTTCTATGAGTCGTTCTGTTTATTATAATTGTTTTTTTTTTGGATGTAATATGTGTAAAACATATGATTCAAGTATTTGCTGTTTAAAAAACAACAAAAGGAAACATTATTTAATGTAATAGAAATGTGTGCATTTACCGATTCAGCTTTCTCGCGTACGTAACGAAAACAGAGGGAGTAGGAGTGGTGAAATCTATGAGAGGGAAAGTGGGAGGTGGTTTCGTTCACCGACCGCTAGTATGGCTGATATTAATAACGAGTGTTGTTTTTTTGTTTGTTTGTTTTTGTTTTTTAAAAGGGAGGAGTTTTTTTGAAACTGCAACAGACTTTACGTTGAATGTTTTTAGCCGTGAAGAAAACAAAAAAACTATTTGATGAAATTAAATGAAATTGTTTATATTAAAAGCGATATGAAAATTTGCAGAATGAAAAATTTCATGCGTTCGTTAATCATAATAGAGAATAACGGAATTGGAATAACAGATTGAAGACGATGCTATTTACGCATGCGCAACCGGATGTTGAAAACCGGAAAGCTGAAAGCTGATTGCAAACATACAAGATCAATAGACTTTTAGTATTATATAGATTGTCTGCATACCAAAAAGTAACTGCTACTTCTTCTTTTTTTCACGCATCTCGTCCACATCAGATGTGGGTTACGCATTGGCCATGGTGGCACGAAGTGATTTCCTTCATAGAAACTGTCATTTACGTTTGTTTCGATGTGCCAATGTTTGAAGTCATCTTTGACCAATGTAATATTTAATCGTACATTTTGGAAATGACAACGGTTATTTCCCTTGCACTGTAATCATTTGTAATCTGTAATTATCTCCCTTGTTCTTTCTTTTGTATATAAACAGAAGCCTCACGCGTAATCGTCCTTATGCACCGGGCGACCGATCAAGTAACATCGTTGTTTGTGTCCTTTTTGACCTCTATCCTCTTTGCTCGTATTACTTCTTATTTCAGTGAATGACCACGTCATAACAACATAATAACCAAGTCATTCCAAATCTTTCTCGGCCTGCTTTTTCCTCACTTACCCTCAATTGGAAAGTGTGTATATCTGTTTATCTAACCAGAGCTTCATTCAACATGCCCAGACCAACGTAAGCAGTTGCAACACAGAGCTGACTCGAACTTGGGCACCTTCAGCTTCAATAGGATGGAGTTAGAAGTAACTGTCGTCAAGGTGCACACCACAAATCTACCGAACCATAACCACATCATAGAACAAACGAGCTAGCAGAACTCCAGTATTCACTCAAGTGAAACATGCAACTATGGATACACCTGCTGTAAACTGGTCCCTGAGTAACAAGTGAGAGTTAGCAATAGGTTACAATCGGAAGAAGCTCACAAAATTTGCCCCATGCAGGCCGTACACGTATGATGGAACTTAATTCCTCCGCTCCTCAAAAAAAGTAACTGCTAAGTAATAACTCAAAGGGGACTTTAGCGTGTTTAAAACTCTTCATTCTCGTGCAAAAATATCATAGTCTAATCAACCGATTGTACGGACGATTTTCCTTTATAGTGGTGAAACATTTCCTATGAGGGTGGTCGACCAACAAAAAATGGAGGTCTTTGGCAACAACTGTCTCCGCTGCATTCTACGTTGTCACCATGCTGACCATGTGTCGACAGCAACAACTACTTACTCATTAAAGAGACGAACAGAAATACAAAGATGAATTTTTTAAAATAAAAAAAAACAGCAACAAAAGTTTGCCAACATCAAATTGTTGACAATTCTTTTCTCGGCTTTTTGGCCCAAGATCAAAGTGTAGTATCTGTTCCGATGGATACTAAACCCCTTAGATCAGTACCGTCTTTGCCTTCAGGCCTTGATTCTGCCGGATTGTCCTGTGCAGTCCTAGGAGGTCCACTCTCCCAGGCTTTGCCTTCTCACCCTTTGAGAAAGGGGTTAGTTTATTGCTAATAGCCTGAGGCCTCCCTACCGGGGAATGCCGACGGGGCTGCTCAGGTGCTGGTTTTTCAATCCCACTTTCTGACCTTGTGTCACATCTTACCGCTGTGGGAGGGTAAGGTAAGATATTGCTTAATGGTACATCAACCCTAATGGTCATTTCATGCCATGAATGCAGAAGGAAATATCCTTCCTTTGAGTCGTATGTCAGTGGATCATTTATAGTCATTAGTTAAGAGTTTTGGTATTTTGAATTGTTGTCATTTTGGTGAAGGTTTTTATGCTTCAACTTCTTTATATGTTCAAATGTTTAATCATGGTTTTTGGTTTGGTGGTTTTTGTTGTACGGCATATCAACCCTTTTCGGGTTATTTAATGCTGAATTTGGTCATTTTGGTGAAGGTTTTTATACTTCAAGTTATTTATATATTTGAGTATTTATTCATGGTGTTTGATTGAGTAAGAGAAGAGGGGAGGAAGGGAAATTATTTTTTGTTTTGGATTTTGCAGAACATGATTGAGTTTTGCAAAAGAAAAAAAAACAATAAAACATCAATGTTTGGTGCATTTTGAGTCAGGAAGTCAATAACTTCAGACAGCCTGATTTGGTAGCGCCAATAGGTTCTATTTGACCCATAGATGGGTCCCTTACAGGTACTACCACTCCGGGCCAGAGTGGACCCGGGAGCAATGGCAACTAAGGGGCAACTCCACATTCGCCACAGTTCCCAAATGGAGGCCTCACCACTGGATGTCTTTTAAGGTCATACCCAGGACCGCTGTGGGAGAGAGATTAAAAAATTAAAAAATTAAATTAAAAAAAAAATAATTCTCAAAATAACCTGATTTCATAGCCAAATGGTGCAGATGTTCAAAACATGCAACAATAACAAAAAAAACAAAAACAAAAAAAACAAACTATTTTGAAATTAAATACAGCTTATTCTGATGAATAAATAAAATATATCGATTTTTAACTTTGGTGACTGCAGTTAAGTAAATCTTAAAAAACAAACTGTTTAATAAATAAATTAGAAACATTTATTATAAAAGGTGAAATAAAAACAATTTAGTATAAAAAGTTTAAATTATACAATGAATAAATCTTTTTTTCCCCCTATTCTTCAAAAGAACAAAAAATCAATTATACTTAAGTAAATTCGATACGCAAATGTACATTTCTTTTTATCCCCTTTTTTTTTTTTTGTTGTTCGTTTTGATTTAATTTTATTCCTTGTTGTTTAATGGCGTTCTCGGGTGAAGGAGAAGTCTCCGAAGTTAACAAGTTAATTGCTTTTATAGTGAACAATGAATTTCTACTTGCAATCCATTGTTTAGATATGCTAAACAATCACGTCCAAATTATTTAAATTGTGCAGAGAAAATATATTCCGTTTCATTGATTTATTTTATTAGCTACCTGATCATTCCTGCTTTCTATCTTGCCGTCTCCATTTTCAATGTTCAGCAGGGGCAGACACCTCTTTCCAACCCGGTGAGAAGAGAACTGATACAGTTGAAGGTTGCCCCCACCAATCAGCGCTGCTCACTATCCTGTTAGTTCAACGCTAATATGCGTGGTATCCAGTTCGCATAGTGACCAACACCAGGAACAGTAAAAAATGAAAGACAATAAACCATTTCCTTAATTGGTTGACTGTGACAGATGTCAATAGATACCAAAGATTTATGGGCGTATATCTCGATAAGAATCCATTACGATAAGAATGAATGCTTTCGTGCTTGTCTTGAAACAAATGCGTCCATTTCTCATCGGACTTTCACCAACTTTTACACAGAGGCAAGACTAGTGATGGGACGATTCCAATATTTTTCCTGATTCTGATACAGTTACCAATTCTGTTCGAATTTCCCAATTCTGATACGGTTACCGATTCTGTTCGAATTTCCCGATTCCGATACGGTTACCGATTCTGTTCGAATTTCCCGATTCCGATACGGTTACCGATTCTGTTCGAATTTCCCGATTCCGATACGGTTACCGATTCTGTTCGAATTTCCCGATTCCGATACGGTTACCGATTCTGTTCGAATTTCCCAGATTCCAGTACAATTACCGATTCTGTTCGAATTTCCAGATTCCGATACAATTACCGATTCTGTTCGAATTTCCCAGATTCCGTTACAATTACTGATTCCAATTCTAATTTAGGAATGCCTTGGTATCGGTGGGATTACGGATGCCTTGGTATCGGTGGGATTACGGATGCCTTGGTATCGGTGGGATTACGGATGCCTTGGTATCGGTGGGATTACGGATGCCTTGGTATCGGTGGGATTACGGATGCCTTGGTATCGGTGGGATTACGGATGCCTTGGTATCGGTGGGATTACGGATGCCTTGGTATCGGTGGGATTACGGATGCCTTGGTATCGGTGGGATTACGGATGCCTTGGTATCGGTGGGATTACGGATGCCTTGGTATCGGTGGGATTACGGATGCCTTGGTATCGGTGGGATTACGGATGCCTTGGTATCGGTTGGATTACGGATGTCTTATGCACTTGGCGTCTCAGGTGGTTAGGCCATGTACAGCATGCCACCTCCATCAACTCATTTGGATATCTTCGGCACTAAGAAGTGTGATAGACCAAGGAAGACATAGCTCGAGTGTGATAGACCAAGGAAGACATAACTCGAGTGTGATAGACCAAGGAAGACATAGCTCGAGTGTGATAGACCAAGGAAGACATAGCTCGAGTGTATAAGAAACGATACGACTGCAAGCAAATTGATTGTAGTCAACTGTTTGAACACAGACCACATTGAGAGCTGGTGTGAGATGTTGCCTGGTGTCGGATACCCTAGAGTCCTGGACAGCCGCATCACCCTTAATACTAAAACCGAAGAAAGAAGAAGGGGTGGTTCAAAAGAATTGCCTTTACTCCTTGAAACTGGACAAAGCTTCCAGATCCACAAAAACTTGAGGAAATCTGGATGTTAATAGGTAATATTTAAAACTATTGATTCAACATTGATTAATGGTGAAATGAAACTACATTATTCAACAGTCATGCAGTTTAGGAATAGAAAAAAAAATGACCATTCAGCAATGTGCGTGTGTTTTTGTTTTTTTGTAAATGTGTTTATTATTTCAAGATATTCATAATAAAACACATTAGGGGACAATATTTTTTTAAGGTGATTTCAGATAGAAATAAAATCTTGAGGTTTTTTTTTTACCAGACTGAATTTCAAGAAATAGAGTGGAACTAGGAAAACTCACTCAGCCATTTTATCACACTTTTCTTTGCTGAGCGCAAGCAAATTGAAAGGAAAAACAGGAGTGTTAGCTGGATAACTCTTATTCAGTGTTACTATTTTTTTGACATAGATTCAATTAAAGAGAGAGGGGGGTAGAAGAAAGAAAGAGAGAGTAGGGGAAGAACAGAGACGATAGAGAGAGAGAGCAAGGGAATGAAAAGAGAGAGGGGGGAGAGAGGGGGGAAAGGGAGAGAGAGGGGGAAGAGAGAGAGAGAGGGGAAGAGAGAGAGAGAGGGGAAGAGAGAGAGAGAGGGGGAAGAGAGAGAGAAGGGGAAGAGAGAGAGAGAGGGGGGGAAGAGAGAGAGAGAGGGGGGAAGAGAGAGTGAGGGGGAAGAGAGAGAGAGGGGGAAGAGAGAGAGGGGGGAAGAAAGAGAGAGGGGGAGGGGGGGGAGAGCGAGAAAGGGGGGAGAGCGAGAAAGGGGGGAGAGCGAGAAAGGGGGGAGAGCGAGAAAGGGGGGAGAGCGAGAGAGAGGGGGGAGAGCGAGAGAGAGGGGGGAGAGCGAGAGAGAGGGGGGAGAGCGAGAGAGAGCGGGGAGAGCGAGAGAGAGCGGGGAGAGAGGGGGGAGAGAGGGGGGAGAGAGGGGGGAGAGAGAGGGGGGAGAGGGGGGGAGAGAGGGAAAGGGAGAGAATGGAGGGAAAGGGAGAGAATGGAGGGAAAGGGAGGGAGACAAAGACGGGAAAAGAGGAGAAAGAGAGGGGGAGAGAAACGGACACGAGAGAGAGAGAGAGAGAGAGAGAGAGAGGGAGAGAGAGAGAGAGATAGAGAGAGGACCGTATGGCCTTGGCACACATGCATTAAAAACCCACAAAACGAATGAATGACTAAAAAACAACTTTCACTAAAACTGCTGATTTCAATAAATTCCTCCATTTGGCATTATATAACCAAATGAATATTTGTTACTGTTTCGTCATTTATAGAAACGAATCGAAATTTTCGTCATCTCATATTTTTTACTGATTCATTCTAAACTTATCTCCTTGTGGACATTGTGTGAATTGAAGCATTTGTCTTCATCAGTATTTCTCAACTTTATCCACACCGTTAGCCCCTTTCAACCCAATGTGAGTTTTTTATGACCCCTTCATGTCAAATTGAGTTTTTATTCTACACCCCCCCCCCACCTCTCAAATTATACTGTCCCTTAACACATAGAGAAGTGGTTCAGATAGTACTATAATATCAAAATAATAACTTAGGTCGAAAATCAAGGAAAAATATTATTTGGATAAATGAACTAGAATTAAATGTGACATTTTCGGAGAGAAAAGGAAAATTGAAAGACAACATTCCTCAATTTAAAGAAAAAACGAGTTTTAACTTTTTAGAAATTAATAAGCAAAAAAACAGCCATTTGGCATAGATCAGCAATGACAAACTGACTTATCAGATTAATCTAATATTAAACTTGACAAATATTAATTATAAAACACTTTATATCTATATTTTGTGCGTCCCGAATGTTCTGTGACTCATCGTGCCCCCCCCTCCCAATTTTTCAAATTTATGTATTGTGGTCCCTGACAATATCTCATGGCTCCCAAGAGAGTCTCCTGGTGCTACCTGATCAGACTGTCTGAAGATGGCTTCCTGACCCAAAATGCATCAAACATTTATGTTTTATTGTTTTGTTTTTCTCTTTGCAAAACTCAATCATGTTTGGCAAAATCCAAAACAAAAAAACTGCAATTTCCCTCCCTCTCCTTCCCTTCTCCCCTTTCACTCAACCAAAAAACATGAATAAATAATTGAACATATAAAGAACTTGAAGCATAAAAACTTTCACCGAAATGACCGAATGCAGCATTAAATTACCTGAAAAGGGTTGATATGCCATAAAACAAAACAACCGAACCAAACACCATGAATAAATACTTGAAGATATAAAGAACTTGAAGCATAAACACTTTTACCAAAATGACCGGATTCGGCATTAAATGACCCGAAAAGGGTTGATATGCCGTAAAACAAAACAACCAAACCAAACACCATGAATACATATTTGAAGATATAAAGAACTTGACGCATAAACACTTTTACCAAAATGACCGGATGCAGCATTAAATGACCCGAAAAGGGTTGATATGCCGTAAAACAAAACAACCAAACCAAACACCATGAATAAATACTTGAAGATATAAAGAACTTGAAGCATAAACACTTTTACCAAAATGACCGGATGCAGCATTAAATGAGCCGAAAAGGGTTGATATGCCGTAAAACAAAACAACCAAACCAAACACCATGAATAAATACTTGAAGATTTAAAGAACTTGAAGCATAAACACTTTTACCAAAATGACCGGATGCAGTATTAAATGACCCGAAAAGGGTTGATATGCCGTGAAACAAAACAACCGAACCAAGGGGGTCATATGGCGTCACATTAAGAAACCTATGTCTAAAAAATAAAGTGTAATCTGGTGATACAGAGTTCAATCGATTCAGCAATACTAAACAAATAAAAGATGTCCAAAGGCGGCATGAACAACGAAAATAAAACAGTAGAAGACAGTAGGCGAGGAGTTCAAGGGGTCGTATTCAAAATTCCCAGTAGATTATTTAATATAACAGACATTTGACGATGACTCCAGAGAAAAAGGGGCCAACATCTTGTAGGGATCATCATATTCAGTTTAACGTCCGTTTTTAGTATTTTTTTCCACATCCTAAGCGTTTGTACAAGATATGTACGTTGGAATAAACCGTACTATTTTAAGACCTTTACACTCTGGGTTATTTTGTTATTTATAACTACTTACCAAGTTATATCAGAAGTACATATATTTATTTATATACAGATAAACACACATTGGACTTTATTATAGAGTGAAAGATAGAAGGGTTTCTCTTTTTGTTCCAGGAAATTGTGGTGGTAGTGTGCGGTTAGGAAAATGGAATCGTTATCAGGTTTAAAGTCCTACTATTAAATTATAAAAAGAATTATTAAAAGCACTGGGGCAACTAGGAAGCGTGTGGAAAAAAAAAGATTAACATTTCATAATTTTTTTTAGTTGGATGTTTTGATATTTTATTTTTTTACTTTTTTACTTTTTAGAAATGTTATTACATTGCACCCTCCCCCCACCACTACCACCAGTTGACTTTCTAAATCTCCACATATCATGACAATGTAGCTATCCAATAGGAAACAGTTTCATCATCATCATATTCGGTTTAACGTTCGTTTTACATGCTGGCATGTGTTGGACGGCTTTTAGAAATTGACTTCCAAACTAACCTATCTCTAACCAGGTCTTTATTTATCCCTCTTTCTCTCAAGTCAATCCTTAT
This sequence comes from Sepiola atlantica, assembly GCA_963556195.1. NCBI lineage: Eukaryota > Metazoa > Mollusca > Cephalopoda > Sepiida > Sepiolidae > Sepiola > Sepiola atlantica. The sequence continues at coordinate 17,400,194 of OY744528.1, read as the reverse complement.
CACTTCCTCCAATGTTTTCATTGACCTTTCTCTGTGAACTGACCCTACTGCTTCAACTGTTCTACATCTATCAACCCAAGAACTCTCATCCATTCTTTCAACGTGGCCATGCCAATGAAGTTTCCCGTTCGTCACACATAGATAAATAAGCGTATACATCGACGTCGGAAAACAATGCGATAAAAAAATGTGTATAGGCGATAAACATGGTTTTATGTTGTGTTTTTTTTTTTAAATATTAAATGAGGAACCATTTCGAGTTAAAATCTATTTAGTATTACGTATGTAATCGGAAGAAAAAACACGTTTGAAATGTGTAAATATGCTAGAATAATGGAGATTTTAACATGTTTTTGAATCGCTCAAGACGAAAAAGTATTAAAACGTCCTTTTTCCCTTATTATTACGTAAGATCGTTTTGGAGTTAAAATCAATTACTAAATTGATTTTAACTCCAAAACGATCTTAATGTCATAATCTTTAATATATATATATATTTATACGTACATAAAAGTAATCTATGGATATGTGTTTCTGGCTTACAGCCGTCATCAGCATGGCTAACTTACACAGAGATCGAACCTTCGATAGATGTCTATAGTCCAGCGTTTTACCATCGGACCAAGACGCTCTGTCTAGAAATATGTACGATTTTTATGTAATTATTTTTATTGGTGATTGCAGCGTTCATTATTTTCTTTTTTACTATTATTTCGATTGTCTCACTTCCTAAGTGATTAAGATGCAGAAATATATATATATATATATATATATATATATATATATATATAATATATTATCGCCTATACACTAATTTTATTCAACATTTTGAAGAAACTGTTTCCGACGTCGATCTATATGTTTACTCACACATCCCCCTACTGTCCAGGTTTAATCTTCCTGTGAATTAATCAGACGCTGGTGTTGATTTTGGGGGGTCCAAAAATCAGTCTACAATGCCCACTGCCCAGTTGGTTGAAGCTTGTGTGTTCCCTAATCTTAGTCTAAAACCTCGTTTAGTAATAACGTCATTTCGCTGCACAGTGCGTCGCTTTTGAGGTGGAGGCTTTTTTTTGTCTGGTTGAGATTGTCTGATGTTGGAAAACATGAAACTAGCGATTAAACCCGCATAGCACTGAGGACTCACCTTAAAGCATTATCAAGACATATCTGTTAATCAGTCAAGCATAAACTATTTTTTTTCCTCTTTTGGCCAGTTAATTCATATAAAAAAAAAAACATTTTTAAAAAGAAGTTATTTTTTGTTTTTTTTATTATTTTTAAAAATAATAAAAAATCAAGTTTTTTTTTGTTTGTTTTTAAGTATCAACAACTTAAATTTGAAGAATCAGCGTTTTTTCATGTCTTTTTTTTTTTTTTTTAATCTTAACACAAGAATCGGGTTTCTTTTACGACGCTCAGCAGAGTCGCGAACGGGGTCCAAAAAAAGAACGAGAAAGGGTTTAAAAACATAAATTTGCAACAAGTGAAGTTGACCTACGACGAGAATAGATATTTTTCTACTTACCTATGTAATTTGTTTTTATTTTTACGTATTATAAATGGGTTTTCATTAGATGTAAAAAAAAAAATTTCTCGTTTTTTTCCCACTCGTTTTCACAAATTCAATATGGCCGATTCAGGTGCATTCGTTAGTATCCCCCCCCCCCAAAAAAAAATCGGCCATTTTTTTCCCAAGTTCCGGTGACAAAACTATTGATTTCTAATAAATAGCGGTTGTAACGGTCTAAAAATACAAACAAATGCCACAGGCAAGTTAGAAAATAACTTTTACAGCCTACAGTTACTTTTATATATTGTATATTTGTGTTTTTTAGCGTTTTTACTCTGCTGAGCGTCGTAAAAGATTCCCCAAGAATCGCAAGGAGAAGAGGAAAAAAATGGACCTTGGATTTACTTTGAACAGTCTTGTAACTCTCGTTTTCCCTATTTTTATTTGTTAGAACTCAGAATTCATGAACGATATTTCTGACAAAGGGGGAAGAATCGCTGGGTTTTTTTTTGGTGGGTGGGTGGGGGAGGGTGGATCGGATGTTGTTTTGAGTGGGTGGTATGTGGAGCGTTTCAATCCTCTCATGTAGTCTTTATTTACTTGCCTCACCACGAGGGCAGAATTAGACACGAGATCGGGTTTTAATGTGGGGAAAATCCCCCCCCCCCCCCCACAAAAAAGGTCACGCTGGATTGGGACAAAAATTAAAAGTGCCTCAGTCTAGAAGGATCTCTCCGTCACTGACCGGGGACAGACAAGATGAAGTGTACTATCAAAACCGATACTACATTTTGTTCCTAGCCAAAAGGCTCATAGTATCAACAGTTAACTGTCAATCTATCCATCTCATTAACATTCTCGAGTTGCTTTTGGCCTTGGTAGGTGGTGACTCATTAGTACAAAAAAAAGGAAAGTAGATCGTAAAAAAAAAAAAAAAAAAAAAAAAAAAAAAAAAAAAATCAAATTCTTCAATAATAAGAAAAAAAGAAAAAAAAAGAAGCCCCCCCCCCCTCCTCCTCCCTTCCTGGTGATAACATTCGGTTTATTGGGATACATTTAATGGAAACAATAACATATCATATTCAAGGACACTTTGGAATGTCATAATCATATCCACATGTGCAGTCGTTTTAAGGGCGGAGCTATTAATCCGGTCTCAAATATTTACAGTTGACCTATTTTGCGTACGTGGAACTTTGAGCAGGAGAGAGGAGGGGGGGGGGGAATTTCAGCGTGTGTGCGCGCACGCGCGTGCAACGTGGGTTTTAGTGGTGGTTGTTTCATAAAAGTTTGTGCTTTAGTTGGGAGAAAAGGCGGCCCCTTTTAGCTAGGTGCAAAGCGTAGTATCTGTTCTCTGACACCACACTTAATCTTTTCTGTCCTCGGTCAGTGAAGGAGAAATCCTTCTAGACTGAGGCAACTTTTATTTTTGTCCCCATCCAGAGTGCCCCTTTTTGAAAAGATGGATTTTCCCCACATTAAAAATCGGACTAAAGTATATAAATTAATATTTTTTAAAAAATGTTTTTCAGGAGAGGCCATTTTGAACCATAGGGAATAATATTCCATAAAAAAAAAAAAAAATTTTGTTCAAGAAAAAAAAATTTTTTTTTCAACAATAAAAATAATTTGGGGAAAATTTTTTTTTAACAATTTTTTTTCTAAGATTAGCACTTATATGAACAAGTAAAATATACATTTAATAAAATATTACAGTTTTTACATTGGGTAAAACGAAAGTTGAGACGACAGTGCGGAACGAGTGAAGCCTTGTTCCACACCTATCTATACGAGCACGCCTGACGATAGACTATGCGTGGTACGGACGTATTTGCGGCATTGATAGTAATTATCTGGAGAGAATACCCAATGTAAAAACTGTAATATTTTATTAAATGTATTTTTACTTTTTAATATAAGTGCTAATCTTCGAAACAAAATTTTAAAAACTTGTTCAAAAATTTTTTTGCACAAATTTTTTTTTCTTGTAGAAAAAAAAAATGGAATATGATTCACGATGGTTCAAAAAGTCTTTTTCCAAAAAACTTTTCAAAAAATATTAATTTTTGACAGTGCTATGAGTTTTTTTTTTACCCTAATACAGGGTGGGCAAAAATAAGGGTCCTATTTTTAAAAATTCATAACTTTTTTATTTATTGATTTAAAAAAATTTTTTTTTTTAGAATAAGTAAAGGACCCCTTCCGAAGCAAGCATGAGCCGTATTAGCCCTAAGGAACGTACCCTCATTTAGAAAACATTATTTTTGCTTAAAAAACTCAAAACAGTGTAAAAAACAATACTTTAGTTTTTGTAAGTTTTAAGAAGTGTTTTTCGGCTAAAATTTGTTTTGTTTATTTCAAAAAAATCTCGGAAGGGTCAGTCTACACACACATAAAGTTTGGTGAGTTTAACTTTTATTTTGTGGAAGTTATTCAAATTCAAGTTATTCAAATTTAAAGATAGGACCCTTATTTTGGCCCACCCTGTATATACTTTAGCCCAAAACCGACCTTGTGTCTAACGCAGCCTTCGTGTGAGGGGGGGGGGGGTAAATAGAGACCAAAGTTGTATTCGTGTCTGACCTCGGAATTTCCCGTATTACTGGATAGAAAAAGTATCGATGAAATTAAGGTTGATTCCTATTTCAGTCACCCAAATTATTTAGAGCGAAATGAATTTCGGTATTACTCCCAATCAATTTATTTTTAGTAAAAAAGAAAAACACATTAAAAACATTAAGTCATAGCAAATCTCATTGTACACGTTCTTTCAACAACAACAACAACAATAATAGTAAGATAATATTTCATATTTACTTCCTCCCCCACCAAAAAAAAAAAAAAAATGGTTCCTTGTCCTTTAACTACATAATTATGAACTTGGGTTATCGTTATTCCTTAGCTAGCCTCTTTCTCTCGTCTTGTTTATAAAGATGACGACTATATATTTTCATTTCGGCGTTTCACGTGTACGATGAAACTTTTGTTTTCCATCACTACAACGTCACCACTTATCAATGTCCAAAGGCCACTCGAGGATAAGGGTTAATGAGTGTCAGGTGGCCGGGGAGACAACATAGTGACGATTGGTAGTGATAGTGGAAGTTTGGTAGAATTTAAGGGCATTTATAACGACAGCTAACAGAACGAAAAAAGGGGTGAAAAAACAAAAAAACAAAGGTGCAACAAATAAATGTTACCAAAGGCAAGATAAGTTACTCTTCTACGTACCTGGATAAGTTTATTTGTGTTTTAACTTATTTGAAAGCGTCTTTTAGTTCGATTTAAAAGTAGTGTCGAGACGTCACGTGGTCATATGCAGCCATTTATTTTTTGTTTTCCATTCTCACATGACGTCTCGACACTACAATAAAATATACTTTCTGAAAAGTGATTTTTTTAAATATAATTTAAAATGTTATAAAACGAACATAATAATAATAATAATAATAATAATAATAATAATAATAATAATAAAACTATTTTATTACAATGTTTTGGCCAAAATGTTACTTTATCGAAAATAAACCTTATTCTATTTACAATGTTTTTCTTTCAGAAACTATATTTTATTAAATAAGTAAATTTATTAAAATGTTTTAATCTATTGGTCGTTACTTCCTATGGATTATCTGGCCCTGTTTACTAAACTGCACAAGTGCCAGAAAGACTAGCAACGTGCGATAACTTAGTGTTTTTTTTTTTTTTTTTTTCTTTTTTTTTTTTTTTTTTGATTTCTTTCTAAAACATGATTTAAGTAAAAACAAATTGTTTGGGAGTAAATAATTTTGTTAATAATAATTAACCGAAATTAAAATATGTGCAACAATTTTTCGAAATATTTTTTTTAGTCGGAAAAACGTAATTTTGAAACTAAAAACAAGTTAACAGCACTCCATTTAAGGTATAACACCATCCACTATGACTATGCAATCCCTACAGCTGAATATCTAGAAAACGGAGCTGTTAAACCTGACATCGTAATATGGGACAAAAGGGAGAAAGAAGCAACCCTAGTTGAAGTCAGTGTCCCTAATGATGCAGGATTAAACAGAGCAGAAAGGGAAAAGATTACGAAATACCAAGGTCTTATGTACGACATGAAAAGAAACTGGAATCTTAGGAAAATCTCCATCGTTCCAGTACTTATAGGAGCAACAGGACTAATGAAAAAGAATTTCAAAAGCTATCTGGCGAGTATACCCGGTGAACCGAGTGCAAGAGAAATACTAACTATTGCACTTAAAGGGACGGTTAGAATCTTAAAAAGATCTCTAGGCTGGAGTGTCTGAAATAGTCGGTGAATGTCTGGAATCTGGTAGGATGCCCACATCTCCAGCAAAAACGGAAAGATAAGAAAAAAAAAACAAGAAAACGTCTTTTACTTTCGATATCGAATTGGAAGAAATAAGGAAATCGTTTCTTTTTTTATGTGAAATTAATTTCGAGGGTAAAAGTCCAGATTAGAGACGGGAAAAGATTTTTCGAAAACGCGATATAAAATTGTGTATAGATGATAATTTTTTAAAAAAATAAGATTATGACATGCTGAATGTTTTGGAGTTAAAATTAAGTTGCTTCTGCTGTTTCACAGTGACATTAAAATATTTAAAGAAATATATAAACTTTATTATGTGCTTACGTGTTAGCTGAAAATAAGATTGTACAGAAAAAAAATACGCAAATTCATCCAGTATTTATTAAATTATAACATTTTTTTACATATCGTTAGACATTTTGTAACCAATTTAGATAAGGGGGATAACTCGTTTTTTTTTTAGATTGAAAGATACAAGATGGCGACTACCGATAAAAATCGTTTTTATTTTTAATTTGATAAATACTGGATGAATTTGCGTAATTTTTGATGTACAGTCTTCATGGACGGCGGCACCGAGGAGGTGGGGGGGCTCAAGCCTCCTCACTTTTTGACTTGCCCCCCCCCCACTTTACGGTCATCAATAATTAAGTTGATATGCATGTGTTTAACCGCCCCCCACACTTTTTAGAAGCCCCCCTCCCACACACACTTTTATAACTGCCCCGCCGGCCCTGAGTCTTTATTAAGATACCACGTAAGTACATAACATGTAACTGTGAAACAGCAGAATCACCAAAATAAATTTAATATTAAGTATGAAATCTGAAGAAAAACACTTATTAAATGGGCAAATATGTTAGTATTCTCGGCTTATTTCCTACATGACGCCATATTTTCTATGAAAACTTATTGGTAATAAGTCTATGTATTAATTAAAACAGTGTTAAAACGTGTTGGGGGATATATTTTTTTTGCTATTAATACGTAATACTAACTTTATTTTAACTTCAAAACGTTCAGCATGTCATAATCTAACAATTTGATTCAATTAATAATTGAATGACCAAACAATATAGTAATAATTAGGTTACATTATTACGGTCTTGTTTGGTTGCTAATTTATTAATTGAACGAAATTGTTATAAAACTAGAACTAATTTGGTTAAGATAATGGTGTCTCAATGGCAGTCAATTGAAAGCTGAAAAGTTCAAGATAACCATTTATTTATTCCCCTAAAGTTAATATTAGTCGAAATTAGTAAAAAAAAAAAGGATTAAAGGCGGATTAAAAGTTTTCGAAAATGCGATAAAAATTGCCTTTTTAGATTTTTTTTTTAGATTATGACATTGTGGTGGACGAGACGCATTCCGAACGAACGCCAAAAAGCAAATGGTTTGAATTGCTACCTTCTTTCTTTCTCTGCTTCGTTGGGATACACTTTCTTTTTCAGTCATTAAGAGCAAAGGTTCGTAACAGAAACGTGTTAACTCAATATTTTCCAACCAACGAATATCGTTTTAAAGTAAAAAAAAACAAACTAACACGTCTCTGTTAAATTGGTAAGCCGACGCGAACTCGATAACTCCTATAAAAACGAGGAAATAAGCAGAGTTCTTCAGACAGACACAAGAGACGCACCACGAAGGAAGACACAAGAAGTACGCCTTCCACTGTTGGCCGGGGCGACAACAAGAAAAAGGACACTTCAAAACTTACGTACAAGCTTTCCTTGCCTCGCGCACAGCTACTTACACACAGACAAGAAGGCAGGCGAATAGAAGCAAGCCGCTATGAATCACACACAGTAACACCATAAGGTAAATCTACCGACACACAGTATCACACGCACGAACAAATATATACATACATCTTTAGTCCTCGTGTCATGCTTATTCACTGAACAATTTCTAAAAAAGAACACAAGTTGTATAAACTTTACAATAAACATTTCTTCACTAAAACTAACTTCTATATTCTTGTAAAATTGTCGTTCGATGTTTTGTTTATTAATCATGTTTCATTTATTTCTTCATTCACAAAACGCGATACATGTTGATTTAACACTTGCTAGCTGGTGACTCAGTTCTTCTTCGTTATTTCCTCTTACACCTATGGTGCAACAATACACAACTTCTATTTTTACACTGTTCATCTGCGTTTGTCTTCTCTTCTTTGCCATTGCCGTATTTTTGCCTGTGTCTACTTCTTTAGTTGTAAGACCGATCGCCCCAGGTGACCGGCACCTGTAACAATATATTTATTTAAATGAGCCACACGGGTTCCCGAAAGTTCAGACATTGACACAGTGAATAATATAATAAAGTAAGAAAGTTCGTTGAATGCCATCCAGAGGACGTCTTTCTTCGTTGGTGCCAGGAAGCTCTCTGGGGCTGCTGTCTAAATCCCAAGGGGTCTGGAAGTAGTTCATCAAAGGTTCGGTAGAAATTAATACGCCTAAGAGTCTGATTGGTTATCGTGTGACCAAATCACCTCGAAGGGCTATCCTCCGCCAGAAGAAAAAAATGTTAATGTTTATGACTACTACATCACCCCCTGCTTAGGCGGAAATCCGACCAAGAAAAAGGTAGTCTTTTGGTACGTGTAGAATAAAAAGGAAAGACATCGTTAATGGCGGCAGTTGCTGCTGCTGTTGTAGTAGTAAGACTACTACTACTACTACTACTACTATAAGCCTAGTCACTAGACATTAAAAATTTTTATGTAATATTGAGATTGCCATTCATAAAAAGAAGAGTAAAAGACTACACTGTTATAGAGAAAGATTGGACAATTAGTCTTTGGCCGGAATCAAAGTGTAGTATCTGTTCTGATAGATACTGCACCGGTATCGTCTTGATTTCCGCCAGTCTATGGGTTTATCCTGTGCAGTTCTAGGAGGTCCACCCTCCCTGGCTTTGACTTCTCACCCTTTGAGAAGGGGTTAGTTTATTGCTAATCGCCTGAGGCGTCCCTACCGGGGAATGCCGGCAGGGCTGCCCAGGCATTTTTTTGTAGGCCAGAGTGCTCAAATTTTCGGGCGCTGGCTTTTCAAATCCCACTTTCCGACCTTGTGTCACATCTTACCGCTGTGGGAGGTAGATAGATAACTAGTCTTTAATCACTTTAAAGAACAAGAAACGATCTAATTTAAACTTTCAAAATAATTAATGGCATTTTTAACCATGGTGGCCATTTAAAAAATATTTCTCATTGACCTGGGAGGCAAATTTCAAAAACTAGATCCATTAACCAATTCATTAATTATTATTATCGTTTTTTATTTTTTTGCTAATAGAGTAATACATTTTTGAAACAAGTTGGCAGGTCAGTTTCAGAACAGCAATGGCGTAAAACAGTTTCAGATGGAATCGGATGAATAAAGAAATAATGGTAAAAGAAAGAAATTCGGTCTAGTTTTATAACAATTTGGTTCAATTAATAATTTAATGGCCAAACAATACCGAATATTATTACGGTAAATTATTAACCGAATCAAATTGTTATAAAACTAGAACTAGTTTGGTTAAGATAATATTGTTTCAATGGCAACCATCTTAAAGCTGAAAAGTTCAAGATATCCGATATTATATTAATAGTGTAACTTAATTCAAAAACTAACAAAAAATGGGTTTAATTGAGAAGATAATTTAAAAGGAAGATGATCCCCAAAAGAGGCATAAGACACAGATTAATCTTAAGTAATAAAGCTAGCAGACAAGATCTCATGTGTCTGCGTGTTTCGCCTCTACGTAACATTGATTAATATACATTGAATAAAGGAAAATTAAAAAGTAGGTTCTGTGACGATATTTTGAATATTTTTTCAGTTAATGATGAGTTTGAAGGGTTAAACAGTTTCTTCATAGGCGATATCTCTCTCTCATATATATATATATATATATATATATATATATATATATACAGGGCTTTACGGAGCGCGCTCCTTTTTGCTGGAGTGAAGGAGAGGAGGGCTCATTTTATATTCAGCGGGAGTTGAGCGGGAGCAACTCCATTTGGGACTAAAGAGCGGTGGTTTTATCGCTCCGCGCTCTTCGCTCCAAAATGATTTGATTTTTTTTTTAAACATTAGTTTTTTTAATTCAGCAATATAAAGGAAAAGCAAAGAAAGTCTTTTTAAAATTATATCTCTGGTAGAGAGAGGGTGGGGGCTCAGGCGGAAGACGATTTAATTGTAATGTTTTTAACACTTTTTTTATTGTTTTATTCGTTATCCCCCTCCCCCACCCCGTCGACTTGCTATCAAGCGATGAGACAGATCAAAGGCGTCATTAAAGTTTTTATTGCAGTCAGTGACTTGAGCGTTCTATTTCTTTGGAAAGATTAAACATTTGAGTTAGGGGTACGAACGATTTTGACACCATCTGAGTGCAGGTCGTGAGGGGGGCGAGAGAGAGAATTCAAAATGTTTACTAGCTGACCTGAGATAATTACTAAGGCCCTTTTAAAAAGTACACTGCTATCTTTCTGTTGAATAAAAAACTCCGAAAATTAGCACTCTAGATAGGGGAGATAAGTTGCCCAATCAAGGTTTCAGAGTACAGTCTACCCTACTATTTAATTCATATAACTTGGGGGGGGGGTTATATGTGGATTCATACCGTTCCTAAGTGTATTAGTGAAAGTAATGTTGTTTTTCTTCTCTTAGACTAGATAGTCTGCTTGACTGGATAGAAGTATGTATGTATAATACACAATTTAGGAAAACTCGTCAAAGGAAAACTCGGCAACGGAAAATTCGTCAATGGAAAATTCGGCAATTTTGGCCAAGTATGAAAATTCGGCAATTATCGAATAAATATCGATTGAAAATAGATTTTAGAACCGTTTTTACAGGTGATATACTTGTAAATACGGGGCTACCCCCTCCCCAGTGAAGAATATTTTTTGTATTATTTTTTTGGTACTATTTTTTAGATAAGATTTTCAAGTTAAATTAAATTTTTACGATATCTTTTGTTTATTAAATTGTTATGTGAAAATACAGAATAGTTAACAAAGCCCCCCTCACTCCATGTTAAGAATGGCTTTCTAAATAATGTTATTTCAATCCGGATCGTAATTACGTTACGAAATTAAAGGTTTGGATCGGGTTATTTTTTACATAAAATTTTCAAGTTAAATTCAATTTTTACGATATCTTCTGTTTATTAAATTGTTACATGAAAGTACAGAATAGTTAACAAAGCACCCCCCCCCCCCCCATTCTCCCCATGTAAAAAATCGTTGTCTAAATAATGTTATTATTTCAAGCCGTTTCGTAATCAAGTTACGAGATTAAATCCATTATAATTCATTTAGATTTCTTCGTAAACAAGTCAGCCATTTTAATTGACAAAACATCAATTACTTCGTGTGTGTGCAAAACTTGAAAGGAATTTATAAACTATCGAGTAGAAAGTCATTTAAACTGGCTTTAAATTCTTAGAAAATTTCCATGTATTTAAGAAAGCAAAATTGTTTTCTTGTTCTCAGGAAACGAAAATTTACGTATAATCCTATACTTCGTCCGACATGTTCTCTCTCAAAATATTAGCGAGATTTTGTCAAATATTATCTTACGGTCTTACACTTAAAGTGACATCTCAACCCATATTGACGAGATCCTTTGACGCCCACCCCTATCCTTCAACCACTCATTGGCAGAATAGTACGTTTATGAAAGAAGGTATATTTTTTATTATGGAGCGCTGAAAAAGAGCCGCTCCTTTTTTATAGGAGTTGGAGCAGGAGCGGCCCCTTTTTGAAAATGGGGAGCGTGAGAGGAGCCAGCTCCAATTTTGGGCGTTGGAGCAGGAGCGGGAGCAGGAGCGGAAGCAGCTCCAAAAGTAGTGGAGCGCGCAAAGCCCTGTATATATATATATATATATATATATATATATATATATATATATACATTAAAGATTATAACATAAAGAACGTTTTGACATTAAAATCAATTTAGTGTTACGTAGTAATAGGGGGAGGGGTACGTTTCAATACTTTTTTTTGTCTTGAGCGATACAAAAAACAAAACGACATGGCAGCATCCCGTAAGACTCTATTTTGTGAAAATCACGCTTCTTGCAACACATTTACAAATGTCAAACGTGTTTTTATTCAGATTATATGCGTTGTACTAAATAGATTTTTTAAAAGACGAACCTCATTAAATATTATGGTGCTTCTTTAGAAACGTGGCCGAGATTTGAAAAGGGGGGATAATTATAACGAAGAAATATGAAAGGGGCAGATTAGGACAATTTTTTTTTGAAGGGGGGGGGGCGAAAAAAAGAGCGCGGGGGGGGGGGGGTCAAATCTAACCCTAAACCCCTAACATATTTCAATTAAAACCGGTTTATTTATTTGAAGTTTGATTTATTTTAATAAATGTAGTTAATTTTAACGTATCCTCAGAAGTTTTATTTTTTGAATTTTGAATTTTAAATTCGATAAAAAAATTTTTAAAAACAACACCCCCCCCCCTCCTCCAAAAAAATGTTTGGATTATCTGCCCCTTTCATATCTCGCCTCGGCCACGTTTCTAAAGAAGCACCAATATTATTTTAAAAAAAACAAACAAAACAACAACATAAGACCATACTTATCGCACAATTTCTTTTATTACTTTATGTTTACCCGTTCAAACTAATCATTAACCAATTTTCTCTAATCCATCCACCCGGCAATATGGCCCACCCGGATAACGCCGGGTAAGTACGGCTTATATACATGAGAATGAAACATCGAGTGGACCTGGGATGGTAGAAAAAAATAATAATAATAAAAAAGAAACTTAGTTTTCGACCACGAAACTCCAATTTCAGTCGATGTGTATTTTTTGTTGATGATGTGGCATTTCGACGAATTTCAAGCCACATGTCATGAACAAGCTTGCTACAGACAACAAAACAACACCGAAAAAAGGTTTAAACGAATCAATAAACAAAATGTTTTCAAAATCTGTCTGTCACATGTGACACACGTTAGCATTTAGAGAATGTCATTTTTTTTTTAGAATTAAAATTTCTTAAAAGTTAATATTTTCGTGTTTAGTTATGTATTTTGACTTTTTCTAATTATGAATATATTTGTTAAAAATGTTTGCTTTAGTTAATTGTAATCTGATCCTTTTAAAAATAAACAAGGTTGACGAAGATTAACAGTTAAGGGAGAAGCGGTCTTTTTTTCCTCGTGAGTCGTAAAGACAGCTAAAAAAAGGGTTGAAATAAAAACAACTTTAAAACAGTTTCAGCGCGTTAAAAGCATACAGGTCGGTATATAATTAAATTCTACTGCGTTTGGTAAAAGTCATTTGTTGTTGTTTTTAAATTTACACAGAACAAAGTTAACTTCAATTATAAACTTCGTGAAATAGACAAAAAAAAAAATAAATAAATAATAATAATCCAGATCATTCATTAAAACGCGTCAGTATTTTATGACGGTCATTCATTCATTCAGAAAAAAAAGAGTTAGATTCTTCGAGATTCATAAATTTGCTATTTATTTACAAACTGCAGTACCTGTCCCGTGAAGAAATTGACGGAGATAAATGAAGTGTTACAATGTCGAAATAAAGCAAGCGTCATTATAAGAATGGAAATAGTGTTCCGACGTAATGGAAAATGAAAAAAGGAAAACCAAAACATTATTTATGTATTCATCAACGTTTCGTCTTTATTTCAAGACTTCCACAGGATGATTATCTAATGAAAAACAAACACACCCGCCACCACCTATTGTGTCAAACATTTTGTACCTGTGTTTATTTTTCTTGAGACAATCATCCTGAGGAAGTCTTGAAATAAAGACGAAACGTTGATGAATACATAAATAATATTTTTGGGTTTCCCTTTTTCAATTTCCCTATATATAATATATATATATATATATATATATATATATATATATATATATATATATATGTGTGTGGGGGGGGGGTATATGACCGGAATGCTCAATTACGGGTAAACATTACGATTGGCGGCGTAAATTATTTTAAAGGAGATTCAGTTGGGAAATTAACCAAAAGTAATTTATTTCGGTTTACCTAGTCATTTGTGACCTATTTGCGCTTTAAAAAAAATGTTATTTAATATAATTTATATGCATTTTAATTTTCGTAATGAGTACAAGAGTAAGGCTTCAAACATTTTGTTTATTAATAGGAGGTAAGGTACGCCACCTATTACTCCTTGATTCAAAACCAATAATTACGGAACTTAAAATGCTTATAACTTATATTAAATACATTTTTTTAACGCAAATATGTCACAAACGAGTAAGTAAACCAAAATAAAGTTCACAACTGTATTTACTTTTAAATAATTTATGTCGCCAATAGTAATAACGTTGACCCAATTACGCATCATATTTCATTTCAAATAATACTATACATTAATTGGATCGTCTAGAGATACCCGCGGTTTCAATAAAACACCGGAAATCCAGCCCGTTGGGCAGAAGAATACCAAGCGTAATCGTTCTTCAGCTCATCGGATTTCCGGTGTTTCTATGAAACTGTAGGTATCGATGGTCGATCGAATTGATGAATAGTGTTATTTGTAGTAAGAATGATCACACACACACACACATTATATATATATATATATATATATATATATATATATATATATATATATATATATATATATATATAAATCCGTCGTATTTTTATCGGATTACTTTTTAAAATGCAATAAAAACACATTAAAATACTTAAAAATACACAAACTTATCCAGAGAGTTTGAATTACCTACTGGGGAGTTTGAATTACTTACTAGACACCATCCTCGCGTGTCTTCGGGCTATCTGTACAAGGGTTTGTCAGAACAACCTGACATGAAGATACTTCACCCTACAAGTAAACCCTGACCAAATATTCAAAATTACATAGTATTCGAAGCCTAAATAAGATCCCCTCGACACAACTATGCACTGACCAATACGAGGAATGGTGCATCTTCTCCCGGTGATGTTACCTCAAGTAACAGCACTTAGCTGGATACTCCACCAGACTAGATGAATTCTTTCCTGGAATCCGGTAAGACCAGGAGACCACATAAAGGATCTACAATAACAGTTACCTGGTCAATTGGGGGAAAGGAAAATAATGTTCTTAACTTCTTTACAGTTTACAAACTCAACGTTTAAAAGTTAAAGGAGAACTTTAATGGAACACTCGGATAACTATGTATCACACATAGAGATCAAGTGTTAGCCCCCAGGAAGGATTTCTGAGAACTTCGACTGAAGTAAAATGAAGCAAAAAAATGTAGGTAGAAAAGTAACTTTTATTGCCTTTGGTAACATTTTTTGTTGCCTATTTGCTTGTTAACTATCATTAAAAATCGCCTATTTGTGTGTGTGTGTGTGTGTGTGTGTGTGTGTGTGTGTGTGTGTGTGTGTGTGACACTAAGAAAGATCATTCCGATGGATACTGCTAGTGCTCCCCATACACTTGTATCGTCTTGGCCTTCGGGGCTTGATTTATGCCGGTCTATTGGTCTGTCCTGTGCAGTTCTAGGAGACCCACCCTCCCAGGCTTTGCCTCCCCTCTGTGGGGAGGAGTAAGTCTATTGCTTACTGGCTGGGGCGCCCCTACCGGGGAATGCCGACGGAGCTGCCCAGGCAATTGTTAATGGCCAGAGTGCTCACTTTCTCGGGTGCTGGCTTTTCAAGCCCCACTTTCCGACCCGACCTTGGGTCACATCTTACCTTGTGGGAGTAAGATAAAAATGGCCTTGTGCCTAACCTCTTGGAGAGGAGGTAAATAATACTAAGAAAGATAATTCTGTACATAACACCAGGAGCAGCTGACGAGAAGTATTACATAAAAGTGCGAATTGTTTGTTGTCGCTTGATTTGAAGTAGAAATAAACGATAATTGGGGTAAAGCTATTTTTTTATGAGTATCTTGTAAATAGTTTCATTGTTGAAAGGCAAAATACATTTTATTGTGATATAAAAATGTTACAAGTGAGTACATTTAAAAAAAAAATTATATATTGAAACAGATAACACGTTTTTATGATGGTTTAGGACTTGTACAGTTTGGGTTTATTTTTCCATTTAAGTTCAACATGGAAATACGATAAATATTTCAAACCAAATAAATATATGTATTAATAAAAAATATCTGGTGTGTCTGTGTGTTTCTCGCCGATATGCAACTTACACACGAATATTTATTGGAATAAAAAATAAAATAAGGGAAAACTAAAACGAATTTTAAAAAAAATACTATTAAAAAAAATTGGGGGGGGGGTCATTTTGGCTTGGAGCAGAGTGTCGTATCTGTTCTGACTTCATCTTTTATGTCCTCGGTCAATCAAAAACTCTTTCTAGACTGAGGAAATTAAAAATTTTGTCCCAATACAGAATGCCCCTTTTTGAAGAGCTGGATCCCCCCCCCCCTTAAAAACTGACTGTCTAATTCTGCCCTCGTGGAGGGGGGGGGGAATAAATGAGGACTACATTTTTAATTATTTTTCTCGGTTCTCGGTAAAAATAGCACTAGTAAAAATGGAACAAGTGAATAAATAAGAAGAGTAGAAAGTGACTAACTCGCTTCCCTTATTTTGTCCTTTAGTCGTCACATTACATGAGCAATCTTTCTGACAAAGGGGGGAGTGTGTCGGAATCTATCCACCTAACACTTATCGTTGGATAGTTTTTGACCTTGAAGTAGTTCTTCTTGGCATTCTTTTTTTATAGCTCCTTACATCAAGTGGCTTCATGCCTTGTCTGGAGCGACATTAAAATATTTAAAGAAATCTATGAACTTTGTTATGTATTTACGTGTTAGCTAAAAATAAGATTATACAAAAAAAAATGACGCAAATTCATCCAGTATTTAATAAATTATAAGAAAAAAAAACGATATTACGTATCGGTAGACATTTCAGCTTATTAAGTAGGCAAGGGAGATAACTCGATTTTTTTTTCGGAAAAAGTCAAAATATGAGAAAAATGGCGATATATAGATGAAATCGATTTTTATTTTTATTTAATAAATACCGGATGAATTTGCGTAATTTTTGGTGTACAGTCTTCTTTTCAGCTACCACGTAAGTACATTTCTGTAGCTATTTTATTTTTAAGAGAGGCCTAACATGTCATTGTGAAACAGTAGAAACACCGAAAATACTTCGTTATGTAAACTAAAAAAAAAAAGAAATCCATGCTCGTAAAGTTTAAGTAATCACGCGTATAAAAAAGTTTTATGAATGAAAATGTCAGTGTGGAAAATTAATATAAGAAAATAAGAAAGCCTACCTTTTCTCCCATGAATATCGCTTAAAAAGAGGGAGAAAAACAAAGTGCAACTAAGTGGGATTGCCCCAACGTCTTTTTACTTTCATTTTTGTTTGGTCGTTTTTTTTTTTGTTTTTTGTTTTTTAACTATTCCATTTCTTTTAATTGTTTGAGAAGAAGAAAAAGTTGAAAGTTAAATTTAAACTTTTAATACGATTAAGCCGTGCCAACCATCTAATGGACAAAAATAATAGGGCGAATTATTTTTGCCCTGACACCGGTCGAAATGGTAAATGAAATATTTGGCAGCCATTACAGAGTTGAAATGTTCAAGATAACCTTAAATTTAATTATCACGGTATCGTTTGGTCATTAAATTATTAAACCAAGTTCTAGAACTATTTTTGCTAAGTTAATGTTCATTCTATATCTATAGAAATTATTGCATGGAAATGGCTAACCAAACTTTCAATTTTTTACTATATATCCGAGTTTGCTAACAATTTAAAGCCGGACATAACTTTCTATTGGACAGTTTAGATGGAATTGAAAGAAACCAAAATGATTTGTGGTGGATTAAATTTGTTAGTTAAATTATTTGTTTTTTTTTAAGATAGGATTTTTAAAAAGTTCGCTTCAGTACTTGACGCCATTACATTTTTCGGTGCTTCTGCTGTTTCACAATGACATTAAAATATTTAAAGAAATGTATAAACTTTATTATGTACTTACGTGTTAGTTGAAAAAAAGATTGTACAGAAAAAAATACGCAAATTCATCCAGTATTTATTAAATTATAAGAAAAAGAAAAAAAAAACGATATAACGTATCGGTAGACATTTCAGTTTGCTTATTAGGCAAGGGAGATAACTCGATTTTTTTTTTCGGAAAAAGTCAAAATATAAGAAAAATTTCTATTTTTTTTTTTTTTGAAGAGAGGCCTAACATGTCATTGTGAAACAGCAGAATCACCCATTTCTCTTCAATAATCACTTAATAGTAAATACAAATAATAATAATGTGCAAGTTATGAAGAAGCGAGAAACACACAGACACACGAGAAGTTGTCACACAATTTTATAAATATAGAGATATGAAATATAGAATAAGTGTAGTAAGGTTGAAAACTAGTAGTAGCAGTAGTAGTGGTGTTAGCAGTAGTAGTAGTAAATAAACTGTCGCAATCACCTGTTAATTCAGAAACTATGAACTTTTGAATTTCGACGTGTTGGAGTAAGTTTACGGTGACACCGAAACTTTTAATTTTTTTTTTTTTTTTAAAACAAAATTTTAAAAACTTTCTTTTCTCTCTACAAGTAACATCCAATGACGACTGAAGAAGACACGTGAGCAATTATCAAAGAAAAGAGAAAAATAGATGCGAGGATAATAATTGTAAAAGTTTGCAAACAAACAAAACAAAAAGAGGTCATAAAGACGCGTTTCCTACCTTTCTTCATCTAGGCGATGTCCAAGCACTGTCGTTGTGTTGTTTAAGTGTAACGTGCTATGAGCGCCATACACGCACCTCTTGAGGCTTGAAGAAGTGACCGAAAACAACAACAAAAAAAAAATATCAGTTTGTGTAAAAAAAAAAAATAATAATGATGATAAAAAAAAACTCTTATCCGAAGTTGTCAAAGTTTGACACACGTTTTTCTTTTCTTTTTTCCCCTACGCACTTTTTCCTTTTTTTAATTTTTTTTTTATTATTATTGTGATTTGTATTAAAACACGTTTTCCAATGAAGCAAGTTTAATTTTCTTTTTTCTTTTCTTTTTTCCTTTGAATGCAAAGCTGTTGTCGTTGTTTTAGTCAACTCGCAATTTAAGAAACTTTTTTTTATTTATTTAAGAAATGAAAAGGAAAAAGAGGAAGTGAGAGAGAAATTTTAAAAAAAAAGGGCGTGTATGTGTATTATTAGATGTATATATTATATACTATATATTTGTATGTGTGTATGTGTGTGTGTGTCAATAGGTGTGCCTGGCCCAATGAGAGGAGAGTGTTTTAATTTCTTTTATATTTCTTGCGGCTCACGGTAATAGGCGATTAAGTAAGATTAGCCCGGCGTTCTGCCCCTCTCAAAAACCGCCGGCAAAGAGAAGACTGGGCAGGAACCTGGTATTTCATGCCATAGCTGCACAGGGCAGGGGAGAGCAGACGAAATCAGTAGCAACAGATAATATAGGGCTGCACTCTTTATGCGATTAGGTTATTATTAATTGTCGTCTTATTATTAATATTGAAACATTTGCACGGGCTCAGTTTCCGTTGCAGGTGGTTGGGGGCGTACATATCAGCAACGACAAAAGAATAATAAAAATAATAATTAAAAAAAAAAAAGTTTTCTACTTTTCTTATTCGGACAGTTCTCGTTCTTTTTTTTTTTTTTTTTCCAAACTTTATTTGTTATTTATTTTTTATTTTCGATATTCAATTTCTCCCCTTCTCTCGCTCACACACGCACGCCCACATACACGCACACATGCACGCACACACACACACCCGCCGACACACTTATAACACACCCAATTCAGTTTATTGCACTTTACCCCCCCGACCACAAAAAATGGAGGGTAAATAAAAATAAAAACAGAGGTGGGGAGTGGACCTGTGAGTTGAAAGAGGTCGCCGATGGTAGAAGAGGGGATGGGGACACACAGCTTCGGGGAGCGTGTGTGTGGGGAGGTAGGTGCGTGCGTGTGTACGCCGAGCGACGTACGCATGTATGGAGGGGTTTTCGCTATGTTGTGACCACGTGTGCGTGTGTCGGTACGGATGATCCCGGTTCCTCGTTTTGTTCCCCACCACCACCGTCTCCTCCTCCGCCACCGCCCTCAACTGTGGTCGTCGTCGTGGTCGTCGGTGGGGAGGGGGCCCCCTGGTGGTCTTGGTAATTAAATAGTAATGGTCACGGCGTGGGTCGTAGCGATTCTCGGTGGTGATGCCGTCTCTCTCTCCCTCTCAATATGAGTCAATATTCGGCTCCTAAAAATAGAAGAAAAAAAAAGAAGTTTTATTTATTTTAAGTCAAGGTAGCAAAAAAAAACAACAAAAAAAATACAGAAAATAATTTTGTAGAAAATAAACAAAAAAAAAACGACGTATATCTAAATGTGTTTTTTGGTTGTTTTTTTTTTTTAATTGTTATCTCCCTCTCACAACGGTAAGATGTGACCCAAGGTCGGAAAGTAGGATTGAAAAGCCAGCGCCCTAGAGGAAGAGCACTCCGGCCTACAAAAAAAAAAAATGTCTGTACAGCCCTGTCGGCATTCCCCGGTAGGGGCGCCTCAGGCGATTAGCAACAAACTACCCCCTTCTCAAAGGGTAAGAAGGCAAAGCCTGTGAGGGTGGACCTCTTAGAACTGCACAGGACAAACCCTCAGACCGGCGAAATCACGGCCCGAAGCCCAAGACGGTGGGGGGGGGGGGTAGCATCCATCGGAACAGATACTACACTTTGATCTCAACCAAAAGGCCGATTTATTTATCTTTTAAATGATACATTTCTTTGAAATGAAAAAATTAAAAAAGATGTGGCCCAAGGCCAGAGTTGAGTTGGGTGGGTGGGGGTCGTGTGTCATTCTCTTGGTCTATTCTCTAAACTAAGATGTGACACAAGGTCGGGAAAGTGGGGAAAAACCAGCGCTCGAGAATTTGAGCACTCTGGCTATTTAAAAATTGCCTGGGCAGCCCCGTCGGCATTCCCCAGTAGGGGCGCCTCAGGCGATTAGCAATAAACTAACCCCTTCTCAAGGGGTGAGAAGGCAAAGCCTGGGAGGGTGCACCTCTTAGAACTGCACAGGACGGACAACCGATAGACCGGCGTAAATCCAGACCCGAACGCCCGGACAATACCGGTTTATTGGGCGGGGTATGACGTTTCAAAAGACCGAGGAAAAAAATCCTTGTTAACAAGATGCGAGTCTCCGCATTTGCACCTAAAATAAATCAAGTCGGCCTTTTTTCCTTTTTTCTTTTCATCCATATATTACTAAAACTCTGCGAATCATGCTCGTTTGTCCCCGTGCACACTTGATAACGTCATCTCTTTGGATATTGTTTGCTTGTCCCTATAAACACTTGACGACATCATTAAAAGGATGATGTCACTAAACGATTACGCCATTCGTTAAACCGGGGATGAGAGACAACCGGGCCTAGTGGATGACGTCACAAAATTATGACGTCAAACATCAAATAAGAGATTTATCTAGATCAGTGGTCGCCAGCCGGTGGTCCACGGACCGTTGGTGACCCGTGCAAAATATTTGATGGTTCGCAGAAACATGAACAAATATTTCAGTAAAAATGGGTAATCTCTCTCTCTCTATATAAATATCAATGTTTGTGTGTTCCCTATAGAAAGAAAGGTTAGCGAACCTACATAAAAAATAAAAGTGAATTCACGTGTACAATTTTCCGGGGACGAAAAGGAGGAAACGGTCTCGAAGTGCACCCCTAAGGGAGCTATGAGGGCTGACCCCCTCTTAATACTTCAAGTATACTCTAACCATTTTCTGATACGAGGTGATGTGAGTGGGAGGAAGACAACACCTTCACGCGATCTTTTCTGCAACAACTAACGTTGTCAAGTCTTGTGGACTGGCAAGCGCAAATAGAGGCTAATCTCTACCTTTCTCAATGGCTACGGCTGTAGAAAGACTGAATGCAGTTGTAGGAGGTTAGGGTTAGGGTTACACCAATACAGAAACAATGCAGTCGAGCTACAGGTTGACTACCAACACCATATAACAATTATCCAGTACGATCTAATGTTTTGCAATGGCACATGGTCTGGCTTGTTCAGGGGTCCAACTCTTGGTTTGAAATGAGGTATGGTTCGGTCGTTCAGAATAAAACATTAGGTGCTTGTACAGAGAAGCGTCCATATTAAATTATCAATACCACAAAAAAACAGTATTATATACTTACGCAGCAGATTTAAATAAGTATCCTCACCAAAAAGTAGGAAAAATGATCGAGTAGAATTTTTAATTAAAAATGAAAATCAATTTCATCGTATTTTGATTACTGCCATTGATTTATTACGTGTTAATATGACAGACTGGGTTATCCTCCACCACCCCCCACCCTGAATTTCGTGTTTTTCGCTCGAATCAATGGCCGACGCGATTAAACGATATAACGGATTTTTATTTTTTATTACAATTCTACTCGCTAGTTTTTGTTAATTTTTGGTGTACAACCCTATTTTTGCTTGATACATAAGTATATCAAATGGTTTTCCGGTTAATTTTATTGGAACTGCGATTTTCATGTGCACGCTAATCTGTACAAGCACCAAACATTGCATATATAGATATTAAAATAAATAATAAGTATGAATTGAATTAATAAAGATGAACTTTTTTAGTGATAGGTCCCTCACTATCCATCAAGCTCCAGCCCCTGTCCCATCGCTGCAATGTTGCATCCTTGTGCCTGTTTTACAACTACTTCAATGGATTGTGCTCTGATGAGCTTGCTGCTCTGGTACCCCCACGAGGTAAATTCACTAGACCAACCCGACAATCTGCCAAATCCCATCCATACACTGTGGAGGTCCCCAGATGCCGAAGAGCTTTCTACTCCAAAAGCTTCTTTCCTCGTGCTGCTGGACACTGGAACTCCCTCCCTGCTCCCTGTTTTCCTGACGTTACTGACATGCAGAAATCTAAAACTAATGTGAACAGACATCTCGCTGCGAAGCTCTTAATTTAAGTTGACCCCTCCACCCCCCCAAAAAAAAACTTTCACCTTTTTTCTCAGTAGCCCCTTACGTCTACAGTGGTGGCCTGCCTTGTTTGGGGTGAACTATGTTAAAAAAAAAAATGAATTTGTTTTATTTCATCTTGTACACGTTATTTACCTTCCACAGCGGTAAGATGTGACACAAGGTCAGAAAGTGGGATTTGAAAAGCTAGCACCCGAGAATTTGAGCACTCTGGCCTACAAAAAATGCCTGGGCAGCCCCGTCGGCATTCCCCGGTAGGGGCGCCTCAGACAGTAAGCTTACTCCTCCCCAAAGAGGGGAGGCAAATCCTGGGAAGGTGGACCTCCTAGAACTGCACAGGACAAACCTACAAACCGGCGGAATCAAGACCCGAAGGCCAAGACGACACCGGTCTATAGGGTGTAGTATCCATCGGAACAGATACTACACTTCGATCTTTTGAAAATGAACATGAATTTATTTATTTACTCCTCTCCAGGAGTTAGGCACAAGGCCAGTTTTATCTTACTCCCACAAGTAAGATGTGGCCCAAGGTCGGGTCGGGAAAATGGGGTTTAAAAATTGCCTTGGTAGCCCCGTCGGCATTCCCCGGTAGGGGCGCCTCAGGCAGTAAGCAATAAACTTACTCCCTCCCAAAGAGGGGAGGCAAAGCCTGGGAGGGTGGACCTCTTAGAACTGCACAGGACAGACCGATAGACCGGCGTAAATCAAGCCCCGAAGGCCAAGACAATACCAGTCTATGGGGTGCAGTATCCATCGGAACAGATACTACACTTTGCTCTTTTGAAAATGAACATAAATTTATGCCCAACATATTTGACACTTGATTGACACTTGATCACCACTAGGTAAGCATTTCGGTACGTGATATATTTTACACAACAGTATACTTTCTTCTATTCCCCAGCCCAAGACAAATCCGGCTTACTTTTACATAAACCTCTAGGCTCGTTTGTTATTGTATTATTTGGATTGTTCAGACTATTTCTCTCATCTTGGGCATTGTTCTCACAACGTTTCGGCCGATACAACCTCCGTCCTTCTTCAGGTGCATTTCGACAATGGCTGTTATTGGTGAATAGTGGAGAAAAAATGTTTTTGTTCTTTTTTTTTCACCAATAACAGTCATTGCCAAAATACACCTGAAGAAGGTCGGAGGTTATATCGGTCGAAACGTTGTCAAAAACAACACCCAAGATGAGAACAATAGTCCGAACAATCCAAATAATACATATTATCAATCCTCATCTCAAAAACAAAAATTCAAAAAATTTCATTATGTTTGTTCGTATTCAACTAAAAATGAGATTAAAGAAACAAATGGTTGAGGACAGACGTTGCATTAAGAGAAATGATATGAAAATGATACAATGGATGTGTTATGTGAGTCTTAAAGACAGGCTTTGATCTGATGACCTTAGAGGAAGATTAAATCTGGACAGTATAGGGAGATGTGTGCAGAAGAGTAGACTTCGATGTTATGACCCCGTTGAAAGAATGGATGAGAGTTCTTGAGTTAGTAAATGTAGGACAGTTGAGGTAGCACGATTAATTTCATGGGGGAAGGCCAAG
Source organism: Sepiola atlantica (assembly GCA_963556195.1). Taxonomy (NCBI): domain Eukaryota; kingdom Metazoa; phylum Mollusca; class Cephalopoda; order Sepiida; family Sepiolidae; genus Sepiola; species Sepiola atlantica. The sequence continues at coordinate 17,375,790 of OY744528.1, read as the reverse complement.
TAAAACATGGGAGTGAATGAAAATGAACCTGAAGAAAAGAGGGATAAATCAAGACCTGGCCAGAGATAGGTTAGGTTGGAAGTCAATTTCTTTAAGTCGTCATGTAAAACCGACGTTAAACTGAATATGATGATGATGAAGAAACTGTTTCCTATTGGATAGCTACATATAGAATAGTTGAAGCAGTAGGGTCAGTTCACAGAGAAAGGTCAATGAAAACATTGGAGGAAGTGATAAGGATTTACTTGAGAGAAAGAGGGATAAATAAAGACCTGGTTAGAGATAGGTTAGTTTGGAAGTCAATTTCTAAAAGCCGTCCAACACATGGCAGCATGTAAAACGAACGTTAAACCGAATATGATGATGATGAAACTGTTTCCTATAGCATGATATATGGAGATGTACAAAGTCAACTGGTGGTAGTGGTGGGAGAGGGGGTGCAATGTAATAACATTTCTCAAAGTACAAAAATAAAATATTAAAATATCAAAGCATCGAACAAAAAAATTATGAAATGTTAATAGGTTTTTTTCCACACGCTTCATAGTTGCCCCAGTGCTTTTAATAATTCTTTTCATAATTTAATAGTAGGATTTTAAACCTGATAACGATTCCATTTTCCTAAACGCACACTGCCACCACAATTTCCTGGAACAGAAAGAGAAACCCTTCTATCTTTCACTCTATAATAAAGCCCAATGTGTGTTTATCTGTATATAAATAAATATATGTACTTCTTGTATAACTTGGTAAGTAGTTATGAATAACAAAATAACACAGAGTGTAAAGGTCTTAAAATAGTATGGTGTATTCCAATGTACATATCTTGTACAAACGTTTAGGAAGTGGAAAAATACTAATAAAAAAAAACAATGCAGTTTCTATCGCCAATAAAAACAATAACAAACTATGTAACTTATATATATGTGGGGTAAGGTACACGATAAGTCATGAAAATGAAATGCTGTGGTAGACAAAATGTGTGAAAAAAAACAAACGGAAAACAGGTTAAAATGCAGGAGAAAAACGAAACCGGTCAAATCTCTTGTTTTTGTTTTTCTCCTGCATTTTAACCTGTTTTCCGTTTGTCTTTTTTCACACATTTTGTCTACCACAGCATTTCATTTTCATGACTTATCGTGTACCTTACCCCACACATATATATATATATATATATATATATATATATATATATATATTTATATTTAAAAACTTATGTATATATATATATATATTTATATATAAAATTTTAGTATACAAAATATGCATTTTATAACATAAAGCAAATGTAATAGTGTGAGGCTAGAGCGATGGTATAAGAATATTTTAATTTAAATAAAATTTAAATAATACAGATGTATATATATATATATATATATATATATGATGGACTCTCCCGTCGATTTCGACGTATGAGTGCCCCACTAGGGGCTGCCCGCGCGTGAATTTGTAATTGCAAGGGTTGCGCAATCCCCAACAACCGCTCTCCTGAGTCGACATTGCTTGATTCCAATGGCAAGTAGTAATACAAGACGACTGGAAACACATACAGCACCTGGTATTCCCAAATGGTCACCCATTTAGTACTGGCCAGGCTCAACGTCGCTTAACTTCGGTGATCTAACGGGAACCAGTGTGTCAACGTGATTGGGCCATATATATATATATGGTATAACTTGGTAAGTAGTTATAAATAACAAAATAACCTAGAGGTCTTAAAATTGTATGGTTCATTCCAACGTATATATCTTGTACAAACAATAGTAACTACAGGTAATCCAATAGGATTAAACAGAATACAATCGAATCCCCCATACTACTGTTCGTAGTCGTATTTATTGTCCAGATTAGTTCACTTATTTAGTGACTGAGGGGAGTCCGGTATCCCATCACAACAGTTTGATAATTAATCTACAATTAAAAAAGTATTGCATTAAACTGAACTTAAGAAAGACGTTTGGCTAAAAAAGACATCAAAAGTTTTGATGTCTTTTTTTGAGTCAAACATTCGTTCAAATTCATTTTTTTATGGAAATCGCTCCAGACACGGCATCCTCCTCACAAAAAAGGTAGAGAGTAAAACACGTGCCTTTTTCTAAACCCGTACGCAATGATTTCAAGTAGTGAGCAAATAACAAGTGAGACTGAAAATTAAATTAAAGAAAAATAAATTTTAAAAAAAACAAAAAAAAAACAGGAAGACATATTACCTAAAATTTGTAAAGATTTAAAATATATTTCAATATCAAAATCTTAAACGTCAACTAAGAAATGAAATAAGAATGCGTAAGGATATAGTTTGTTCCTTTACGTTGGAAAGCATGTTAGCCAATACAGAAGAAATCCGTGAACTTCCATTATTGGAATTCATCAGAATTTCTCAGTTTGGTTGTCTTCCCTTTAAGGGTTACATAGATAAGCCAAAAACTAAATCTAATCACAGCTCGCTTAAGGATCTCACCTCTACTTTTCATTCCGACAACTACGATCTACTTGATTGCAGTACGACAAAGTCCCACCCGACAGCCCCGTCTGAAGGCAGTCGCAGGCAAAGTCAATCCTCCTACAACGGAAAGAGCTAAAACTGTTTGGGCCAAGTGCGCACACATTACCAGAACACGGATGCACGTATTTACAAACCCTGATTATGTACATTTACTTTTTAACTGTATGTATATCATTCTTTATTATTTGCCTAAGTAAAATTGTTCAATTAATATACACGGTTGTTGTCCCGTTTCTTCAAAAGCTGTCGCTCTCAATTAAACTTTCAGCGCTTATCTTCGAGTACAATTCATATTGTTCTTGTGGAAGAATTCAACTTTCAACACAAACCCTTGACGTCTGTCCCGATCAAAGCCTTTCTCTTACGATTGAAAAGCCAACAACGGTTGGAGCTGAAGCGTGCGCATCTGTTATGAGAACACTTCACACAAGATAAATTCGTCCGAATGGAGTACCGTTGCCACATCCGAGGAGGTGCTGCTCAGAGCACCCTTTCCTGCCGTAACTTCGAAATCTAGTGGGCGATGCCCTTTTCTCCTCCCTTTCCTGCCTTAAAAGAGTACAAAACCGACTTCAAAATCTAGTGGGCGATGCCCTTTTCTCCTCCCTTTCCTGCCTTAAAAGAGTACAAAACCGACTTCAAAATCTAGTGGGCGATGCCCTTTTCTCCTCCCTTTCCTGCCTTAAAAGAGTACAAAACCGACTTCAAAATCTAGTGGGCGATGCCCTTTTCTCCTCCCTTTCCTGCCTTAAAAGAGTACAAAACCGACTTCAAAATCTAGTGGGCGATGCCCTTTTCTCCTCCCTTTCCTGCCTTAAAAGAGTACAAAACCGACTTCAAAATCTAGTGGGCGATGCCCTTTTCTCCTCCCTTTCCTGCCTTAAAAGAGTACAAAACCGACTTCAAAATCTAGTGGGCGATGCCTTTTCTCACAGAAGAGACGTCGCTAGTCTCTCTCTACTCAATCGTTATTTTCATGGCAGGTTTTCGACTGAGCTTCAATCTATGCTCCCCTCCCCTATAAAACATTCACAACAAAAACCCGTCTAGCTTCAACCACTGTCAATAGTTTCTCTTTCTCTCTCTCTCTCTCTCTCTACCTAAAACTAAACGAAACTTCCATGAGCAAAGTTTCTTTCCTAGAACTGCCCGTCTGTGGAACACAATACCGCGGGGCTGCTTCCCAGCTGACTACCACATGGTTGTTTTCAAATCCAATGTAAATAAATTTTTGTTGAGCCACCCTCCTAAATAATCAAATTCTAGCCAATCACCACCATCACTACCAATCATCACAATGTTTTCTCACCGTCCAACTGACACTCATTAACCCTTATCCTCGAGTGGCCTTTAGGCCTTGATAAGTGGTAACACTTTAGTAAAAAAAATAAAAACAAAACGTATTTACAAACCCTCATTCTGTATATTCCCCTTTTACTGTTTTGTATATCATTCTTTATTACTTGCCGAAGTAAAATTGTTCAATTAATATACACGGTTGTTGTTCCTTTGCTTCACAAGCTGTCGCTCTCAATTAAATTTTCAGCGCTTATCTTTGAATATAATTCCTATTTTCTCTCGAGTGAGCATTGAACACTTTTTCAGAGATAAAAATCCCTGCACCATTGGAAAGTCATGTCTGCACTCATTGAAGTTTCCTTAATGATTGGTGTTATTTTTGTGTTTTCATTCAGCTAGACAAGTTGCTTTACCAAAGCTTCACAGTTCAGTCTACTCTACTATTTAATCTATAGCCAATCAAGGGAGGCGCGAGAGCACTCTATCCCTTAATAGACTTCACGAATGGCCTATGCTGGAAATCTCATTTCTTTGATCAATCATAACTCAAAAACCAATAAACCAAATTAGTTAAAACTTTGCACAATTTTTTTATTTGATAGGTTCTATAAGTGTGTAGAATTTCAGCATCATTAGTCAAGGCAACCCAGAGATCCAGAAAGTTCAATCATGAAATCATGTTATCTGTGTATATGTACATACTTATGTGCCACCCTGCAACTCATCAACTATTTGATGGATTCAGCTGATTTTTGGCAGAGATAGAGGTTCTAGGGCCTAGTTGATGGCATTTTAATTTCAGTTTACCATATACCTTAGTTTTCCAGAAAATTCCAAAAAACCTTACGAGAAGGCATTGTATTGAGGCATAGCCATTACAAAAGTAGTGACATTCCATGATAAATGCCAGTGTACTGAAATCATATGCCCTTAATAGGGTTAAGATGAAAATTCATATACACTAAATGTACAAAAGCAAGGAAATTCCCAAATGTTTACACTTTTATTGTCATTAAGGGTATGACTACATATCAACCAAACCATTTCATTATCACATCACTACAGTATAAATCTCTATGCATGAGTGGATGAAGTGTGCTGAAGAAAAATTCCTACAAGTAAAATACATAGCCCTGTTGTGCACGCATACCCTTAATGACAATAAAAGTGTAAAAATTTGGGAATTTCCTTGCTTTTGTACGTTTAGTGTATATGAATTTTCATCTTAACCCTATTAAGGGCATATTATTTCAGTATACTGGCAATTTTTCATGGAATATATATATATGTGTGTGTGATTCATATCATCCTATATCTCTACAAAGCCACCATCTGCCCATGCATGGAGTATTGTTGCCACATCCGAGATAGTGCATCATCCACTAGTCTCTCCCTCTTAGACAAGGTCAAAAAAAAGAGTCGCTAACTTAATAGGTCCCTCACTATCCACCACGCTCCAGCCTCTGTCCCATCGCCACAATGTTGCATCCTTGTGCCTGTTTTACAAGTACTTCAATGGATTGTGCTCCGATGAATTTGCTGCTTTAGTGCCCCCTCGACGTAAATACACTAGACCAACCCGACAATCAGCTAAGTTTCATCCATTCATTGTGGAGGTTCCCATACGCCGAAGAGCTTTCTACTCCAAAAGCTTCTTTCCTCGTGCTGCTTGACTCTGGAACTCCTTCCCTGCTCCCTGTTTTCCTGACGGTACCGACATGCAGAAATTTAAAACTAATGTGAACAGACATATCGCTGCACAGCTCCCAATTCATGATGAGCCCCCCGCCCCCACCAATTAAAAAAACAAAAAACCAAAAAACTTTCACTCTAATTCTCAGTAGCCCCTTACGTCTACAGTGACGGCCCACCTTGTTTGGGTGAACTATGATAAAAAAAAATTTTTTTTTAATTTTCAGTAAAGTGAATTAAAAACCCCAACAGAGGTCAAACCTGGTACACCAAACCTATCGACTTGTCATATACAAATAATTCTCCAACACTAAACTAAAATTCATCAGCTCAAGGTTCATGTGGCAAAAAACAACTTAATTTAGTCTTGCTCTGCGCATCCACACTTCACCCACAGTTGATAAGCTGGTAATACCCCCCAGCGTTGGGTATTCCGTCTTCCACTGAAAGTGGAAGTTTATGGAGAATACAAATTAACATGCGGTCCCCAGGCAGTATGTACCCTACTTTGGGGAGATGACATACAGTGCTTAGTATTTCTAAATGGTCACCCATCTTGTACTGGCCAGACTCAACGTCGCTTAACTTTGGTGATCTAACAGGAATTAGTATGTTAACGAGATTATGCCGTATAAGCTGATAAGAACAAAACAAAAATTGGTGTTTTGTTACATTAGGACCCAAACTAACTTTAACCCCGTTGTTTGGGTTAGAGTCAAAGTGGGGGTGAGGATTAGGGTTAGCGTTAGAGTTATGGTTTAGGATTAGGGTCATGGTCGAAGTTAGCGCGGGTTCCAATGTAACAAAGTATCCAGAAATTTCAACATCTGAGCTTGAGCGGCTGTAAAAACAATACTATTTTTCACATTGGACATTTCTTGAAATGTTTCCTTTGCTATGACAACTCCTCATGCCAGCAACACGGCCAAGAATGAGCAACAGTAATGGTCACAATCAGCTCCAGACAACAACACCGCAATTTGACCAGATGACAATCGCAACCCAGGCTTTGGCATCCAAATCCAACAGACACTTTCACTGCTACCATCCTCATTAATTTACAACTAAAATTTATAGAATTCGGCAGTCAGTGCTCAACTGTATGACCATTTCAGTAACAAACAGATAAAATTAAAAAAAAAAACCTAAAAGCTAGTGTATATAAAAACAAGTCAATTATCTGAGCTTTGATTGGCTGCTAGTCCATGAGTGGATAATATAGTATATAAATATTGCTTCATTCAATCAATATTTACATATGGAATATTGGAACCATATATGCCGGTAAGTGTTAATTTGATTCTATAACAAGTATTCAAGAGAGATAGCGAGCAGAAAGAGAGCAATTTTGGGTATCGCTTTTACTTTCTTTTATATTTATCTGGCTTTGCAAACTTACTTTTCCTAATCTCCCTATTCTGTTTGTAGCACCATATACAATTTGGTAGTTAGTACTGCACTGTATGACCAGTTGACTAACAGAATAAATAACTGAACAGAACACTAAAAAGCCAGTTTATATGAAAGCGGAATGTTTCATTATTCCAATATGGGCAAGTTCATTATCTCAGCTTGCTAGTCAGTGCTCAACTGTATGACCATTTGACTAACAAACAAGTAAAACTAAACAAACACTTAAAGCCAGTTTATATGAAAGCTGAAATGTTTCTGAAATGTTTATTTATGTTCAGATGGGCAAGTCCATTATCTCAGCTTGGATTGGCTGCTAGTCCATAAGTGAAAATCCAGCTGCCCAAAAAGGGGCACTCTGATCTGGAAAAAATGGCCTCGGTCTAGAATGATTTCTCTTTTACTGACCGAGGACAGAAAGATGAATTGTAGTATCAGAACAGATACTACATTTTGCTCTTAGCCAAAAGGCCAAGTATAGTGTCATCAGAGGATTGTTGTGAAATGAAAACCGGACACCATCAAAGTGAAATTCCCTACGAAATGTCTCTATATATGGATATATTTATACACTCACATGTTTATATAGGTGTATATTACAGAATTTGGTAGTCAGTACTCAACTGTATGACCAGTTGAATAACAAACATAAAATGGAAACGAACACTAAAGCCAGTTTATATAAAATCTGGAATGGTTCATTCTGTTCAGATGGGTAAGTCCACTATCTCAGCTTTCATTGGCTGCTAGTCCATGAGTAGATAATCTACAGTATGAATATTGCTTCATTCAAGCAATATTTACATATGGAATATTGGAACCATTTATGCCGGTAAATGTTAATTTGATTCTGTTAAATAAATACTTTAACCATTTTTGAATTTATTATTCACATTTCTACCTAATATTATTCTGCATAATTTTGGTTATTCAGACTACATTTCACATCTTTAGTGTTATCATCACAACGTTTCGGCCGCTGTAACCTCCGGCCTTCTTCAGGTGTATCTCTTTGAACTCAGGAATATTTCTGTCGAACTTGGGAATCTGTAATAGTGATAAGTAGTAAGACTACACATAAAAAAAACAAAAAAAAACAAAAAGACTAGGTGTAAGGCTCCCAAAATTCATACTAGAACTGTCCACAAGGACCCAGTGGATATATTACCAAGTTAAATTCAGTTCCAAGTGATAGTCATCTGAAGGTTCAATCGTCGGTGCAATACAAAGAATTGCGAATTACTGAAGACTTCTACCCTGTCATGGCTGACGGAACAAGAGCATGCTACCCCCGTGGATTAAATAAAGGGTTCCGTTCGAAATTCCGTCCAGATTCCTGAGTTCGACAGAAATATTCCCGAGTTCGAAGAGATACACCTGAAGAAGGCCGGAGGTTACAGCGGCCGAAACGTTGAGATGATAACACTCAAGATGAGAAATGTAGTCCGAATAATCCAAATTATGCAAATTATCAATCCTCATCTCAAAAATTCAGAAATATAATATTATCCTGTTCCCTGTGTTTGTACACTCAATAATAATAACAATATTTTATTTTGTTTTAACCTATTTTAGAATCAGATCGGTAAGTCCGTTATCTCAGCTTTGATTGACTGCTAGTCCATGAGTGGATAATCTAAAATAAATATTGCTTCATTTCAAGTATTTTTTACTCATTATTATTATTATTATTATTATTATTATTATTATTATTATTATTATTAATATTTTATTTTGTTTTAACCTATTTTGGCATTTTTTTAAACCTATTTTGCCATTTTTTAAAAATCTATTTTGGCATTTTAAAAAAAAATCTATTTTGCCATTTTTAAAAAAAATCTATTTTGCCATTTTTAAAAAAAAATTATTTTTGCATTTTTAAAAAAAAATCTATGTTTGCATTTTTTTTTCAAAATCTATTTTGGCATTTAAAAAAAAAAATCTATTTTGGCATTTAAAAAAAAATCTATTTTGGCATTTTTAAAACCTATTTTGGCATTTCTTTATTCTTGTAATGTATTGTCTTAATTGTTGTGTATCTTAACCGATTGTTGAATTTACTTATACTTGTCTGGTATTTTATTATTGCATTACATTTTAATTGTGCATTTAATTGTGCATAACCACATCAGCTTCTTCGGTCTTTATGTAAACATTTTAAAATTTTGTTAGTTTTTTCATGAGTAAATAATTCAATATTCATTTTTCAAGATCATTAAAATGGTCCAACCGGAAGTAGAGTTCTGCACTTCTTTGCCTTCTTTTACAGCATGAAATTCAAACGTCGCAAAATAAATTCGTTTTACATTCAATTGACGTAAATATAATCAGGTGTGTCAGTGTTTGTTGAAATTAGATCAGAAATATCGCACCAGTTAAAAAAATTGTTTTATTTTTATTTTTATAAAATTTGCAAGTACAACTTTTTCAAGTCTTCTTTCAACTGTCGTCGCTTTGAAGGCCTCATTCGAAATGAGCAAGTGCGAACAGCTGCCTAATTCTATCACAGTCAACGTAGCCATTAGGCACAACACAGACGATCTTATGTCGCTTATGTTGGGAGTAGAAGCTCTTTATACGACACAGAAGTAAACGGTTTAATGAATTATAAACTAATTAACATAAAAAAATCTATTCTCAGACACACTTGCAGACTAAAATATCATTTAATGTTTCTGAATTTTTTAGATGAGGATTGTATTATTTGGATTATTCGGACTACTGTTCTCATCTTGGATATTATTCTCGCAACGTTTCGGCCGATGTAACCTCTGATCTTTTTCAGGCACATCTTGTCAAACTCGGGAATCTTTCTGTCAAACTCAAGGACACATGGTCTAGTGGATAAAGTACTAATTAAAATTCAGTTCTAAGTGACAGTCATCTGGAGGTTGAAGGTTCAATCCTCAGTGCGGGCGATACTAAGAATATAATTGCGAATTACTTAAGATTTCTACTCAGTCATGGCTGCCGGAACGAGAGTATGCTACACTCAGTCGATTAAATAAAGGGTAGCGTTCAAAAT
>OY744528.1:17245858-17360858 GCA_963556195.1 Sepiola atlantica | reverse complement strand
AACGTTCCAACCAACGCAGTCTGCTCTTCCTCATGATATCTGTGACGCATTTCAACTTGACTTGTGTGAGCAGAGACCTAAAACGTATGCTTATATATATATATATATATATATATATAGCATAGATCTTCGCAAACCCAATTACATGATCAATTTATGGTTTGGTAGTTTGGTTTTACGGCATATCAACCCTTTTTGGGTTATTTAATGCCGAATCTGGTCATTATAGTGAAAGTTTTTATGCTTCAAGTTCTTTATATCTTCAAATGTTTAATCATGGTTTTTGGTTTGGTAGTTTTGTTTTACGGCATATCAACCCTTTTTGGGTTATTTAATGCCGAATCTGGTCTTGCTTTCTTCTCTTTTTTGTTTCTTTCCCCTTTTAATATCTGTTTCTATTTAACCCATAGTTGGGACCCTAACAGGTACTACCACTCCGGGTCAGGGTGGACCTGGGAGCAATGGTAATTAAGAGGAGGCTCCACATTCCCCAAAGTCCGTAAGCCGGATCTCACCATCGGATGTAGTTTAAGGTCATATCCAGGACCGGGGTAGGGTAGGAAAAATAAAAATAAAAAAGGGGAGGGAGAAAGGGAGAGGGGCTGTTGTTTTTGTTTTTGGTTTTGTAGAACATAATTAAGTTTTACAAACAAAAAAAAAAAAAAAAAAAAAAAAAAAACGTCAATGTAGGTGAATTTCGTCTCAGGGAGCCACAGGGCAGCCTGATCTGGTATCACCAGGATCAATTTATGTTCCAAGAATTCAACATAACAACAATATGTGTACGATCGTTTCTGAGACCATGTATTTTTATTAATAATATCAGATCTTATCGTCAACACAGAATATTGACACGAAATTAAAAGCCCATAGACAGCATCAATGGAATAGAGATCAACATCCCCAATTATACAGCAAATTAGAAACGATGAGCAGAGTTGATGTATGTAGACCTCAAATCAAAGCAGACCCGGTTGAAACATTATTTAAGGATGTAATAGGGGTTCAAAGTTGAAAGAAACAAATGTAATATTAAACGTAGGGAGTAGTACATCAAAAGGAAACGGCAAAACATTTATTATATCATACAAAATATAAAAGTCATTAGAAGGGAGAATCACTGACATATACACACACACTATATATATATATATATATATATATATATATATATATGAAAGAGAGAGAGAGAAAGATAGCTACGTTTCAATGGAATTAACAACACCTGGTGACTGTCATTTTTCTCCTATGCGTTTATCTGAACACACAAGGGAGAAACTGGCAATCACCAGGTGTCATTGATTTTTATATCTCCACTATTCAGACAATTAGATCTATATATAATATATCAGTGATGAAAACTTACCCCATATAAATATAGCACCCCATATAAATATAGCATTCCATACAATTAGATATGATATAATACTTGCTGAAACACTAATATCCACTGAGTAATTGATTGTAACTATTATATAAAAAAATGGCATTCGTTACAACTCTTCCTAACACTTTTTTAAAAAGTGTATTAACTATTATTATTAACGTGTGTACACCCACCGTTAATAATGTTCGCACTAGTATTCATATTCATATAAAATATCGTCTAAATCGTGAAGTTAAAAAAGAAATAAGAAAACGTTTCAAAATGGAAAGTTAAAAAAAAGAACAATGGAAAGAAAAAAACGTACCTATCTATATAGACAGCAGAAAGAAAAACAAAAGTAAAAAACGTCTCATTATGAAAATAGAATGAAGGCGGGAGGGTTGTCTGACTTGCTATTTTTTTTTATCAATTCTCCTAAATATATGAAATAGATTTGTCCAGCATTTTTTTTTACTGTGACGGATATATAATATATATATATATATATATATAAGTACTGTGTGGTAGGGCAGGAAAAACCAGCAGAGTGCTCGATTAATTAAGAAATCCGAGATTTCGGAGGATTAAGAGCGTAAATATTTATTTATAAAATACAGAAATTCAATGTAACATCAGTACCGTCGGTTTCAAAGCGGGAGGTTGATCCCGATTATCGTCAGCTGATAAACATATTCATTCATTCAGTCCCACCATTCCTGAATATGTTTATCAGCTGACGATAATCGGGATCAACCTCCCGCTTTGAAACCGACGGTACTGATGTTACATTGAATTTCTGTATTTTATAAATAAATATATATATATATATGTATATGGAGGAGGATTAGAAAGCTATTACAATGCAAGAAGTGGAAATATGTTGGCATTGAGAAGTAAGACAAAAACAAGTGATTTTTTGTTACATATATTATTTATGTAATGTGTTTGACCGTGTTCCATAATATATTTCGAGGAAGACCTCTTTATCAAATGGTGGGTGTTTCAAATCTCTAAAACACATGCAGAATGGTAATATTGTTATATACTTATATATATATATATATATATATATATATATATATATATATATATAATGTAAATTTGTTTGATATTCTGCGTATGTTTCTAGAGATATATTTTGATAATGATAAGTGGGTGGTAGTTGAAGCATAAAACGATGTCGTTTTTTAAAATATTTTTTTAATTATTATAATTCAATATTTTAAAAATATATAATTCAATATTGTATGAGTGTTGTTTCCTAGATGTTAATCTAATGAAACCCCAGTGTTTATAAGATAGTGCTCAATAACAGGTAGAGCCGTATTATAGTATAATTTTTTATTTATTTACTTATACTGTTCCCACTCCTCCCACTCCCATATAATGCCATGTATATATATATATATATATAATTATTTCCACAATCAAATATTTATTAGTGTGTGTGTCAGTACGCACTATAACTACTGAGTCAAATATGACTTTCGTATTGGGGTTCGAACCATGTGACCGGCAGGGATTATTTCCCCCCCCACATACAGATGATTGCAATTTTGGCATGAAACACATGTGTATATGAGTTAACTTAAAAATATTATTTATAAATAACTATTCAAAGCTCTCGTTAGATTGAGCACTTTAGTAAGTTAACAACAAGCCGTAATTTATAGCGTAATGCGATACTCTAGGCTCCACCTATTGAGTTCTCTTGACGGCTTGCTGATATGGCCACTGAATTTGCCATTTAGACGTTAATTTATTCTCCCATTTCTACGGCAATGCATGGTGGGCACATCGGTACGTGCTCCGACTACCGAGTCAAATATGACTTTCGTATTGGGGTTCGAACCGTGTGACCGGCAGGGATTGTCTCTTTCCATACTGATGATTGCAGGTTTGGCATGAAACACATGTGTATATGAGTTAATTTGAAAATATTATTTGTAAATAATTATATATATATATATATATATATATATATATATATATATATAAAGTAGAGAACTGAAAGCAAACTTTTAGGAAAGGTAGAACCTATTGTGAAAAGTATACAGCTCAATAAACTGGATAGAGCAGATAAATAGATAGAAGGATGAAAAGGAATTAGAAAAGCGACGGAGGCAGATCTGTTTTCAATTCAGTTGCTTGGCTTTTCACCAACTTATCTATCCCTGTAATTTCCTCTGATGATAAGATTTTGATCTTTGAAAAGCCTGGCTTAAGGAAAAAAAAATTAATTAAATAAATTGCTTTTTGCGGAATACACCTTGCTTTGAGCAACTGAATTGACAAAAGATCTGCCTTCGTCGCTTTTCTAATTCCTTTTCATCTTATATATATATATATATATATATATATCCATTGCTCTTTATTATAGAGTGGACTACCTCACCCAGCAGAGTTTCATAATACTTAGTTATTATTTAATGATTTCAAACAGGTTGGACCCATGACATTTTATATTGTAGATTCCATCCTGTTGATTTTAATATTGGACTTTTGGTATTCTGCCTTTATTTATCGGCCTGCCTCCAGTCACAACAAAAAAAAACTACCTCAAGAAGTTGCCTCTAATACAGAATGCAATGATTGGACCCAAAAGTATTTGAAAACAATTAAAAATATATTGCTACTTTGCGTGTTGAAGATTGGCAACCGTACCTCTCCAAGAAATACTGCTGCGTTTCATGAGAGGTTTTAGAAGAAGCTGATAGGGGTTGTATAGTACCGCAACTGTCGTTATTTCAGAGATCCTTTTCACTTTTGAACGGAAAGAAAAATTAAAAAGATCTCTTCTCATTTATGCCTCCCGCATTTGATCGGACCATATGCACGTTTCGCACAAGATAGCTAAAAGTTAGTCGAAAGATGATGAAATAAACAAAGCTCAAGAAAACACGATGATTTCGGCTACGTTTTTATTCACCTTACACTCTGACTTGCAGAACTTTGTTAGAAAACTAAATTATTACTCAGAGAAAATAAGAGGTCATTCTTGACCCATAAATCACTAATACTTTTCAAGTACATTTGGAAGGATTAAGAGCAGTCTCACCTGATTTCAGAAATGAAGATATTTACATGCAAAACTCCAAGATCTATGCACAAGATCAACTATTCATGGCTTAATGCTATATTGTTATTCGCAGTCGAAAGTAGAAAGAATGAATATACTCTGAAGACAATGTTATCAATCGACTATATCTTTTATTCTCTGCATAGAAGGTATCTACCTCCTTTCATCGCGGGAAGATGTGACACAGGGCCAGAAGATGTGGATGGCTGGCCAGCACGCAAGAGGTATCGCACTCTGGACCTGTAAAAAATGCTTGCAGGGAATTCCGACGAGACTCTGCAAGCATTTTTTACAGGTCCAGAGTGCGATACCTCATCTTCTGGTCCTGTGTCACATCTTCCCGCGATGCAAGCGATTAACCAAGAGAGAAAGTAAAGTCTGGGAGGGATTCTTTATGTCGAACTCGAGAATCTGTAAGGAATTTCGAATTGAATCCTTTATTTGATATGCAAGGGTAGCTTGTTCTCATTCCGTCTGCCATGACCGGGTAGGAGTCTCAAGTAATTGTATTCTTATTATCGCCCGTACTGAGGATTGAACCTTCAACCTCCAGAAGACTGTCATTTAGAACTGATTATACCTAGCACTTTTATCCGTTGCGCCACGGGTCCTTGTATGAATTTTCAGGGGTCTTAAACTTATTCTTGTTTTAGATGTGTAGTCTTACTACTGATTACTATGTAGTATACGGAATAATCACCAAAGTTAAGCAACGTTGAGTCAGGTCGGTACCAGATGGGTAACCATTTGAGAATACCAGTTGCTGTGTGTGTGTTCTGTGTTATCTCGGCATTGTTTCCAATCGTCCTGGACTTCTTGCCATTGGAATCAAGCAATGCCGATTCAGGGGAGAGGGTATCTATTGTCTCTTAAGACTGAAGGGAGGCAACTTACTACTACTACTACTACTACTACTACTACTACTACATCATCATCATCATCATCATCATCATCATCATCATCATCATCATCATCATCATCATCATCATCATCATCATCATCATCATCATCATCATCATCATCATCATCATCATCATCATCATCATCATCATCATCATCATCATCATCATCATCATCATCATCATCATCATCATCATCATCATCATCATCATCATCATCATCATCATCATCATCATCATCATCATCATCATCATCATCATCATCATCATCATCATCATCATCATCATCATCATCATCATCAGAAGGCACAATCACGGTGACACACAGGTTCCTATTAGATCACTGAAGTTAAGCAACGTTGAGCCTGGTCAGTACCAGATGGGTGACCATTTGGGAATACTAAGTGCTATAGTGCTCTCCACTTATACCAGCATTGCTTCCAGTCGTCTTTGACTACTCCTTGCCACTAGATTCGGGAGAGGTGTGATTGGAGATTGCGCAAACCCTTGCTCCACCGTTACATGCGCAACCACCCTTACAGGGGGTATCCATTGTCTCTCAAAAATGAATGGAGGCTATGAATAAGTAGCAAGACTACACATGTAACTTTATAAATAAACTTTTTTTAAAAGTATGTTATAATTTTAAACGATTTTATTCAATTAATTTAATGACCCAACATGACTAAGTAATTTAATTAAATTACTTCACAAGAAACCGATTTAAAAAAAAAAAGGAGGAAGATGGACCAGCATGCAACAGCTGGTTCGTACCATGTCTATGTTGTAATTAAAAAACTTCATAGTATTTATGAGATTAACATTTCCACATTTAGTAATATGTCCTATCGATTTTATTGCAAAACAGATTTTTTTTTTAATGACATATGTTCCTTTATTGAATCATCTTTCCAAAAATGTGAATTTTTTTTTTCAAGAAAGTGGGTCAATAAGTGAATCAAAAATAAAATGAAAAAAACTCCCGGGCAATGTCGGGTACAGACAGCTAGTATTAAAGACCTTGAAAACTTCCTTAGTCCAAGGAAAACTAATGAACTAGAATTGCTACTGATTGAGTATAAATGGCAAACTATTTTATCTTTCAGTAAGAGAATTAAAAAAAATCACAAACAGAAGTTAATCTATGCTAAAAGAATATGCTCTTATTGCAGACAGAGGTAAAATCTAGAAAATAAAATGGTGACAGAAACGACGATAATGGTATATTTTTGTGTGAGAGAGAGGAAGAGGGGGAGAGAGAGAGAGAGGAAAAGAGAGAGAGAGGAAGAGAGAGAGAGGAGAGAGAGAGAGGAAGAGAGAGAGAAAGAGAGAGAGAGAGGAAGAGAGAGAGAAGGGGAAGAGAGAGAGAGAAGGGGAAGAGAGAGAGAGAAGGAGAAGAGAGAGAGAGAAGGAGAAGAGAGAGAGAGAGAGAGAAGGAGAAGAGAGAGAGAGAGAGAAGGAGAAGAGAGAGATGAGGAGAAGAGAGAGATGAGGAGAAGAGAGAGATGAGAAGAAGAGAGAGATGAGAAGAAGAGAGAGAGGAGAAGAAGAGAGAGAGGAGAAGAGAGAGAGGGGAAGAGAGAGAGAGAGGGGAAGAGAGAGAGGAAGAGAGAGAGAGGGAGAGGAAGAGAGAGAGAGGGAGAGGAAGAGAGAGGGAGAGGAAGAGAGAGAGAGAGGAAGAGAGAGAGAGAGGAAGAGAGAGAGAGAGGAAGAGAAGGAGAGAGAGAGAGAAGGAGAGAGAGAGAGAAGGAGAGAGAGAGAGAAGGAGAGAGAGAGAGAAGGAGAGAGAGAGAAGGAGAGAGAGAGAGAGAGGGGAAGAGAGAGAGAGAGGAAGAGAGAGAGGAAGAGAGAGAGAGGAAGAGAGAGAGGAAGAGAGAGAGGAAGAGAGAGAGAAAAGAACAAATACATTTACAGCTCCAAGAATACGATTTTTATTTGACAGAAATTCTTACAAAAAAAAGAAAAAAAAAGAAAAAAATTAACATGATGTTTCTACTTATCTGCTGACGGTATAAAAGTTAATCTCATATAAGCATTTACAAATGTGACCTCTTTAAACTTCATTTGAATTTATTCAAGACATATTTGAACTATTTAACATTAAAAAAGCACATATATGTGTTAACTACTGTTTTTTTTGTACCAAATGTTTAGCTTTTTTTTGTTTTATTTTGTTAATAAAGTAAAGAAATGAAGAAAACTTCATTTCATTATTTTGTTAATAAAGTAAAGAAATGAAGAAAACTCATTTCTTTATTTTGTTGATAAAGTAAAGAAATGAAGAAAACTTCATTATCTCGGCCAAAAGGTGGAGATAATGAAGTTCTAACCTATTTTCACTCAATGGATGGGAGTTGGCAGTGGTGAGGTGAGCATGCAAAGTTCGAATCCTACCGGTGCCATAGCACCACTTTCACCATGGATGTTGGTAAGTGCTAGTCTTAAATAAAGAAATAAGTTCAAGTAAATGAAAAGTAAACAAATTCATAAACAGACAGACGCTATCGTAAAATAAAAGCGATGTCTATCGTGTATTATTTCGGACATATTTTCATGCTTTCCACCTTACGTTCTTGCATTTTCAAATAATCGATGACAGCGTAAGATATGTTCTGTATTTTATGTTCGTATTTTAACGTTTTTTGTAGTAACCACGTGTTTGGGTTCTTTCCAAGACATGTGGTCGCCATGTTACGTGTTGTGTTCTCTTGTGTACACACGAGGTCAGAATAAAAAGGTAATAATTAATAATTATGGATTTACATATATACATACATTTATTTTCACTTAGACAGTTTGTCAAAGACAGACGTAAGAGGGATATACGAAACACAGTGCATAAAGTAGGGTGAGAATCACAGACGCAGTTACCAACGGAAAGGCTATGTTAATTGTCCTAACACAATCGAAAAAACATGTATTGCCAGGGTAAACATAGAGAGAGAGATGCGCATGGGCGATGTATAAGTAAATATGACTGTCCATGATATCTGGGATCCTATAGCTGTGACCAGTAAAGGTCATGCAAAATGGGTGAGCTGGTCTGGGAGTTTTGTCTGACTGCGACCAAAATAGAGGGGGGGGGGGGTCTGGAAAACGTCTGCTGCCTGCGTTAGTGATAGATATGTAAAGATTCGTAGTTCATTGAACTGCATGCGATTGTTTGGGCGTCCCAAGTCAGAAAAAGAATATCCGGTGCTAAATTCGCACGTGGATGTGATTTAAATATATTTTTAGTTCATGGAAGTAGAAGTTTTCATTCTCTCGTTGGCTAGTGATGTTCAAGGGAGATAACTTGGATCTAGTCTAAGAGCGATAACTCCCTGATAATTCTGAGCCAATGGCGATCTTCATGTATGCATTTTGATAAAAGGGAGACTTGTTTCATATCAACACTAATCGATCTATAGCAGGGTTTCTTTAATTAAAAACTTCTGTTATAGTTAAGATGTATTATAGATTCTACTGGTTCAGTTGACATTATAGAGGTCACCTTTAAACTGGTGATCTCATAAGTTCCAAAATATTGTGTACTAGCTGTCTTGACCCAGATTTGCCCGAGCGTTTTTATACTGTAATATTTGTTACTTTAACTTACTATTTCACCTCTGTAATATTTTATTTGATATATACCGCTAGTACTTAGTAAAAAAAAAATATATGTAGAAGTAAAATATAAAGATAAGTACTTACACAGCAACTAGCTATAGAGAATGACTGGCGCTTACATCATTACACTAAACCAACAGTTTAAATACTTGTAAAATAGAAAATATTTTTTACCTATTATTGTTTATCTGATAGATAAAATAGGTAGAGCAATGATGGATTCTTTTTTTTATTAATGACGTAAGCTGATAAGCTGAGTTTTGCATTTTAGGTCATGATTTTAAAATGTCTCCCTTGTACCAATCCTCCAGGTTGAAATAACTATTTTTGGAAAGAAATTGGAGTGAAATGTATTTTTTATTGCAAAGAACATGGTAAGACAGTAATAAATAAAAATTGGCTAGTCGGAAGCAAGTATTGATTTATCAGCTTAAATGCTATGTGTCGTCTAACGTGGAGAATCCGATTGACTTTTCTTTATGTATTAGAAAGAAGAGAGTGTATTTGTGTGTGTAATTAAGTTTCGTGGGTTAAGCTTTCGTGTAACAGATTTGTTCTGTGTAAGTGTCCATGATTTATATCTTATTCTACAGAAAGATATACGTATGATTAACAATTCCTGATTGTTAGAGAATACAAGTGTACGAGAAGAAAAAAACAGATACCTTATCAGATTTTGTAAATGAATTTGTTACTGAAAACTTCAAAGGAAAACATAACGAGATCAAGATAAGAAAAAAAATGATCAGTATTTCTGATATGAACCCCTTTGTTATTTATCTATAGGGTGACACCCCGTCACCTCCCAAAATGCCACCCATGAAATCTATTATATAAAGGGCAATTGTCGGTGTGTATGTTCAGCTAAAAGTCCCAAACTACAAAACAAACAGCCACAATATCTGGTTGAACAATATCTAAAATTTAGAAAAAATATTAATTCTTTGACCCTAAACTGGCACAGATTTCGTTAGTAGGGGTCGGTTTTTCAGATGTCTTATGTACTAAAGGGAAGTAACTCTGATTTTTTTTTAATCAATGAGTTACTTCCCTTATGCCGACTCATTCATAGAAGAATCTATATAAAGAAGAGTTGTCTGTGTGTATGTCCAGAGAGAGAGAGAGAGAGAGAGAGAGAGAGAGAGAGAGAGAGAGAGAGAGAAAAAAATAGGCAGGGTGGAGGAAAAAGAGGGGGTCGGGGAGAGGGAAGGGAAAACAGGGGAAGGGGAAAGAGAGAAGGATAGCGAGAGATAAAGAGATAGAAATATGTTACACTTTTGGCCCGGGCAATGTCGGGTAGCCCTGCTAGTCGTTTATAAAATTCACAATCCTTTCTGCAATCCAACCATATTTGGTACAAATAAACTTCAATCTATGCCTAACTTTTCCACCAAGGTTTAGTCATGAATGTCCACATGTTGCCAGGGTCGGAGATAGAGAACTATACGTTAGCAATGGTTGGATTAATGTTACTTTTGTGCCAGTTTCGGTTGTCTGTGGCATGACTAAAACCATCGTCCTCGTCTGGAACCCAAGTTTGATCAGCATCTCAAGTATTCTTCATCAAGTGTGCAGTTCATTTAATATAGAAATTTATCAAACAGAAAGGAACAATCACAGAGAAAACCAGCATGTGAAAGAGAGACAGACAGAGACAACGATAGATGGCTTGTCTCTTTACATGTAGCTACACCAGGAACGGTGCCTTTTACGCATCCGCTTTGCTCACAGTATCGCTAGGAAGTTGAAAAATTACCCCATCCCCTGCAAGACAGATGATTTAGTTGACTTTTGTTTTACTGGGGTCACCTCTGACCTCTAGGTGTCACTAAAACTTTTTCATTAAAACTTACAGCCTCCGTTATGTAAAACTTTGTGTTTCTCAGAGTCTAGGTGATTGCTATCAGTAGGCGTAATTTAGAGGCAAAGGGTTTCGAAAGGCAGGCTTCGAGGAGGAGCTGAACGACATGTCCATGCACTTTGAACGATGCGTCAGAAAGAGACAGTCTTGTTCTGAATTTCTCACACATGATAAGAACACGTTTTCTTCACTTCCAAACAGTAGAATGCATTTTCTCATGTTGGCCAGAATAAATCCAAGGAAGATAACTCGGATTAATCAGCTCCACGGTGATATGATTGAGACTTTCAAGATAATAAATGGCATTTCTAACTATGGTGGGCTTTTTTTAGTATTTCTCCTAGATCTGGAAGGTTATTGTCAAGGCAGTTTTCAAAAACTAGATCTGTTAACCAGTTAAGTTGTTTTGCTCACAGAGTAATATGTATTTGGAATAAGTTGCCAGATCAGATTAAGAACAGCAATAGCATGGATCAGTTTTAGATGAAGTTGGATGAATTCAGAGAAAGTGGTAGGAGGGAGAAATTGAGGGGGCACTTTTGGGAGTTGTCAAATGAAATATTTAACAGAATTTCATCTGGATATCGATACTGTACTAAGAGTTTAATTTTTTTTTTTTTTTGACAGTTGAATTGAGAAGATAGTTAAAGGGGAGATGCCCAAGGAGGCATAACAAACAAATAATAAATAAACAAATGGTTGAATTTTAATTTTGTTTGCCCATGTCATCCATAAGCATTTCATTAAAAAAATAAGAAAATGAGGCATCAAAGTGAATACCGGCAGATGCTAGATTAGGGTTAGGTTTTTCTATCTACCTATAATGGGAAAATTTGATGTTGGGTCAGTTTCCTATGTAGCTATTGGGGGAAACTATCTAGCTTTAATATTGTCACAAAAGGAGCCAGATTACTCCCCCCCCCCCTCTCTCTCTCTCTATATATATATATATATAATGCAATGAAGTTTGTTTGTTTTTTTTGTTTTACGGTATACCAATCCTTTCGGATTATTTAATGCCAACACTATTTATATTGGTAAAAAGCTTGAGGTTTATAATATTTTAAATGTTTAACAGATTTGGATGAATTTCTTTCATATGTGCATATTTCTTGCGTAAACAGTCTGCAATTGATTAAATTTTTCCTAAGGAAGTTTGGTTTATTAAACTTATAGATATTAAATTTTGGGGTATAAACCCACCATTTTCACAAAGGACATTATGATTTCCACTCTGACGTCTTTGACTAGTTCCTTCATAAAACCAACATTGCAGTGCTTTCGTCGCATGGGAGCAAAATCAACACATTCTAACATAAAGTTTTTCACTTGACAAGTCGCACATTATGGTGGCTCCTTCTGCTCAAGCAGGAATGAATGTGTGTCTTTTGTGTGGCCAATACGGAGTCGAGAGAGGATGACTTCTTCCCTTCATAACTTTCTACAGCCCTGCCTCCATTCTCATAGATCAGGTTGTATTGTCAACAATTTATTGCGTGTATTACTGCTCCATCTAGACTGTCATTTCTTATGGATATATGCATGGATGTTTGTCTTGGCGTCTGTGTAGGGCAAGTAATACTGACCTAGTATTGTAATCCTAGAACTAGAACTAGGTTTGCCTAATTTTCTGTCATGGTTTACTTTACAATAAGAACAAGATGACCAGTTTGGTCGACATTGGTATATTGTGCATTAGTGCATAGTTAGAAATGAACAATATATATCGCTTCTTTTCGTTTTCTTCTTTATTTATGTCATTTATTTATTTCCATCATTCACTACTCTCTCTCTCTCTCTCTCTATTTTCCTCATCCAATTTACAACTCCACCACTACCATTTTAAAAGTTCAATGTGTAAACAAGCAAGCAAGATTATCAGAGTTTTAGTTTTATACTAGCTGAATCCGTGTCCTGGCGTTGCCCAAGAAAATTGAGGAACCCAAGAAACTTCTACTCCAATGCCCGAATCCCATATAAATATTTTCAATCGGATGTTTGACTTTTTATAAGTATAAATTTTCAATTTATAAATAAAAAAAAGTAAAACTTTTCCTTTGCTGTTTATAAGACTTGCCACAAAATATTTTCAGAATGATGTCTCCTATTTTTAAAACTGCATTTCATTTTATACTTCTTTTTTTTATGTATATTCCAAGAACGTCCTCGGAAATAAGATTTTGGTAGTTTTTGTATTATGCGCAATCGGAAAATGTAACTGTCATTTTTTTGTTTATAAGCCGTGTAATCACTAGTAGGTTGAGCGATTAATATGAAGTGAGTGAACGAAAAATTAACTTTAATTAGATTTCTTTTATATATATTTATGATGTAATGGGTTGAAGAATGAGAACTTAGTACTGTGGAGGGGTAGTTACTCCCACTAACTTTTTGAAATTAGTAATAAACGAAAATTTTTATATGTAGCTTTTGGTTAGAAAGTTATACCCATTAGCAGTAGAAGGGAAAATCTCACTCGACTTTATATATAAGAAGAAGAACACAGAAGATGAGGAGGGACAGCTATTAAACTAGAATTCCAACGAGAATGTGAGAACGATAATTTTTGTATTTAACAAGAACGGATATTCTTATGTGTCTATCTAATCTGCGTGTTTAGTGATGAACATCTTATTTCGAGAGTTAAGTTTATGAAACAACAATGCTATTTCAAACTAAAGCATGACAGACCATGGAAAATACTGTTTTGAACTGAAGCATTATAGATCAAGGAAAATGCTATTTGAAATTGAAGCATTATAGATCAACGAAAATGCTATTTCGAACTGAAGCATTATAGATCAACGAAAATGCTATTTCGAACTGAAGCATTATAGATCAACGAAAATGCTATTTCGAACTGAAGCATTATAGATCAACGAAAATGCTATTTCGAACTGAAGCATTATAGATCAACGAAAATGCTATTTCGAACTGAAGCATTATAGATCAACGAAAATGCTATTTCGAACTGAAGCATTATAGATCAACGAAAATGCTATTTCGAACTGAAGCATTATAGATCAACGAAAATGCTATTTCGAACTGAAACATGACAGACCAAAGGAAATGCTATTTCGTACTTAAGTGTGACAGACCAAAGGAAATGCTATTTCAAACAGAAGATATACCTGAGCATCTTTAAAATAGATGACAGATCTACAAAAATGCAATCGTATTTACAAACCTAAATGTCCATGACTATCCTTTTATTTTCAGCAAATCTTTTATTTTTCTTCAAATGAAGATACAAATCAAATCTCGTTTCAGTTCTCACCCAAATCTCGTTTCAGTTCTCACCCAAATATCGAAATCACCAGCTGTTGAAGAACTATCCTTGACTATTTCCTCTTTGCTGGTTTCTCCCAATGAAAATTATCATCACAAAAGAACATAGATATAAAAACATACATAAAATAAAAAAAATAAATGGATTGACCATAGTCGAAGACAACATGAAGGCTCCCTTTTAATTGGCTAATACATCGAAATGCATCGGAGGGTGCCACTTCTTTTTTTTTTATTGCTCCACTTACCCTTGATCCTTACATTATAATGTTGAGTGTTTATCAAGAAGGCATCAAGTACCAATTTTTTTGAGTCTTTCGTATGACTTGATCGAAGATTGAACCATGGTCACCCGGCTTATTACTGAACACTCTAACCATTATGGGCCGGTTATATATCGAGATAATTATGAGGAAATAAAAGATACTTAATGGTAAGAAGAGATAATAAGCTTCAGTTTGTGAGATTTTTTTTTAACACGAATTAAGTGTTAAGGCAATTAATTAAACCAAAAAGAATAAAACTGCAACTCAATGTCATTTTCCTATGAAATAATCATACAATTTTGAGCCGAGAAAAGCAATCGTATTTACAAAACTAAATATCCTTTTATTTTCAGCAAATCTTTTTTTTTTTTCAAATGAAGATACAAATCAAATCTCGTTTCAGTTCTCACCCAAATCTCGTTTCAGTTCTCACCCAATCATACAATTTTGAGCCGAGAAAAAAAAGGAACAAAAATTATAATTTAGAATAAATGCAATGAATGTCTAGTGTTTTTATACTCTGTCAAAGCAAGAAAAAGTGTTTCGAGCAGCACCTCCCCATATGTGGCAGCAGTACTCCATCCTAGGATGTACTTATGGAATACTGTTGTCATATTTGGGCTGGTCAATTCCGTACAGATTCCAGAGTTCGACAAGACACACCTGAAGACGGTCAGAGTTTACATCGGCCAAAACGTTGTGAGAATCACACTCAAGATGAAAACAGTAGTCTGAATAATCCAAATAATCCAAATTATCATTAAATTCTTGTTTCTTTTTAGCATTTTTTTATATCACTCTCTATTCTGGTCTTGCTCTTCACCATTTCAGTCGAAATATGCAGCTGATCTAGAAGTTGACCTGGGTTTAGTTGTGGATTGGGGTATGAAATGGCTTGTTTCGTTTAATCCAGTTTAGACTCAGCTCGTGTCTTTCAATCGTAGGTGTGTCCCTTTTCTTCCTAGATTCTCATGGATGGCTCTGCTCTTGAAGAGAAATCGACTCAGAAACTTCTTGGTCTTTCTCTCTCATTAAATCTTTCTCGGAGTTCATACATTAGATCCATTGCTCTTTCTGCTTCTCGTAAAGTCGGTTCTCTCTATCGCTCTAAACACTTTCTCACACCTGAGGCTATTCTCCATCTCTACAAATCCACAATTAGACCATGTATGGAATACTGTTGTCATATTTGGGCTGGTGAATCTCTGTTCCATTTGAGGGTTGTTGATAAGGTGCAGAAACGTATCTGTACTTTGATTGACCTCTACCCTTTCTTCTTCTCTTCACCCTTTCGTTCACAGACTGATGTTGCTAGTCTCAGTCTTTTCTTTTATAAATACTATTATGGCATGTGTTCTTCAGAATTGTCTGATCTATTTCCCGCTTCCTTTATTCCAGCTCGTTTGGCTCGCTGGTCTAGTGGTCTCCATCAATTCGCTGTTTTGATACCTCATTGTAATACAGCTTCCTATTCCAGTAGCTTCTTTCCAAGAGCCGCAGGCCTGTGGAACTCTCTTCCTGCTGACTGTTTACCTCCTACCTATAGTCTCGGTCTTTTCAAGACTAAGGCCAATAGGCATCTCCTGTCTTTGCGATAATAATATTTGTTCTTGTTAGCTCCTTACATCAAGTGGCTTCATGCCTTGTCTGGAGCCATTACCATGATATATATATATATATATATATATATATATATACACACACTAATGAGTCACCATTTACCAAAGCCAAAAGCCACTCGAGGATAAAGGTTAATGAGACTGTCAGCATAATGATGAACAGTGCTATGAGAGGATTGAAATGATGGAAAGGTAAAAGTTTGATAACTTAGGAGGACAGCTCAACAAGTATTTGTTGACATTGAACTTAAACACGGCCATGTTGTAGTTTGCAGGGAAGCAATCCTGTGGTAATGTGTTTCACAGATGGAAAGTTCTTGGAAAGAAACTCGGTTCATGGAAATTCTGTTTAGTTTTCGGTATACATCGGAAGAAAAGAAAAGTTATTTGCAGTGGTGGTAGCTAAACAAGTTCTTGTTGTGAATGATTTACACGGACAAAACCAGAACTTGGAGCTCAGTCGAGCACCTTCCAGGGAGATAACGATTGAGTAGAGAAAGACTAGCAACGTCTCTTCTGTGAGAAAGGGGTTGTGGGGAACAAAAAGAAAAATTCATCCCCAACTAGATTGCGAAGTCGATTTTATACTCTGTCAAGGCAAGAAGCAGTGCTTTGAGCGGCACCTCCCCAGATGTGGCAAGGGGAGTTTTTAAAGTTAGCTGTAACATCTATACACCATAACGCCATTGCATGTGGGTGTGTGATAGTTTATCTTGGTGAATCATGAGGAAAATCAAAAAAATAGATAAAAATAAAGTATTTGACGACAAAATTATGAGGAAATCTAAATCCTGTAACTTGAAGCAACTCCAAAGATGATATGACATTATGAGTTGGGAAACTAAGTAATGTACGAGTGTATGCAGCTGACTTTTACATTCAGAAGTTGTGATAATTGGGTTCGTCGTCAGACCATTACTCGTATTATTAAAAATATGCTCCCTGCAATCGCATATTTTTGATAGTATATATAATGTAAATGTTGAGTTTGCTAATGAACAGCCGATTGCGACGATTACTTGTTGATGTATGCTACTCCCCCTCAAAGGAGGATGTAATGCCTGGGAGGATGGTCTCATGACAACAGAACAGATACTTCACTAACTTGCCCCCCCCCACCCCCCAACAAGGAGGAGGTAATGCCTGGGAGGGTGGTTTAATTACAACAGATACTTCACTAACCCGCCCCCCCCTCCTCCGAAAAAAAGGAGGAGGTAATGCCTGGGAGGATGGTCTCATGACAACAAAACAGATACTACACTACCCACCCGAAAGGATGAGGTAATGCCTGGGAGGATGGTCTCATTCATGACAACAGAACAGGTACTTTACTAACCTGCCCCTCCCCCACCCCAAAAAAGGAGGAGGTAATGCTTGGGATAATGGTCTCATGATAACAGAACAGATACTACACTAACCCCCCCCCCCTCCCCCTGAACTGAGCAGTGAAAGATAGTACATTAGTCTGAAATCGTATAGTAAACTGAATTGAGCATTAAAAGCTAGTACAAGAGTGCAATTAATAGAAGTAATTGTATAATTCCGGCTTCAAACAGACAGATACCAAATCTCCATTAGTAATAGATAATAATAAGTTTTTAAATGGCATACTTACAATTATCAACAATAGATTTGGGGTTAAAAATCAAGACTGACACGCATTGATTCATAAACGTGTTCCAATATCCTTAAATGAATGTCTCATTACTTGTAGACAGTGATGGGATTTAAGAGATTCAAACCAGTTCCTAAAATTACACAAGTTCTCAAAACCAGTTCTTAAATTTCCCTGATTACTCATTTTATAATAATTTATTGGACATGCGTTTATTTACCTCCTCAAGAGGTTAGACACAAGGTCAGATGTGAATTGAAAAGCCACCACACTAGAAGAAGTGTACTCTGGTCTACAAAAGAAATGCCTGAGCAGCCCCATCGGCATTCACCGGTAAAGGTGCCTCGGGCGATTAGCAATAAACTAACCCCTTCTCAAAGAGAGAAGGTAAAGCCTGGGAGTGTGGACCTTCTAGAACTATACAGAACTATACCATAGTCAGATGGAAGCAAGATCACCAACTTAAAAAATAGCCCAGATTCTGTCAGAGTGATTTTCGTAGACCTATCATTGGCCATGAGTCTGCAATGGAAAACTAACAGGAAATTTTTAATTTAACCCTTTTAGTACAGAATGGCCATTGTCCACAAGAGCTGATAAAAGTTACCAACATACCATGTGTTAAATTGACCTAAGATTGTTCATTGACTGGTGGAGTAGGAGGTTAATTTGCGACTCAAATAATATAGTTCATGGTCAGTTTTATGGGTGTTTGTTTAAAAGAAAGAGAGGGATAAAAAAAATTTGATCAAAAAAGATTTGATAAAAAAAGAGGGATCAAAAAAGAAGATTTGATCAAAAAAGAAGGATCAAAAAAGAAGATTTGATCAAAAAAGAAGGATCAAAAAAGATTTGATCAAAAAAGAAGGATCAAAAAAGATTTGATCAAAAAAGAAGGATCAAAAAAGAAGATTTGATCAGAAAAGAAGGATCAAAAAAGAAGATTTGATCAAAAAAGAGGGATCAAAAACGAAGATTTGATCAAAAAAGAGGGATCAAAAACGAAGATTTGATCAAAAAAGAGGGATCAAAAACGAAGATTTGATCAAAAAAGAGGGATCAAAAACGAAGATTTGATCAAAAAAGAGGGATATAAAAAAATATTTGATCAAAAAAGAGGGATAAAAAAAAAGATTTGATCAAAGATAAATGGCAACATAAGGGTTAAGAGAGTTGTGCCAATTTGGTTGAACTGAAGTAAATCAAAGAAGAGGGCAATGTCAATCAATTGTTTCAGTAAAGGGCGGCTATTTTTCATAAACAAAGCAAAGGAGAAGAAGGCCATTTTAGTAAGGAATATTTAGAATACTTAATAAACAATTTCAAATGGAGCCTACTTTTCCTAATTTCCCCAAGCCAGTTCGGGGACATTCTTGAATTTCGGAATGCAAGAACAAAATAACAAAAGAATGGTTCCTATTTACATCAAATATAAACAATTTGGATGTAAAAGTAAAACTGAGAATCAGTTCCTAAAGAACTTGAATCTCACCATTTTCTGAATGTAGGTTAACTGGAGAAAAAAATCTGTGTTTATAAATTTAAATTATATTATGAAAGAAAGAAAAGAAAAACTCCTTGAATTACATTCAGGCAAATTGAGTGGCATTTATCGTTTCTATGTGAACTTAAATTTAAGGGCAGGTCAGAAGGGTCAGTGTTATGGATTAAACCAACAACAGTGTGTACATTAAAAACACATCATCCGAAAATAACTTTAGAATAAGTTCATTGGGAAGTGGAAAGAAATTAATGAATGAAAAAGAAGTTATTGGGGTTAACAGACTCATTGACATAAAAAATATACATAAAACTTTTTCTTTGTCACCTCTTAATCAAGTTGGGGGTAGATTGGGTCTCTGGGAAACCAGAAGAAATCCTGGTTGGCTGGTGGTCGAGTTAGGTAATGGCTTGTCATCTGGCACCTCGTCAATCAGCTAATAACCTGACTGGCATCTCATCTGTAGTCTCAATACTCGTGTGTTTATTTGAGCAAACTACATTATTAGTTGCAAGTGTTGGCATATGCAATCGAAGTGTTTATTAAAATCAAGATATTTATCATTTTATGTTTCGGAATTTTCAGGATGAGGATTGATAATTTGTATTATTTGGACTACTTTTCTTATCTTGGATGTTATTTTTAAAACGTTTTGGCCGATGTAACATCCTTCTTCAGGAACCTATACAGAATTTCGAACTGAACTCTGTAGTAGATTGTTTTCATTCAGTTAGCCATTACTGGGTAGAGGCTTTAATTATTTTATGTTGGTCTTCAATTATCGCCAATTATTTTATGCTATTCTTCAATTATCGCCAATAGTTTATGCTATTCTTCAATTATCGCCAATTATTTTATGCTATTCTTCAATTATCGCCAATTATTTTATGCTATTCTTCAATTATCGCCAATAGTTCATGCTATTCTTCAATTATCGCCAATAGTTTATGCTATTCTTCAATTATCGCCAATAGTTTATGCTATTCTTCAATTATCACCAATAGTTCATGCTATTCTTCAATTATCGCCAATAGTTAATGCTATTCTTCAATTATCGCCAATAGTTTATGCTATTCTTCAATTATCGCCAATAGTTTATGCTATTCTTTAATTATCGCCAATTATTTTATGCTATTCTTCAATTATCGCCAATTATTTTATGCTATTCTTCAATTATCGCCAATTATTTTATGCTATTCTTCAATTATCGCCAATAGTTCATGCTATTCTTCAATTATCGCCAATAGTTTATGCTATTCTTCAATTATCGCCAATAGTTCATGCTATTCTTCAATTATCGCCAATAGTTTATGCTATTCTTCAATTATCGCCAATAGTTTATGCTATTCTTCAATTATCGCCAATAGTTTATGCTATT
Source organism: Sepiola atlantica (assembly GCA_963556195.1). Classification (NCBI taxonomy): domain Eukaryota; kingdom Metazoa; phylum Mollusca; class Cephalopoda; order Sepiida; family Sepiolidae; genus Sepiola; species Sepiola atlantica. Next base: position 17,340,377 of record OY744528.1, on the reverse strand, counting down.
CTTCAATTATCGCCAATAGTTTATGCTATTCTTCAATTATCGCCAATAGTTCATGCTATTCTTCAATTATCACCATTAGTTTATGCTATTCTTCAATTATCACCAATAGTTCATGCTATTCTTCAATTATCACCAATAGTTTATGCTATTCTTCAATTATCACCAATAGTTTATGCTATTCTTCAATTATCACCAATAGTTCATGCTATTCTTCAATTATCACCAATAGTTTATGCTATTCTTCAATTATCACCAATAGTTCATGCTATTCTTCAATTATCGCCAATAGTTCATGCTATTCTTCAATTATCACCAATAGTTCATGCTATTCTTCAATTATCACCAATAGTTCATGCTATTCTTCAATTATCACCAATAGTTCATGCTATTCTTCAATTATCACCAATAGTTCATGCTATTCTTCAATTATCACCAATAGTTCATGCTATTCTTCAATTATCACCAATAGTTTATGCTATTCTTCAATTATCACCAATAGTTTATGCTATTCTTCAATTATCACCAATAGTTCATGCTATTCTTCAATTATCACCAATAGTTCATGCTATTCTTCAATTATCACCAATAGTTCATGCTATTCTTCAATTATCACCAATAGTTCATGCTATTCTTCAATTATCACCAATAGTTCATGCTATTCTTCAATTATCACCAATAGTTTATGCTATTCTTCAATTATCACCAATAGTTCATGCTATTCTTCAATTATCACCAATAGTTCATGCTATTCTTCAATTATCACCAATAGTTCATGCTATTCTTCAATTATCACCAATAGTTCATGCTATTCTTCAATTATCACCAATAGTTCATGCTATTCTTCAATTATCACCAATAGTTCATGCTATTCTTCAATTATCACCAATAGTTTATGCTATTCTTCAATTATCACCAATAGTTCATGCTATTCTTCAATTATCACCAATAGTTCATGCTATTCTTCAATTATCACCAATAGTTCATGCTATTCTTCAATTATCACCAATAGTTTATGCTATTCTTCAATTATCACCAATAGTTCATGCTATTCTTCAATTATCACCAATAGTTCATGCTATTCTTCAATTATCACCAATAGTTTATGCTATTCTTCAATTATCACCAATAGTTTATGCTATTCTTCAATTATCACCAATAGTTTATGCTATTCTTCAATTATCACCAATAGTTCATGCTATTCTTCAATTATCACCAATAGTTCATGCTATTCTTCAATTATCACCAATAGTTCATGCTATTCTTCAATTATCACCAATAGTTCATGCTATTCTTCAATTATCACCAATAGTTTATGCTATTCTTCAATTATCACCAATAGTTTATGCTATTCTTCAATTATCACCAATAGTTTATGCTATTCTTCAATTATCACCAATAGTTTATGCTATTCTTCAATTATCACCAATAGTTCATGCTATTCTTCAATTATCACCAATAGTTCATGCTATTCTTCAATTATCGCCAATAGTTCATGCTATTCTTCAATTATCGCCAATAGTTCATGCTATTCTTCAATTATCGCCAATAGTTCATGCTATTCTTCAATTATCACCAATAGTTCATGCTATTCTTCAATTATCACCAATAGTTCCTGCTATGCTTCAATTATCACCAATAGTTCATGCTATTCTTCAATTATCGCCAATAGTTAATGCTATTCTTCAATTATCGCCAATAGTTTATGCTATTCTTCAATTATCGCCAATAGTTTATGCTATTCTTTAATTATCGCCAATTATTTTATGCTATTCTTCAATTATCGCCAATTATTTTATGCTATTCTTCAATTATCGCCAATTATTTTATGCTATTCTTCAATTATCGCCAATAGTTCATGCTATTCTTCAATTATCGCCAATAGTTTATGCTATTCTTCAATTATCGCCAATAGTTCATGCTATTCTTCAATTATCGCCAATAGTTTATGCTATTCTTCAATTATCGCCAATAGTTTATGCTATTCTTCAATTATCGCCAATAGTTTATGCTATTCTTCAATTATCGCCAATAGTTTATGCTATTCTTCAATTATCGCCAATAGTTCATGCTATTCTTCAATTATCACCAATAGTTCATGCTATTCTTCAATTATCGCCATTAGTTTATGCTATTCTTCAATTATCACCAATAGTTCATGCTATTCTTCAATTATCACCAATAGTTTATGCTATTCTTCAATTATCACCAATAGTTTATGCTATTCTTCAATTATCACCAATAGTTCATGCTATTCTTCAATTATCACCAATAGTTTATGCTATTCTTCAATTATCACCAATAGTTCATGCTATTCTTCAATTATCGCCAATAGTTCATGCTATTCTTCAATTATCACCAATAGTTTATGCTATTCTTCAATTATCACCAATAGTTCATGCTATTCTTCAATTATCACCAATAGTTCATGCTATTCTTCAATTATCACCAATAGTTCATGCTATTCTTCAATTATCACCAATAGTTCATGCTATTCTTCAATTATCACCAATAGTTTATGCTATTCTTCAATTATCACCAATAGTTTATGCTATTCTTCAATTATCACCAATAGTTCATGCTATTCTTCAATTATCACCAATAGTTCATGCTATTCTTCAATTATCACCAATAGTTCATGCTATTCTTCAATTATCACCAATAGTTCATGCTATTCTTCAATTATCACCAATAGTTCATGCTATTCTTCAATTATCACCAATAGTTCATGCTATTCTTCAATTATCACCAATAGTTTATGCTATTCTTCAATTATCACCAATAGTTCATGCTATTCTTCAATTATCACCAATAGTTCATGCTATTCTTCAATTATCACCAATAGTTCATGCTATTCTTCAATTATCACCAATAGTTCATGCTATTCTTCAATTATCACCAATAGTTCATGCTATTCTTCAATTATCACCAATAGTTCATGCTATTCTTCAATTATCACCAATAGTTTATGCTATTCTTCAATTATCACCAATAGTTCATGCTATTCTTCAATTATCACCAATAGTTCATGCTATTCTTCAATTATCACCAATAGTTCATGCTATTCTTCAATTATCACCAATAGTTTATGCTATTCTTCAATTATCACCAATAGTTCATGCTATTCTTCAATTATCACCAATAGTTCATGCTATTCTTCAATTATCACCAATAGTTTATGCTATTCTTCAATTATCACCAATAGTTTATGCTATTCTTCAATTATCACCAATAGTTTATGCTATTCTTCAATTATCACCAATAGTTCATGCTATTCTTCAATTATCACCAATAGTTCATGCTATTCTTCAATTATCACCAATAGTTCATGCTATTCTTCAATTATCACCAATAGTTCATGCTATTCTTCAATTATCACCAATAGTTTATGCTATTCTTCAATTATCACCAATAGTTTATGCTATTCTTCAATTATCACCAATAGTTTATGCTATTCTTCAATTATCACCAATAGTTTATGCTATTCTTCAATTATCACCAATAGTTCATGCTATTCTTCAATTATCACCAATAGTTCATGCTATTCTTCAATTATCGCCAATAGTTCATGCTATTCTTCAATTATCGCCAATAGTTCATGCTATTCTTCAATTATCGCCAATAGTTCATGCTATTCTTCAATTATCACCAATAGTTCATGCTATTCTTCAATTATCACCAATAGTTCCTGCTATGCTTCAATTATCACCAATAGTTCATGCTATTCTTCAATTATCACCAATAGTTCATGCTATTCTTCAATTATCGCCAATAGTTCATGCTATTCTTCAATTATCACCAATAGTTTATGCTATTCTTCAATTATCGCCAATAGTTCATGCTATTCTTCAATTATCACCAATAGTTTATGCTATTCTTCAATTATCGCCAATAGTTTATGCTATTCTTCAATTATCACCAATAGTAAAGAATTGAACCTTCTACTCTACAACGTTTTGGCCGAAGCAGAAATAAGTGGTAAGACTACACATCTAAAACAAGAATCGATTCAAGACTCCTAAAATTGATACTAGAATTGTCCACATTCAATTGGACCAGTGGTGCAACAGATAAAGTAATAATCAGTTCTAAGTGACAGTCTTCTGGAGGTTGAAGGTTCAATCCTCAGTACGGGCGATGCTAAGAATATAATTAAGAATTACTTAAGACTTCTACTCGGTCAAAGGGTTTATTAAAATAAAGATATTTATGGTTCAGAATTTTCAAGATAAGGATTAACAATTTGTATTATGTGGACTAATATACTCATCTTCGATGTTATTTTTAAAACGTTTCGGCTGATGCAACATCCAACCTTCTTCAGTTGCATCTTTTCGATCTCGTCAGGAACCTATACAGAATTTCGAACTGACCCATGCGGTAGATTGTTTTAATTTAATCAGCCATTATTGGGTAGAGGCTTTAATTATTTTATGCTATTTTTGGTTATTTTCGCCAATTGTAAGGATTGAACCTTCAACCTTCTACTTTAAAAGACTGTCACTTAGAACTGATTGTCAATCAACGTCATTAACTGTTATGCCACGGGTTCATGTGAAAAATCATTATATGAATTTTGAGAGCGTTAACCCTATTCTCATCTAGATATATAGTATTACAATTTATTACTAATATATATATATATATATATATATATATATATATATATATATATACCGCTTCTAGGTACATATAGATCGTAATTACCTTAATCACGTGACAGTTTCCGGTGACAGAGTGGATATGGTGACTGCTTGCAGATTCTAGGCTGACTCTGTGAACCGTCTGAAATTGTTACTTAGTGGCACTGATTAGAGCAATGAGTTTGAAACGCTAGCGTCTGTTAGTATAAATAATTTTAAATTTATTTATAAAAATATATATATATATATATATATATATATATATATATATACATATACTAGGCCTGTCTAAAAAAGTATCCAACCGTTATTTTTTTCCATGCGAAATAGAGACGATAGGGTGCCATCACTCTACACAATGAAGGAAGACACCTTCATGCGAAGGTGTAAATTTTATCACCGCCTCCCTGCGCGTTAGCTGCTGCGTGTTAGTCGCTGAGTGAGGTTCTACACAACGTGTTCGTCGGATTACCGATTCTCTCAAGATGACTGAACATGTTGAGCAAAGGTACTGCATCAAATTTTTTCAAAAGCTTGGTGATTCTCAAAGCAAAACAATTCGTAAGATTCATCAGGTGTTTGGAGAAGATGTGATGGGTGTAACACAAATTAAGGAGTGGTTCAACCGATTCAAAAATGGCCGCACATCAGTGGAGAGTGATCAGTGTTCTGGCAGGCCCCAAACTGCTAGGAGTGCAGCTGTTGTTAAGAGAGTGCGAAATTTGATAATGGATGATTGTTGTTCAACCGTGCGGGAGGTCACCCAAGAGGTCGAAGGAAGTTAAGATTCCGGACATGCAATTTTGCGTGATGATTTGAACATGCACAGAGTGTCTGCGAAATGTGTGCCTAAGTTGTTGTCGCAGGAATAAAAGGACCTCTGTTTTCAAGTTGCACAGGACCTTCTGGAAACCGCTAACACTGATCCTGGGTTTCTGAACACCGTGATAACTGGAGAAGAGTCATGAGTGTACGGGTACGACCCAGAAACAAAAAGACAGTCATCGCAATGGAAGCATTCCGAGTCTTCAAGGCCAAAAAAACGCGACAGGTGCGAAGCAACATCAAAGTGATGCTGACTGTTTTCTTTAGTATCCGTGGAATTGTGCATCACGAATACGCACCGGAAGGACAAACAGTGACAAAGGAGTACTATCAAGATGTTCTCTAGCGTCTTCGTGATGCAGTTTGGTGCAAAAGACCAAACATGTGGATGGCGAAAAACTGGCAACTGCATCACGACGACAACCCCGCACATTCATCCCAATTGATCCAACATTTCTTGACCAAACATGGAATTCTAGTCATTCGCCAACCTCCCTACTCTCCAGATATGGCTCCTTGCAACTTCTGGTTGTTTCAAAAATTGAAGACGCCACTGAAAGTTTCCCGTTTTGCAACTAGAGAATAGATAATACGGAACGCGACGGCAGAGATGAATACCATTCCAAAAGAAGACTTCCAGATGTGTTTCCGGCAGTAGATGGATCGGTGGGCTAAGTGTGTGCAAGCACAAGGGGCCTACTTTGAAGGGGATTAGGGTCCCAACCCCGTCAGGTATTCGAAATATTTTTTCTGGCCTAAGATCGGATACTTTTTAGACAGGCCTCGTATATATATTATCATCGATCTTTTGATTATCATGCAGGATTGGGGCCAATGTTTACACCAGTAGACCCCCCCTCCAGACAGCTGGGTAGCTGCATGCATGGCAGTCCTCACCGCAGATCTCCATTTTCGTCGATATTGAGGGTCAACACTTAAGAGCCTTCAGTTTCTGCAGTCTCTCTCTGTCAGCTCCCTCCAAGACAAATTTGGCCGGCCAATTCCACACCTACCAGAAACTTGTAGGTTTAGTGCACAGTTGATTGCATTGTTGGATCATTCCACGTCGCCATACCAGCGGAGTCTTCTCTGCTTCAATATAAGATCAAGGTTTATATAGATTGCACTGCTAGATCTGTCCACATGGCCATACAAGCGGAGTCTTCTCTCCCTCAAGATGGGATCAAGGTATATATAGATTGCACTGCTAGATCTGTCCACATGGCCATACAAGCAGAGTCTTCTCTCCCTAAAGATGGGATCAATGTATACATATATATATATATATACCTTGATACTGCGGTTAAACAAAGTTCCTCTCGTACGTTGAACACTATCGACAACATGATGCTGGCCCCCGCTTCCCGGGTAAGTGTAGATTAATTTCAATTACTGTCTGTGGTGATTTCTCGCAGCCATGTGGGCTTAGGCATTAGGCTTGTAATTCTGGGCTGAATCTATGAACTGCATTCGCGCCCATGCACCCGCTTGCAACCGCCACACCTGCACTGATGAGGGTAGAAAACCCGAAACGACGTCGTCTGTAGGTATAAAACAACTTACACACACACACCCACACACACACCCACACACACACACTTCTTGTCGCGTATCATCTTTATGCTCCTAATATTTTATATTCTGCAATCGATTAACTCACGGCGACCCTTTAGATTTCGTTAACTCCTCATCTTTGTCTTCTGCCTCGTCATCATTTTCGTATTCGCATTTTGTAATAAAACCTGGGTTTAAACTACACTATGCCTCAGAGTCTTGTTTGCTGATAAGAGTCTAGGCTAGCTGTCTGACGGTTACAAGCAGCCCTAAGACAGCATAGGTACATCGGCTGAAATGTGCTGAAAATAGCAACCAAGATGAGAATAGTAACATGAGTGATAAAAATAGCATTAAAGATATCTTAGTAGTTAAATGATAGACACATGGGAAGGTAGTTAATATAGACATTAGAGTATGTATTAATGCTAACGTTACATATTACTGATTATGTTGTTAGATCACCGAAGTTAAGCTACGTTGAGACTGGCCAATACACGATGGGTGACCATTTGTGTTGTGGACTGATTCGGATTCACCCATAGTAACAGGATGGATTCGTCAGGTCACTATGAAGTTGACACCTTTTCTCTTACCAAGGAGAACCGCTTAGCGAACCGCTTAGCACGTCTGCTTAGAGCCGGTAATGGCGACCAACTTATTGTAATTAAGTATTCTTAATACAATTCCTATTCCTTTCAATTCCTGTCTTGGGTTTCTTATTTATTTATTGTTATTCTTACGATATAACAGATGCCAACCAGGCTTTCCATGTTGGCTATCTAAGGAGATCCTGCCGCCCATAACACTCTTCTGCGATTCACGGCTTTTATAAATGTTTGATGCCATTTTTCATGGTTTTGTTGGTGTATGTGAAAACACCAGGCCCAGGCTTATTTTACCTGTGATCCTGTCAGAGAGATAATGTTTATCTATCCCATATATAGAAATTAGAAAGCACTATCATGCGTTAGATGTTTGCAATAAAGAATGTTGATTAATATTTGTTTCAATGGCCTATAACTCGGAAACCAAGCATTTCCGAACCTATATGCACATATAGAACATAGTCCCGAAGTTATGCTATCGATTTTTCAAATATCGTGTATACACCAAGGGGGTATATGATATTAAAACATATTTCACAAGGCCTTGAAATATTCTCATGTTTTAAGGTCCTCTACCTGTATAAGAGTCAGATACGTCCTAAGATGGAGTACTGTTGCCACATCTGGGGAGGTGCCACTCAAATCATGGTTCCTTGCCATGACATAGTACAAAATCGACTTCACAATCTAGTGGGGGATGATCTCTTCTCTTGCCTTGACAGTTTCTTTCTCACAGATGATACGTTGCTAGTCTTTCTCTACTCTATCATTATTTTCATGGAAGGTGCTCGACTGAGCTCCAATCTCTTCTCTTCTCCCCCTTTCTCACAGATGATACGTTGCTAGTCTTTCTCTACTCTATCGTTATTTCCATGGAAAGTGCTCGACTGAGCTCCAATCTCTTCTCTTCTCCCCCTTTCTCACAGATGATACGTTGCTAGTCTTTCTCTACTCTATTGTTATTTCCATGGAAAGTGCTCGACTGAGCTCCAATCTCTTCTCTTCTCTGCAACCCCTTTCTCACAGAAGAGACGTTGCTAGTCTTTCTCTACTCTATCGTTATTTCCATGAAAAGTGCTCGACTGAGCTCCAATCTCTTCTCTTCTCCCCCTTTCTCACAGATGATACGTTGCTAGTCTTTCTCTACTCTATTGTTATTTCCATGGAAGGTGCTCGACTGAGCTCCAATCTCTTCTCTTCTCTGCGGCCCCTTTCTCACAGATGATACGTTGCTAGTCTTTCTCTACTCTATTGTTATTTCCATGGAAGGTGCTCGACTGAGCTCCAATCTCTTCTCTTCTGCCCCTTTCTCACAGATGATACGTTGCTAGTCTTTCTCTACTCTATTGTTATTTCCATGAAAGGTGCTCGACTGAGCTCCAATCTCTGGTTCCTTCCTGCAAAACAGCAAGAACTTGTTTAGCTACAAACATTGTGAAGAACTTTCCTTTCTACCTTTACATGCCTAAAACCAAATGGAATTTCCATGAACAGAGTTTCTTTCCAAGAACTTTCCATCTGTGGAACACATTACTATGGGAATGCTTCCTTGCGGACTATAACATTGTTGCCTTCTTGTCGAGCCATCTTCTTAAGTTGTCAAATTTTGTCCATTCCGTGTTTCCAATCCTCTAATTGTATTCTTCATCATCTAAGTGACAATCTCATCAACCCTTATCCTCGAGTGGCTTTTGGCCTTGGTAGGTGGCGACTCACCTATATACTATCAAAAAGTTATGGTGTTTTGAGAGTCTGTCTGTTCCTATATTAATAGAAACAATGCGATTCGTTGACAAAAAAGGAATAGGCAGAGTACACATTACTAAGGCTGTAGTTTTCATGATGTCAATATCCGAGTTCGAATCCCACGTAAGTTTAAAGGTTGTTTTTTTTTCTTAACTGGATATGCGTTTTATAAATTTAATGGAGTTAACATCACATAATAACATTAAAAAAAAAAATTACATAAATATTTTTTTTTTTTTTTTTTTTTAACTAAGTGACCTTTTTTTTTTATAATGTGCAAAAAAAAAAAAGAGCCATAAAGCGTATTCGACATCAGTTCAAAGTGAATTATTTTTGCTTAATAAAATAATTTCTAATGTTATTTACCAATAAAAACAATACGTGAATACATTCATCGTGGTTACTTACTCTCGCATACTAAGTAGCATAGGTATCTTCCCACAAAATTTCACAAATATTTTTCTTCGTACTAGCTATAAAGTGGTGGAAGCTAGGTAAAGATGGAAACCGACATACCCAGGTACTGTACCAACACCACTCAAGGAGTGGGTATAGACTAGTTAGTATTAAAAACATAACTAGAATTATCCCTGCAAAACATTCACAGCAAGAACCTGTCTTGTTACCACTACTGTGAAGAACTTTCCATATTTCTTTGTGTACCTAAAACCAAAGTTCCATGAACAGAGTTTCTTACTAAAAACTTTCCATCTGTTGAACACATTACTACAAGAATGCTTCCCTGCAGACTACAACATGTTCGTCTTCAAGTTGAATAACAATAGATGATTAAATTTTACCCATGCCATTCATCGTTTTCAATCCTCTCGCAGTATTGTTCATCATTCAACAGACAATCTGGTTGACCCTTATCCTTGAGTGGCTTTTGGTCTTTGTAACTGGTGGTGCATTAGTATTAAAACTAAAACTAGACATTGCATTAACTCTAAATTATAATTTTTTTCTCCCTTTTTTCTCAGCTCAAAATTGAATCATAGTTGAATTAATTTCATGTTTCATCATTTTTTAGATGAGGATTGATAATTTGCATCATTTTGATCATTCGGACTACTGTTCTCATATTAGATGTTATTCTCACAACGTTTCAGCCGATGTAACTTTCGACTTCCTTCAGATTGTTTGATATGAAAATGACATTGAATTGCATTTTTATTCTTTTCCGTTTATTTGATTTCATTAACACTTGAATCCATGTTATTTATTTTTTATATATATATATATATATATATAGGGAGGTTATAGCACTTGTCTTTGGGCTGGACGACCCGGGTTCGATCCCACTCACGGCATGCGAATTTTCGGGTCTGAAAACTCTCTCTGTCCACCCAGCAGTAAATGGGTACCTGACTAAAACTCAGGGAAGGTTCAAGGCAGCGGAAGGAGAGGAATGGGCTCCGCCTTCCATATGCTGTGCCCTAGACACGGTGATTCTTAACAAATCACCGCCGCTATGTCGGCAACGACACTCGTGCGCGTCCAGGCTATGCGACCTTTACCGTTACCGTTTTATATATATATATACACCAATGAGTAACCATTTATCAAGGCTAAAAAACGCTCGAGGATAAGGGTTAAGGATAGTTATATGATGATGAATATAATGAGAAGATTGAACGTCTCCACATTCCACTCACTCAAAACAACTGAAAGAAATGTTGGCAAAAACAAAGGGTGAGAGCCAAGATTTAATTAATGGGTCAAATCTAGATGACGTTTGTCCAGTCTGTTTGTTGTTTTTTTTTTTTTTTCCAATCTTCCTGCCAATGAGTCCAGGTTTGTTGTTTTTGTGTTGTCTAAAACCTAATCTTCTGACTGGTCTCATTAAAAATAGGAAAGATATATTTGCTGACTGATTAATTTTTTTTTTTTTTTTTAAAAGGAACGCTCCCTTCACTTAACTTGCAATAGAATTAGGTTTGGGTGGAGGATGTTGATAAACATTGGCAATGTTCGCCAGGTAGAATAGAGATGGGAGATAAACTTAATCTTCATTAACCTTGCGCTTTTTGCTTTTCTTGACATTGGCAAGTCGTTGAAGGAGAATTGCTTTTGATATAGATGGCAATCAATAGTGGCATTCCATTCTAATGAGGAGACGGTGGGGGGGGGCAGTAATTCGATAAGAGAATTTCACAAGAATCTGGAGAAAAAATGTAAAGGTCAGACAATAGTAATATCTAATTTTATAAAGAAAAACCAAATGCTTATTTGGAATGGCAATTTTTCAGGAAAAAGTAAAAAGTAAAAAGTTAAGTAATTAATGGTCGAAGTTTGAAGGAGCCAGGTATTTCCATGTGAAGTTGGTTTGGTTGTTTTGTTTTACGGCATATCAACCCTTTTCGGGTTATTTAATGCCGAATCAGGTCATTTTGGTAAAAGTTTTTATGCTTAAAATTCTTTATATTTTAAAATATTTATTCATCGGGTTTGGTTTGGTTTAGTTGTTTTGTTTTACGGCATATCAACTCGTTTCAGGTTATTTAATGCTGAATGGTAAAAGTTTTTCATGCTTAAAGTTCTTTATATCTTCAAATATTTATTCATTGCGTTTGGTTTGGTTGTTTTGTTTTACGGCATATCAACCCTTTTCGGGTTATTTAATGCCGAATCAGGTCATTTTGATAAGTTTTATGCTTTAAATTCTTTATATCTTCAAATATTTATTCATGGTGTTTGGTTTGATTGTTTTGCAGAGGAAAATATTTTTGTTTTTAGCTTTGCAGAACATGATTGAGTTGTGCAAAGGGAAAGGAAGATAAAAACAATGACATTCATGTTTGGTGCATTTTAAATCAGGAAGCCGGTATCTTCTGGTAGCACTAGTTCCATGTGAAGAGAAAGTTGAAGGAAAAAAGAAGATGAAAAGGGAAGTAGTATTGGTGGAAGAGGAAAACGAGGAAAAAGAACAGTTAGAAGCGGCAGAGAAAGAAGTATAAAGGGATAAGAGATACAATTGAAAATCAATGACCCAATATCCAAAAATATCCAAACATATCCAAAAGTATCCAAACATATCCAAAAGTATCCAAACATATCCAAAAAGTATCCAAACATATCCAAAAATATCCCAAAAGTATACAAACATATCCAAAAAGTATCCAAAAAGTATCCCAAAAGTATCCAAAAAATATCCAAAAAATGTATGCGAAAACAAACAAAATATAGGCGAAATTAGGTCCCTAAAAGTAAGTTGTGGGAAAACCAAAAGTCAAGAATTATCAGTTAAGAGGGTCTTAAAGAAATTAGTTTGTGTCCACATGTATGTGAATCTGCGAGTGAGTTCATGAGGCTGACAAGTTGTTGCTATATTTAGAAGCCCATGACTGTTATTTGAGTTGTTTGCCAAGATTGCAAAGTCGATTTTGAACTCTGTCAAGGCAAATAAGTGCTCTTGGCGGCACCTCCCCAGATGTGGCAGCAATACTCCAGCTTATATTTCCACTTTAATTATTAAATGCCTGCATTTGGTGGAGGCGTGCATGTATTTTCTCGCAAATTAAATGTTGATATTTATGGATGAATTGCAATTCAACCCAATGTTTCACTTTGTGCATAAATACATTTTATCAACATATATGAGAACCCCCTAACATATTCGTTTATTAAAATATGTTTAATGCAACACTTAACTTTAAAAAAAAAAAAAAAAACAAGAATAAGTGTCTTAGACAAATAAAATTAACAATGGAAATAGACGGAATTTGCTGACATTATGGTAATTTCGTAATTTATACTTTGATATACTTTTGTTACTCAAATGATTTATTCATTATAACTGATTTTTTTTACTGTTAATCGCTTTTCTGTAAGATCATTATCATCGATGTTTTTCTTATTAACGGGCAGGTTGAGGGAGATGATGCACACTAGTGGGACCCCGTCCAGGTAGCTGAACGCGTGGCAGATCTCATTCTACACTACCAAGAAACTATCATGAGAAACCCTAACCAAGAAACTATCATGAGAAACCCTAACCAAGAAACTATCATGAGAAACCCTAACCCTAACCAAGAAACTATCATGAGAAACCCTAACCCTAACCAAGAAACCATCATGAGAAACCCTAACCCTAACCAAGAAACCATCATGAGAAACCCTAACCCTAACCAAGAAACTATCATGAGAAACCATAACCCTAACCAAGAAACTATCATGAGAAACCCTAACCCTAACCAAGAAACTATCATGAGAAACCCTAAACCTAACCAAGAAACCATCATGAGAAACCCTAACCCTAACCAAGAAACCATCATGAGAAACCCTAACCCTAACCAAGAAACTATCATGAGAAACCCTAACCCTAACCAAGAAACTATCATGAGAAACCCTAACCCTAACCAAGAAACTATTATGAGAAACCCTAACCAAGAAACCATCATGAGAAACCCTAACCCTAAACAAGAAACCATCATGAGAAACCCGAACCCTAACCAAGAAACTATCATGAGAAACCCTAACCAAGAAACTATCATGAGGAACCCTAACCCTAACCAAGAAACTATCATGAGAAACCCTAACCCTAACCAAGAAACTATCATGAGAAACCCTAACCAAGAAACTATCATGAGGAACCCTAACCCTAACCAAGAAACTATCATGAGAAACCCTAACCCTAACCAAGAAACTATCATGAGGAACCCTAACCCTAACCAAGAAACTATCATGAGAAACCCTAACCCTAACCAAGAAACTATCATGAGAAACCCTAACCCTAACCAAGAAACTATCATGAGAAACGTTAACCCTAACCAAGAAACTATCATGAGAAACCCTAACCCTAACCAAGAAACTATCATGAGAAACCCTAACCCTAACCAAGAAACTATCATGAGAAACCCTAACCTTAACCAAGAAACTATCATGAGAAACCCTAACCCTAACCAAGAAACTATCATGAGAAACCCTAACCCTAACCAAGAAACTATCATGAGCAACCCTAACCCTAACCAAGAAACTATCATGAGAAACCCTAACCCTAACCAAGAAACTATCATGAGAAACCCTAACCCTAACCAAGAAACTATCATGAGAAACCCTAACCCTAACCAAGAAACTATCATGAGAAACCCTAACCCTAACCAAGAAACTATCATGAGAAACCCTAACCCTAACCAAGAAACTATCATGAGAAACCCTAACCAAGAAACTATCATGAGAAACCCTAACCCTAACCAAGAAACTATCATGAGAAACCCTAACCCTAACCAAGAAACTATCATGAGAAACCCTAACCCTAACCAAGAAACTATCATGAGAAACCCTAACCCTAACCAAGAAACTATCATGAGAAACCCTAACCCTAACCAAGAAACTATCATGAGAAACCCTAACCCTAACCAAGAAACTATCATGAGAAACCCTAACCCTAACCAAGAAACTATCATGAGAAACCCTAACCCTAACCAAGAAACTATCATGAGAAACCCTAACCCTAACCAAGAAACTATCATGAGAAACCCTAACCCTAACCAAGAAACTATCATGAGAAACCCTAACCCTAACCAAGAAACTATCATGAGAAACCCTAACCCTAACCAAGAAACTATCATGAGAAACCCTAACCCTAACCAAGAAACTATCATGAGAAACGCTAACCCTAACCAAGAAACTATCATGAGAAACCCTAACCCTAACCAAGAAACTATCATGAGAAACCCTAACCCTAACCAAGAAACTATCATGAGAAACCCTAACACTAACCAAGAAACTATCATGAGAAACCCTAACCCTAACCAAGAAACTATCATGAGAAACCCTAACCCTAACCAAGAAACTATCATGAGGAACCCTAACCCTAACCAAGAAACTATCATGAGAAACCCTAACCCTAACCAAGAAACTATCATGAGAAACCCTAACCCTAACCAAGAAACTATCATGAGAAACGCTAACCCTAACCAAGAAACTATCATGAGAAACCCTAACCCTAACCAAGAAACTATCATGAGAAACCCTAACCCTAACCAAGAAACTATCATGAGAAACCCTAACCCTAACCAAGAAACTATCATGAGAAACCCTAACCCTAACCAAGAAACTATCATGAGAAACCCTAACCCTAACCAAGAAACTATCATGAGAAACCCTAACCCTAACCAAGAAACTATCATGAGAAACCCTAACCCTAACCAAGAAACTATCATGAGAAACCCTAACCCTAACCAAGAAACTATCATGAGAAACCCTAACCCTAACCAAGAAACTATCATGAGAAACCCTAACCCTAACCAAGAAACTATCATGAGAAACCCTAACCCTAACCAAGAAACTATCATGAGAAACCCTAACCCTAACCAAGAAACTATCATGAGAATCGACTTCAAAGAGCTTTCATGCTATGTGAGCCCTCCACAGCAGTTCCCTCCAAGACAACTTAGGTGAACCTCTCCTCTGTCTCGAGCTATCCTGATGGCACCACTCGAGAATTCCACGTGTCCATACCACCAAAGTCTTTTTTTCTTTATTAATGATATCAATTCCATGAGACCAAGCTGTTCTAGCAGATTTTGCGACCGGACAGCTGCCACATCTTCCGACTTGACATTACAAATCTGTCTAATCATTGCCCTGTTGTTGCGTTGCAATCATTGCATGTCTACTTTGGTCAAAGGCCAGGTTTCACTTGCATGCATTGAATATACCATCCAGCTTTAGTCTTTTCGATCTGATCAGCCTGACCCTAATCTCACAGATACTTTCAGCCCCAATTTCATCCATAAACTGGTTTAGTTTTCGTCCTTCCACTGTTTATGAAGTCCAGCTATGTAAATATGTGCCAAAGTGAATTTGGCCGGGATGAAAGTGTAGTATCTGTTCCGATGGATACTATACCCCATAAACTGGTACCGTCTTGGCCTTCGGGGCTTGATTTACGCCAGTCTATGGGTCTGTCCTGTGCAGTTCTAGGAGGTCCACCCTCCCAGGCTTTGCCTCCCCTCTTTCGGGAGGAGTAAGTTTATTGCTTATTGCCTGAGGCGTCCCTACTGGGGAATGCCAACGGGGCTGCGAACATACGAGCTCTAAGCATGGTCACGAGTCTTAAGCTATAAATCATAAAACCTATTTAAAAAGTCTTTATTAGAATTTAAAAAGTCGTTGATGAGATGATGGACTTGCAGCCTCAGAACTCTCGCTTCCCTTAGTTTGTCCTTTACTCCTCACATTCAATGAGCAATGTTTCTGACAAAGGGGGAAGAATTGCTGTTTTCTGGGTCGGAATCAATCTATCTAACACTTATCGTTTGCTAGTTTTTGTTTTGGCATTGAACTAGTATGTTTTTTTTAGCTCATTACATCAAGTGGCTTCATGCCTTGTCTGAACGATTTCCATTAAAAAAAAAATTATTTTTTTTATTTTAATGGAGAAAAATATTTGTTTTTAGATTGTTCTAGTATTTTATTTTTTATAGAAGTTGATAATTTGGATTATTCGGACTACATTTCTCATCTTGAGTGTTATCATTACAACGTTTCGGCCGCTGTAACCTCCGGCCTTCTTTAGGTGTATCTCTTTGAACTCGGGAATATTTCTGTCAAACTCGGGAATCTGGACGGAATTTTGAACGGAACCCTTTATTTAATCCACGAAAGAGATTATGAATAGATTGACCAGGGGTAGTTTCAGTATACTCGGGGGGTAGATCGTTCATATCAAACCAAGGAGCTCGAAGAACGGGCATTAAACTTTTCCAACGGTTTTGTCACCCGTTTTATTCAAATCATAAACTTTTGGGTCAAGGTCGAAATTTTAAATTATATTCATTTCTTGTATATTTTAGATTATTTGGACTACTGTTCTCATCTTGAGTGTTATTCTCACAACGTTTCGGCCGATGTAACCTCCGACCACTTTCAGGTGTATCTTATCGAATTCGGGAATCTTTCTGTCGAACTCGGGAAGGTCGGAGGTTACATCGGCTGAAACGTTGTGAGAATAACACTCAAGATGAGAACAGTAGTCCGAATTATACAAATTATCATTGCTCATCTCAAAAATCCAGAAACATATTCATTTCTATTCTGCATAAGAATTTTACGAGTTATTTTTATTTCCAGATATTTTATCCTACGAGCCTGATACTTGGGATTATAATCGAAAATCATAAATATTTTGGTAGGAAGTAATTTGAGTCTCCGTTGGTCTCCGTTTCATTTTCCGACGATGATACATTTCCACTAAATTTGATAGCAGTGAATATACCATCCAGCTTTAGTCTTTTCGATCTGATCAGCCTGACCCTAACCCTAATCTCACAGATACTTTCAGCCCCAATTTCATCCATAAACTGGTTTAGTTTTAGTCCTTCCACTGTTTATGAAGTCCAGCTATATAAATATGTGCCAAAGTGAATTTGGTCGATATGAAAGTGTAGTATCTGTTCCGATGGATACTGCACCCCATAAACTGGTACCGTCTTGACCTTTGGGGCTTGATTTACGCCGGTCTATGGGTCTGTCCTGTGCAGTTCTAGGAGGTTCACCCTCCCAGGCTTTGCCTCCCCTCTTTGGGGAGGAGTAAGTTTATTGCTTATTGCCTGAGGCGCCCCTACCGGGGAATGCCGACGGGGCTGCCCAGGCAATTTTTGCAGGCCAGAGTGCTCACCTTCTCGGGCGCTGGCTTTTCAAGTCCCACTTTCCCGACCCGACCTTGGATCACATCTTACCTTGTGGGAGTAAGATAAAATTGGCCTTGTGCCTAACCTCCTGGGGAGGTAAATAAATTCTACGGTTGCATTTCAACAAAGGGTCTTCTGTCAACATGCCAGAGCAAGGTAAAGGGTCTAGGAAATTAACCCTGCGATTTGGTTATTTTGTCAGGTAAGTTAATAAGAAAGAATAAAGAATGTAATGATTTTGAATTGTCACCATCTTGATTCAAGACAACAAAACTTCCATGAACGAAGTTTCTTTCTAAAAACTTTCCACCTGTAGAACACGTTACCGCGGGAATGTTTCCCTACACTACAACATAGTCGTTTACAAGTCCAATGTCAACAAATATCTGCCATGTTGTTCTGTGAATTAAACATAGTTCTCAATCCTTTCATAGTACTGTTCCATCATCCAATTGAAAATCTTACTAACCCTTATCTCGGAGTTAGTTCTATACCCGGCAGAGTCTAAGCTATTTTTTTAGGATGGTTTGTTCACTGTCTGTCTAAGTTATGGTCTTGTGCAGTTCTAGGAGGTCCACCTTCCCAAACTTTGCCTTCTCGCCCTTTAAGAAAGGGGTTAGTTTATTGCTAATCGCCTGAGGCGCCCCTACCGGGGAATACCGACAGGTCTACTGGTTTCAAATTCCACTTTCGCGACATTGTGTCACATCTTCCCGCCGTGGGAGGGAGAGAAATAGCTCCCCACTAACCCTTATGTATTTCCTGGCACGAGAGTGAGAATTCCATATGGCACTATAGACGCATGCCGTATTGAGCAATTAAATCTACTAGATAATCATGACAAAAGATACTCTACCAATATTTCCATGGTAGGTGCTTAGCTTACCTTCAAGCTCTAGTCCCCCCCCACTCCTAAAAACATTCTCAGCAAGAACTCGTCTTTCTACCAACAATGCAAAGAACTCTCCTTTCTTCCTCTGTGTACCTAAAATCAAACGGAACTTCCACGAACAAAGTTTCTTTCCGAAAACTTCCCACTTGTAAACCACGTTACCGTGGGAATGTTTGCCTACAGGCTACATCATGATCGTTTTCAAGTCCAATGCCAACAAATATCTACCATGTTGTCCTGTTAACTAATCATAGTTCTCAATCCTTTCATAGTACTGTTCATCATCCAATTGAAAATCTCACTAACCCTTATCCTCGAGTGGCTTTTGGCCTTGATAAGTGGTGAATAAATAGTATATAAAAACTATAAGAATACTTAGAGCTGGATTAATAGCTGCCGGATGACAGGTAGCTTTTAGGAAAAAATGCCCTAGAGAAACAAACGTTGACTGAATCAGCTTTAGTAAAATAGTAGATGCATGTCATGTATTGTTATAATAGATTAGCACGTCTTTATTATTATTATTATTATTATTATTATTATTGAAGCTATCAGCCTCACACTTCATTGACACTCTCTAAATAAGTTCATCATTGGTAATAAAGAATATGGGAAGCCGTATTTTGATTTTGTCTATTTAAATACAGGGTGGGCAAAAATAAGGGTCCTATTTTTAAAAATTCATAACTTTTTTATTTATTGATTTTTTAATTTTTTTTTTTTAGAATAAGTAAAGGACCCCTTCCGAAGCAAGCATGAGCCGTATTAACCCTAAGGAACGTACCCTCATTTAGAAAACATTATTTTTGCTTAAAAAACTCAAAACAGTGTAAAAAACAATACTTTAGTTTTTGTAAGTTTTAAGAAGTGTTTTTCGGCTAAAATTTGTTTTGTTTATTTCAAAAAATCTCGGAAGGGTCAGTCTACACACACATAAAGTTTGGTGAGTTTAACTTTTATTTTGTGGAAGTTATTCAAATTCAAGTTATTCAAATTTAAAGATAGGACCCTTATTTTGGCCCACCCTGTATAAAGTTAAGAAGGATTTCTTCTTCTCTAAGTGAGGACAGATATGTTCTTCCAATCATATTGTCAGATGAGGTTACTTATGTACTTATGTAGTTGCCTGACCAATAATAAAAACAAAAACGTCTGAATGAACGAAATGAGGGCATCTGACTGTAGTATTTTGTAGAGATGGCCACAGTTATGTGTGATATTATAATAGGTGCTCTCTTTCTTTCTCTCTTTCTATCTATCTATCTATCTATATTAGACGAGACCAACCCATTTTACTTGATACAATGCAAGCATGAATCTCTTGCCGCGTTCTCAAAGTTTTAATGAATAGTTTTTTTTTATTTATTCAAAGGGTGCTTCGATTTTGGTAAGTGTTTATTTCTACTGTCAAAATTAAAAGAGTTAGCTATGGGGAGTATGATTGGATCCCTATTTACTGCCCTCCCCACGGGAGCATAGTTTGATAAAATGTCAGTTTTTAATTTTTGATATCCAGCTTCCCACATTAGACAAAAATATAAAACAGAGAAAGTTTTCTTTATTATGAGTGAGGACGGATATAATATTCCAATAATTCTCAGACAAGGTTAGGGTTAGGGTTAAGGTTAGGGTTAGGGTTAAGGTTAAGGTTAGGGTTAGGTTTATCTACCTACTTGCCTGGCCAATGTTTTTCTTGTATTTTCTACTTATTACCTTCCACTAAAACGAAGTGGAGGGAGGCATTGTGAAGCGGATACCAATGCAAACTGGTAACCTTGATGTGCCAAGTTCGAATCATGTTGGTTCCACTTTCACTATGAATGTTGTCAACCTTCACGCGGTCGCTTCTGTACGTACCTGATTCTAGAAAGTATCGAGGAAAACCAATGCTAACAACAGAATCGAGACGATAATCATAATAAAAAAGTTGTACCATGCTGATTCACACAAATTTACGTTGTTACCAAAACGAAGCATTTCAAAAGTAAATATAATTTTTGAAAAAAAATATTTTTAGAATTAGTAATTCGTAGTTATTTTCATTTTGTGTGATTCTATTTATCTTCCTCCCACAAGGTAAGATGTGACACAAGGTCGGGAAAGTGGGGAAAAAACCAGCGCTCGAGAATTTGAGCACTCTGGCCATTTAAAAATTGCCTGGGCAGCCCCGTCGGCATTCCCCGGTAGGGGCGCCTCAGGCAATTAGCAATAAACTAACCCTTTCTCAAAGGGTGAGAAGGAAAAGCCTGGGAGGGTGCACCTCATAGAACTGCACAGGACGGACAACCGATAGACCGGCGTAAATCCAGACCCAAAGGCCCGGTTGTTTGATAAACACAAATATGAACGAGTTAATTTCTTGTTGTATATGTTAAAATATATTTTTGTAAAAATCCATTTTAATTGAATTATAAATTTGTTATTATTACATAGTTTACCTCAAACAAGGCAGGTCACCACTGTAGACGTAAGGGGCTACTGAGAATTAGGATGAAAGTTTAGGGGGGGGGGCGTCCTAAATTGGGAGCTGTGCAGCGAGATGCTTGTTCACATTAGTTTTAAATTTCTGCATATCGGTACAGTCGGGAAAACAGGGAGCAGGGAGGGAGTTCCAAAAGCCGGCAGCACGAGGAAAGATATATTGGAGTAGAAGGTTTTCCGGCATCTGGGGGACCTCCACAGTAAATCGATGGGATTTAGCTGATCGTTGGGTTTGTCGAGTGTATTTACGTTGAGGGGGAGGGCAGCAGAGCAGCAAGTTCATCAGAGCACATTCCATTGAAGTACTTGTAAAACAATGATGCAACATTGCGGTGATGGGACAGGGGCTGGAGCTTGGTTGACAGTGAGGGACCTATTAGATCAGCTACTCTTTTTTTGGACCTTGTCTAAAAGGGAGAGACTGGTGGATGTTGCACCAGCCGAGATGTGACAACAATACTCCATGCATGGGCGGATGGTGGCTTTGTAGACATATAGGATACTGTCAGGTGTGAGAAATTTTCTAGCACGGTAGAGGGAGCCCACTTTCTTTGTAGTAGCCTTGGTTTAAAAAAAAAACACTTTCATTTTTATTCGTCTAATTAGTCATAATTTGCAATTAACTGAAAAGGTGATCAATCTCACTGTCTATCACTTTCCAACTCTCACTGTGTTGTTTTACCCTCTCACTCTTAATTTATAGTCTCTCATTCCACTCTTTTGAGCGTCTCTACCCCTCCCTCTCTCTCAAGAGTCTCGAGTGATAAAAAATGTAATGAATAAAAAGATTGGAATATGCTATTATAAACAAAATGGAAGAACACGAATTAACCCGTAGCTGAGAGAAAGAGAGGGGGTATTTAATTCAGACAGTGTTGTTTCCATCCAATGACGTCATCCATCTGTCTATTACTCTCGTCCTCTCTCACTCTATGTTGTTTGATCCCGTGCTCTCATTTTATACAGTGTGTATCACTTTTGCTTCCGTCACTCTCTCTCTCTCTCTCTCTCTCTCTGTTTATCGACAATCAAAGGTCACATGTACATCTAGTATTATTTGAAAAATACGATTAAAAATGGAAAAAGTAATTGTGTTATTGCCTTGTGTGTTTTATTCAAGATATAAAAACCGATATTTGATAAAAAAAAATATATATATATATATTTCTATGAATTAAGAATTTGTTGGATTTTAAAATCAATATTTACTTACAGAAAAAATATGAAAGTTTTTGTTGATAGCCGATAAAAATCGGCGCCAAAATGGCGAGCTTGAAAAGAGTGACCTCTACCGTAACATTTTTTAAAAATCATTTTTTGTCTTTTTTTTTTTAAAGAGATTACAGTTTACTATCGATTAACTTATCAGAATCATGATTGTCCATTTTTAATTGTGCAAATTTTATGAGGGGGGGGGGCTAATTTCACTGTAAATTAATTGTAAAATGGTTCTCGAATTGCATTTAAATTTCATATTCCTGCACATATGAAACAGGGACGAAAAGGAATCCTTTAAAAATTAGAATACTCAAAAGGTTCAATTCTATATTAATTAAATATTTGGGTATCTTTTACAATAATCCGCAGAGTGAAAACGCTATAAAAACAAATATACAACAAATAAAAGTAACTAGCCGATAAAAGTTATTTTCCAACTTATCTGTGACATTTGTTTGTATTTTTAAGCCGTTTCAACTGCTATTTATTAGAAATCAATATTTTTGTCACACGAACATTGGACAAGCGAGGGGGGGGGGGGTATCGTAACGAGGTAAGGCTGGGCCGCCATTTTTTTTAGTAAAAATCCGTGCCAAAAAAAAAAAAACAAATTTTTTTTTACATCTAATAAAAACCCATTTATAGTACGTAAAAATACAAACAAATTTCATAGGTAAGTAGGAAAATATCTATTCTCGACGTAAGTCACCGTCACTTGTTGCATATTTATTTTTTATACCCCGTTCTCGTTCGTTTTTTGAACCCCGTTGGCGACTCTGCGGATTATTGTAAAAGATACCCAAATACTTTTCATAAATATATATATTTTATTTTATTTTAGTATTTTTTATTTATTCATAGTTGTTTTTTTTATTACAAAAAAAAAAACTATCATATTGAAGTTAAAGAATTGAAAAAAATATAAAATTTCAAAATCAATTGAATTTTAAGATGAGAACAGTAGTCCGAACAATCCAAATAATACATATTATCAATCCTCATCTACAAAAAATTCAGAAACATTCTATCAAATCGGCACGGACCCGTTTCATACAGACATCACACATTTTGAATTCTGACGACATTGAATTGTTGGAAAGAACAAAAACATTTTATTTACCTCCCCAGGAAGGTTAGGCACAAGGCCATTTTTATCTTACTCCCACAAGGTAAGATGTGACCCAAGGTCGCGTCGGGAAAGTGGGACTTGAAAAGCCAGCGCCCAGGAAGGTGAGCACTCTGGCCACTAAAAATTGCCTGGGCAGCCCCGTCGGCATTCCCCGGTAGGGGCGCCTCAGGCAGTAAGCAATAAACTTACTCCTCCCCAAAGAGGGGAGGCAAAACCTGGGAGGGTGGACCTCCTAGAACTGCACAGGACAGACCCATAGACCGGCGTAAATCAAGCCCTGAAGGCCAAAACAATACCAGTCTATGGGGTGTAGTATCCATCGGAACAAAGGCCGATCAATAATCATTCACCAATAAGAGCCATTGTCAAAATACACCTGAAGAAGGTTGGAGGTTACATCGGCCGAAACGTTGTGAAAATGAGACCCAAGATGAGGACAGTAGTCCAAACAATCCAAATAATACAATTGAATTCAATTGTAATTTTTTTCAAACCTCCATTCATATAATGATGCTTTTTTTTTTTACTATTGACCTCACTACTTATCAAGACCAAAAGCCACTCGAGGATAAGGGATACTAGAAAAAATGTGGCACGTTGGGTCACCCATTGAGCTCCGATTAGATTGTTTAGATCAGAAAAAAGTGAGTTTGCAAAACTAATTAAAGTAATAAAATTTTTAAAAAAATATCCAAATTTAGTCTTTCTATTCACTACATCCTCTGCTCTCTCTCTCCAGCTATGGGTTAAATAGTACTAATACCTGTGGTAATATTCCTTCTTGTTTATAATCGACTATTCCAATCTTCTGTTTTATATGTAGAATTTGGTATATTCGGACTAATGTTCTCATCTTGGGTGTTTTTATCACAACGTTTCGACCGATGTAACCTCCGACCTTCTTCAGGTGTACCTGGTCGAACTCGGGAATTCTGTTTTATTGTTAGTTATACTAACTTTGACTATAAAAACAATCTGCGCAAGTGGATCAATGCACAAAAAAAGGACAACTGATGAGGGAGAAAGAGAGAGGAGTGGGGGCAAAGTGTCAATCGCGAATTAAAGCCACCCATGTTTGTCAACACTTGTATGATCAGCCAACTGACCTTCATAGGATACACTTTGTGAGTCTCTCCCCTTCCACCTCTCACTCAAAGTAAGTAAGGATCAGATAAGTATCAGATGTCATATACTAGAAAAAATAGAATGCGACCCGTTGGGTCACCCGTTCAGCTCGGGCTAAATTGTTTGAATAAGGAAAATGTGAGTTTGCAAAACCAGTTAAATTTAAAAAGATAAGAAAAAAATCCCAAATAAACCATAAGCCTTTCTCTCTCTCATATATATATATATATATATATATATAGAGAGAGAGAGATAGATAGAGAGAGAGAGGTCTTTTCCTCTCCAGCTACGAGTGTACTACAAGCATTACTGTCTGTGGTGATATTCCCTTTTGTCTATAATGGACTCTTCCAATCTTCTTTTTCTTTCCTTTCTTTATTAGTTTCGACCGTTAATAAACAGAGAGAGAGAGATGGAAGAGAGAGAGAGAGATGGAAGAGAGAGAGAGAGATATGGAAGAGAGAGAGAGAGATATGGAAGAGAGAGAGAGAGATATGGAAGAGAGAGAGAGAGATATGGAAGAGAGAGAGAGATGGAAGAGAGAGAGAGAGATGGAAGAGAAAAAGAGAGATGGAAGAGAAAAAGAGAGATGGAAGAGAGAGAGAGAGATGGAAGAGAGAGAGAGAGATGGAAGAGAGAGAGAGATGGAAGAAAGAGAGAGAGATGGAAGAAAGAGAGAGAGATGGAAGAAAGAGAGAGAGATGGAAGAAAGAGAGAGAGATGGAAGAAAGAGAGAGAGAGAGATGGAAGAGAGAGAGAGAAAGAGAGATGGAAGAGAGAGAGAGAAAGAGAGATGGAAGAGAGAGAGAGAAAGAGAGATGGAAGAGAGAGAGAGATGGAAGAGAGAGAGAGATGGAAGAGAAAGAGAGATGGAAGAGAAAGAGAGAGAGATATCGAAGAGAAAGAGAGAATGAGAGAGAGAAAAAGAGAAAGAGAGGGAGAGAGATGGAAGTGAGAGCGATAGACACTGTTTAAAATAAGAGCTGGAAGGTGGGGTCAAACAACATATACTGAGATAGGGTGAGATTAATAGACAGCAAATTAGTAAGAGATGAATGACTTCGTGATTAAATTACTAATTACGAATTATTCTTATATAGAAGTAAATGAAATTATTATTTAACCATCTACTTTACATACGTATTTGCGGTGTGTACAGACACATGTATGTAAATTAGATGACCACACTGAGAAAAGAGAGTCACTCTTTCTCTAAATGCTTATTGAGACATTAAGAAATATTAGAGAGTGTTTGAATCAACATATAGTGTGAGGGAGCAAGAGAAATATATAGATAGCTAAGAGAGAGATGGGTGACTTGTTCAGTTAATTATAAATTACAGCTAATTAAACAATTAAAACAGAACTTTGTTTCAACCATAATTCAATCCCGGAACTAAGGTATATTTTAGCATGTTTTTGTGTTATCTGTCTCTCTAAATGAATAAATGCAAAAAGTTTTTCATATATATATATATATATATATATATATATATGAAAAAGGAAAAACCAAAAAGGATGTTTTTTTTTATATATTCATCGACGTTTCGTCTTTATTTGTAAGACTTCTTCAGGATGATAATATTGAGAAAAATGTCATGCAACTATATAAAAAAAACATCCTTTTTGGTTTTTCCTTTCCCATTACGTCAGATTACCTTCATCCTTCCTTTCTCATATATATATATATATATTTGTCGCTCCTTAATAATTAGTAGAGCACTTTAGTGGTAGTGCAAATACAGCGTGACGTCATTTGCTTTATAATGCATCATTCCTTAATATAAGTAGAATGCCTGTGTCGCCATCGCCGCTTATAAATGTATTTCAACTACCAGTTTATCAGCTGTTCAAATATTGGCCGCAAGGTTTAAGACGTTGGATTGAAGTTGAAAAATACTTATAATCCAGGGTTTCGAATCGTGTGACCAGTAGTGAATAGTCATACTTCTACGCTGAAGAGTCTCGATTGAAAAGAGATGAAACGTATACGTCCGTAGATAATAAACAACAAATATTGTTCATATATATATATATATATATATATATATATATATATATAAATGAATAAATGCGAAAGTTTTTTTTCCATTCATCACACCTATATTACCATCAAAACGGCTCACTGTTATTTAAATTAACAATACAACATAGTCTTTTGAAATACTGTATATATAGTAGATAGCAAAGTTCCAAACAATTCATAATAAATTAATGTTTGATGTTATTCATTTGTAATTTTATTGGCCTATTTTCCTATATATATATATATATGTAATAGTTTTGTCGATATTAACAGAAATTAAGGTGATTTAATAATAATAAAAAAGAATAAATTACCAAAACCTTTCTGAAAATATAATGCTCATTAATTTTCAAGGGAGGTAATTTAAATAAAAACTATTAGTTTTAAAATTACAAAAAAATGGTTCGATCATTCAACTTCTCCAGAAGGTATATGACTTCTGATACAATCCTCTTTCTGTATAAGAGTCAGATTCAGCCCAAAATGGGGAGGTACTGCTGACAAATCTTGTGAGGTGCCACACAGAGCACCCTTTCTTGTCAGTACAAAATCGACTTCGCAATCTAGTGGAAGATGTTCTATTCCCTTTCCCTGAACCCCCTGGTGATACCAGATCAGGCTGCCCTGTGGCTCCCTGAGACGAAATTCACCTACATTGACGTTTTTTTTTTTTTTTTTTTTTTGTTTGTAAAACTTAATTATGTTCTACAAAACCAAAAACAAAAACAACAGCCCCTCTCCCTTTCTCCCTCCCCTTTTTTATTTTTATTTTTCCTACCCTACTCCCGGTCCTGGATATGACCTTAAACTACATCCGATGGTGAGATCCGGCTTACGGATTTTGGGGAATGTGGAGCCTCCTCTTAATTACCATTGCTCCCAGGTCCACCCTGACCCGGAGTGGTAGTACCTGTTAGGGTCCCAACTATGGGTTAAATAGAAACAGATATTAAAAGGGGAAAGAAACAAAAAAAGAGAAGAAAACAAGACCAGATTCGGCATTAAATAACCCAAAAAGGGTTGATATGCCGTAAAACAAAACTACCAAACCAAACCCTGAACCCCTTTTTTTTCCACAGAAGAAACGTTGCTAGTTTTTCTCTACTCTATTGGTATTTCCATGGGAGGTGCTCGACTGAGCTTCAAGCACTGGCCCTTCTTCCCCAAAAACATTCACAATAACAACTCGTCTTTCTACCAACACTACAATGAACTCTCCTTTCTTCCTCTGTGTATATACAATACAACAAAACTTCCATGAACGAAGTTTCTTTCTAAAAACTTTCCACCTGTAGAACACGTTACCGCGGGAATGTTTCCCTACACACTACAACATAGTCGTTTACAAGTCCAATGTCAACAAATATCTGCCATGTTGTTCTGTGAATTAAACATAGTTCTCAATCCTTTCATAGTACTGTTCCATCATCCAATTGAAAATCTCACTAAGCCTTATCTCGGAGTTAGTTCTATACCCGGCAGAGTCTAAGCTATTTTTTTAGGATGGTTTGTTCACTGTCTGTCTAAGTTATGGTCTTGTGCAGTTCTAGGAGGTCCACCTTCCCAAACTTTGCCTTCTCGCCCTTTAAGAAAGGGGTTAGTTTATTGCTAATCGCCTGAGGCGCCCCTACCGGGGAATACCGACAGGTCTACTGGTTTCAAATTCCACTTTCGCGACATTGTGTCACATCTTCCCGCCGTGGGAGGGAGAGAAATAGCTCTCACTAACCCGTATCCCCGAGCGGCTTTTGGCCTTGATAAGTAGTGAATCATTAGTATATATTAAAAAAAAATGTAAGTTATACATTTAAAAAGAATACTTAGAACTGGATTAATAGCTGCCGGATAGCAGGTAGTTTTTAGGTAAAAAAAAGCCTTAGAGAAACAAACGTTTATTGAAACAGCTTTAGTATGATAATAGACGCACGACAGGTATTGTTATAACAGATTAGCACTTCTTTTATTATTAGTATTAGTATTATTATTATTGAAGCTATCAGCCTCACACTTCATTGACACTCTCTAAATAAGTTCATTATTGGTAATAAAGAATACGGGAAGCCGTATTTTGATTTTGTCTATTTGAATATAAAGTTAAGAAGGATTTCTTCTTCTCTAAGTGAGGACAGATATGTTCTTCCAATCATATTGTCAAACATTCTCAGCAAGAACTCGTCTTTCTACCAACAATGCAAAAAACTCTCCTTTCTTCCTCTGTGTACCTAAAATCAAACGGAACTTCCACGAACAAAGTTTCTTTCCGAAAACTTCCCACTTGTAGACCACGTTACCGTGGGAATGTTTGCCTACAGGCTACATCATGATCGTTTTCAAGTCCAATGCCAACAAATATCTACCATGTTGTCCTGTTAATTAATCATAGTTCTTAATCCTTTCATAGTACTGTTCATCATCCAATTGAAAATCTCACTAACCCTTATCCTCGAGTGGCTTTTGGCCTTGATAAGTGGTGAATAAATAGTATATAAAAACTATAAGAATACTTAGAGCTGGATTAATAGCTGCTAGTTTTTAGGAAAAAAATGCCCTAGAGAAACAAACGTTGACTGAATCAGCTTTAGTAAAATAATAGATGCATGTCATGTATTGTTATAATAGATTAGCACGTCTTTATTATTATTATTATTATTATTATTATTATTGAAGCTATCAGCCTCACACTTCATTGACACTCTCTAAATAAGTTCATTATTGGTAATAAAGAATACGGGAAGTCGTATTTTGATTTTGTCTATTTGAAGTGACAGGTTCATTTCAAGTTAAAATACTTTTGTTTGGAAAGCGTTAATCAAGGAAAGAGCGACGTTGATCGAGACAGATTTAATGAGACAACAGACAAACAAGCAAAAAAATAAGCAATAAAACACACGTACAAATATAGAAATAACCTTCACCCTTATTTTCCGTTGGGTAATGCTGACATTTTCAATTGCTAAATCAGTAAAAGTTATTGGCTCCGATTTCTTTTTCACTTGGTAAATTAAAGAAGAGAATCAAAACTAACACGAGAAGTGACATGATCCCCTTTTGAGTAAGGAAAGGAAGGAGAAGTGTCAGCGACAACTTGTTTGAATGGCCTTTGTTTATCGTCAATTACTCAGCATTGCACCCAATTCAATTGGATGTCGACCCAAGTGTTTTCTTTTCTTCTTTATTTCAGGATTATGCAGCGCTGACATTAAGTCATCGTCTTTTCTTTTTTTTTTTTCTCACACTTTTTTCCCTCCCCTGTCTAGGATTCAGTAGGCTGATCAGATATGTCAACACTGAAACAACACGTACACAGAGACAGAGGGTAAAGGGATAGGATGGTGGGCCCTAGTAATAATGGATCAAGGCTGGATTAGACAAGAACGGAATGACAGGCGCACAGCAATAACTAACTGGGAGTGGCAGGATCAAGTGACCAAGCGTATGATTGGCCAATTTTCACCTGCAGACAAGTCTACACTCCCTTTTTCAGTTCAAGAAAAGCATTTAAAAAAAAAGGAAGAAAAAAAAAGGAAGAAAAAAAAAGGAAGAAAAAAGAAAAGAAAGAAAAAAGAAAAAAAAAACATAAACATCCCCTTGATCCTAATCACGTGCAGATTGCAATTTCACCTAGGAAACCGATAACAAACAGGAAATGTTGTTCTTTCAATAGGTTTCAAGTGGGTGGATTGATTGTTGGCTTTTACGGCATGTCAACCGCCAGTGGGTCATTTTATGTTGAAACCGTAAACTTTTTTCTTTTTTTTTTTTACATGCAATTGCTTTGTAGATTAATTCGTTTTGCAGACGTACATTCTGTAAATAAATAGTCTGTAGATGATAATTTTTATTTACCCAATAGATGGAACCCTGACAGGTACTACCACTTTGCGTTAGAGT
This sequence comes from Sepiola atlantica, assembly GCA_963556195.1. Classification (NCBI taxonomy): domain Eukaryota; kingdom Metazoa; phylum Mollusca; class Cephalopoda; order Sepiida; family Sepiolidae; genus Sepiola; species Sepiola atlantica. The sequence continues at coordinate 17,309,606 of OY744528.1, read as the reverse complement.
GGACCTGGGAGTAGTGGAAACTAAAGGAGTGACTCCACGCTCCCCAAATCTCTCAAATTGGATGCACTTTGTGGTCATAAAGTAGAACGGGATTTTCTATAGAAGTTAGGTTGACGTGTAACGGAAGTTACGTTATGGGAGGAAGTACAAATATATGTGGAAAGTAAGGATGAGAAGAAAACATTGAAATTAAAACTGATACTAATACATACATAGGTCGGACAGGGTATTATTATCTATATGACCGATGCTTGTCCAGTTGCACTTAAAATCGTTGACATCTTTGGCATTGGCAACTCATTTCGGCAGTTCATTCCAGCTGTTACGATCCGTTCTTGATTATGCCATCCAAGCAACAAATCCTTATCTATAAAAAGATATCGTACACCCAGAGTAGAAAGTGGATCTTGGGTTTACTTTCGGCAGCCTCGTAACTCTCGCTTCTCTTATTTTGTCCTTCAGTTCTCACATTTCATGAGCGATGTTTCTGACAAAGGGGGAAGAATTGCTGTTTTCTGGGTAGAAATCTATCCATCTAACACTTATCGTTGACTAGTTTTTGACCTTGAAGTAGTAGTATTTTCATTTAGCTCTTTACATCAAGTGGCTTCATACCTTGTCTTGAGCAATTTCCATAAAAAGAAACAAACTTTTCTGCACCTATCAACATCGTTGGGGAAGGGAGGCCTCCTTAGTCCTGATCGACAACTTTCCTAATAAAAAAAAAAGGGCCGTTTTCTAAGTCATGTTATGGTTACTTCTTGCAGCTTAGTAAGTTTCCATCTTATCCTCGTCGCCATTGTTGAACTCGGTTAGAATGGGAACACATACACAGTTAGAAAGAAAGAGCAAGCATGTTACTAACGTCCCGCCTTTATTTAATCAACAAAACAAAGAAGAAGCGCCCCCTAGGGCAAGGTAAAAAGTTACATTCAAGGGCCATAATTTTGGCTGAGTGTTTTCTGGCTCAATGGTGACAACTCAAGTTCTTGATAAATTACAGATACAACAATTAGTATCTTTGAAAAAAAAGTCTGAAAACGATTGTTTCTATTTAACCCATAGATCGGACATTGACAGGTACTACCACTTCATGTCAGAGTTGACCTGGGAATAGTGGCAACTAAGGGGTGACTCTATGCTCCCCAAAGCTCCCAATTTTGGGTCTAACCACCGGATGCACTTTAAAGTCATACTCAGAACCAGATTTCAAGTGAGTGTGTGTGTGTAGGGGAGGGTGATGCAGTGATTCTTCGTGTGAACTGTTGATATAATGTGTCGTGTTTGAGCCTTGTCAGAAGTAGTACATCACTTTCACTTTGTACTGTACTGAGGTTGAAGTCATGAGAATCACCCAATTGTAAGTAAAATCAAAATCACAGAAACTAATGCAACGCCGGGCAAGTACAGCTCGTAAGATATAAGGCAAAACATTTTCGAAAGAGATTTCTAAGGAATTAACTGTTTACCTTTTTATCTATGAAAATCACTCCAGACAAGGTATGAAGTCACTTGATGTAAAGAACTAAAAAAAAAAAAATTAAAAAATACTACTTCGAGGTCAAAAACTAGCCAACACTAAGTGTTAGATGGATAGATTCCAACCCAGACAACAGCAATTCTTCCCCATTTTTCAGAAACATTGCTCATGAAATGTGAGAACTGAAGGACAAAATAAGAGAAGCGAGATTTACGAGATTGCCGAAAGTAAACCTAAGTTAGTCACTTTCTACTCTCCTAAAATAATCTACATCAAACATGGGTGATCCGCGCTTCATGGCTCACGCTTTGGATTTTCTATGAGTAGGGATAAAATTTTCCATTTGAAACATTCCTTAATTCTATGAGTAGGGATAAAATTTTGTTCCCAATTTTGATAAATCCCAGGGTTTTTGTTTTTTTTGCATTTTACTATTGTTATATTCGATTTTATCTACTTTTATAGTATTCACTGATAAAATTGCAACAAAGTATGCTATAGTTAAGCGACTTTGAGCCTGGTCAGTACCAGATGGGTGACCATTTGGGAATACCAGGCGCTGTATGTGGACACCTAGCTATGGACAAATAGCATTGTCAACCCGCGGTGCCTAGAGTGGCGACTATGGCAAAAACACCCTGAATGACGGTCACCAATAAGGTGGACAGAAACCAGGAAGAGGTTCCTCCTCTAGGAGTGATCAAAAGCCCTGATGGTGCTGATAGTGGTGGTGACGATGATGATGATGATGATGATGATGATGATGATGATGATGATGATGATGATGATGATGATGATGATGGTGATGCTATAATTAAGACAAATTCCAAAGTTTTATGAAGACAGTAAATATTTTCAACAAAAAGAAATATTGCTTTGTTCTTTATGTTTCATCTTCAAATTTCCACATCAAAATCATTTGTATTATATCCATTGCGCCACGGATAAAGTGCTAAGTAATAATCCTATGTGGCAATCTTTTTGAGGTATAAGGTTCACTCTTCGGTACAGGCGATACTAAGAATATAATTTAGAATTACTTAAGATTTCTACCCTGCCATGGCTGATGGAACGAGAGCAATCTACCCCCGTGGATTAAATAAAGGGTTAGTACGAAATTCTATAAAGATTCCAGAGTTTGACAAGATGCACCTGAAGAAGGCCGGAGGTTACATCGGCCGAAACATCGTGAGAATAACATCCAAGATGAGAATAGCAGTCCGAATAATACAAACTATTTGTATTTCCTCCCATTTCCACTTTCGCAGCAATGGTCTCCCCTTTTTTTAGACTCCACAAAGAAAAAAGGTTGTAGATCTCCTTCGAAAAACTAACCAACATTTTTATTAAAATATCGAGGTCCTTTTTTTTTTTTTTTAAAACAGGGAAAATTTTTGTCCAAATTTGTTTTCATGTCTAAAAAAGGAAAAATAAAAATAAGGGCAACCAACTTTTAATAAAATATAACAACCTCATGTTCCTATGTTTATTCATTAAAATGTTTCACAAGAAAATCGCAGAGACAGTAATTTACAAAATGTAAAAACAAATCAAATGATTAATCTGTTATTTATTATTGAAAATTACATAAAATAAGAGATTCCATTTCAGATTCACGATTCTGTGATCACATAAAATTGGATCCTCTCTATGAGGCAGACCTAATTTCATGGTCAGACTAGCATAAATGCCCGATTCTAATAAACACGCATTTTGTTTAATTCTCTCTCATTCTTTCATGCATTCACTTGGTGTAACTGCTGTCAAAAAGATATAACTGAAGAGTTCGAACGCAAAACGCTATAAATCCAATTCGTTAAAATTGAGACCTTAAACAATAAAAACACGAATATATTAAATCTAAACTTCGAATAAAAGCTGATTTTAATTGAAATCAAAAAGAAATTATTTCGGTATCATATTATGTAACACATAGTTTTGGGGTGTCGTTGAGTGTTGAAATGTAACACTTTTTGTAGGGACGGTTTCATGATTTTGAAAATGGCGTTTATCGCGTTTTGCATTCGAACGCTTCAACTATTAACTAGAGTAATCTCCCTTGATTTAATCAACATATCTTCAATAAGAACAACGGTTATCAATAAGTCGTTTATCCGGTAATATATGTCCTTCAGACCAAGATCTAAGTGTAATATCTGTTCTAATCTGTCAAGAGTTCATCCTTTCAGGCATTACCGCCTCCTTTATAAGCGATCATCAAATAAAGGAGGATATTAACAGGTTACCGTCATTGTCTCCTAAAATAGATGATCTCCTTTTGTTTATTGTGTTAATAAATTACCTCTCTTATCTTCGAAAATAGCCGCATTTGATTGGGCAAGAGAATTGACCAATCACCAGCACTTAATTTTGGCAGAATAGAGTAGAAAAGCATTTTCTTTTTAATTAGTTTTTGTTCGGATAAGACGAATTTATCAAGCTGTTATTATAATGATAAATTAACCCTAACCTTCCGCAAATGTTGTCATGCTTAAACAGCATCAGATAAGTTGTTTTTATATCAAACCGCAAACACATTTTGCTATAAAAGAGAATGGTAGTTTGCTTGAAGAATTGCTAGGAATAATAATAAAAGCTATTAAGAAGGTTGAAGGCAATGTAGAGAGCCGGATTGATGAAAGGTCGGTAGAAACAAAATAAACAATAATAAATATAAATAAATATAAGAACAAATGTCTATTTTTGTTATTCCCATCTCTCATCAATCCGGCTCTCTGCATTGCCTTCAGCCTTCTTAATATATTTTACTATATATATATATATATATATATATATATATATATATATATATATATATATATATAGTCTTGGAAGTTTTTCAACCATTAAAAGTTTTAGTCCCAAGTCCTTTAGTGGAAAATTACTTTTCTTGTAAGTCAATTTAATTTTTATAGTCACTATATTAGTTTGCTTCAAAGAATTTATGCTAGTCTTAACATTATTTAAAGGATCATCAGTTGTTTACCATGAAAAACTATTTAAGGAATTTAAAAACAAAACAGTATTTTATCTCATGGTTTCCCAGCAGAGTTGATCAGTCTCCATTTCCTTTAAAATACAAGAACAAAAACGTTCCGTATATTAGATCTAAGTTTTGTTCCAGATTAATGTTTTGCTAACTTATTTTGTTATATATATATATATATATATATATATATATAAGCTGTACCTACTCAGCACTGCTCGAAAGTCTTTATACTTTTATTTTGCATTTTTTAAACTACACTGTTTTTTGTGTTGTTTTTTTTACTAAAGTATTATTTTTTAATTTTTAAATAGGATTTTTAAAACTAAATTATCACATTATTATTTGATGATTAAATTATTACTTGAATCAAATCGTTATGAGACGATAACTAATTTGATTACATTAATTTTGTTTAAAACTTTCAATCTTTTGATACATGAGAATTTGCTAAGAATTTTAAATGCTTTCAAGGGAAGCTACTTTTCGAGATCAAAAATATTTGTTACCTCCCTTTTATTAAAATGGTGAGGGTGGTTAAGTGGATAACGACATGGACTGACGACCTGGGGTTGCCAAGTTCGAATCTAGTCGGTTCCATATTATCACTTTCACTTAGGGATGTTGGCAACCTCCACGTGGTCCCTCCTGCAAGAATGCAGACAACAGAATCAAGCCGGTCAACAAAGTTGTACCATTCCGATTCATATGAATTTACGTTTACTATTAAAATGAACAAATGAAAAAAGTATCCATGTAAATGTTTTCTTAACCAGAACAAGTATTTTCAGAAAGAAATCGATGCGAAATAAAATATACTCCTGCCAATAACATAGTGGAGATAAGGTAAGATATTGCTTAATGGCACATTAACCCTTTTCGGGTCATTTCATGCCATGAATGTAGAAGGAAATATCCTTCATTTGAGTCTTAAGTCAGTGGGTCATTTATAGTCATTAGTTAAGAGCTTTGGTATTTTGAATTGCTGTCATTTTGGTGAAGGTTTTTATGCTTCAAGTTCTTTATATCTTCAAATATTTATTCATGGTTTTTGGTTTGGTTGTTTTGTTTTACGACATATCAACCCGTTTCGGGTTATTTAATGCCGAATCCAGTAAAAGTTTTTATGCTTCAAGTTTTTTATTTGTTGAAGTATTTATTCATGGGGTTCGGTTGAGTGAAAGGAGGGGGAGAAGAGGGGAGGGAGGGAAGAAGAAGAGGGGAGGGAGGGAGGGACGGAAGAAGAAGAGGGGAGGGAGAGAGGGAGGGCAGAAGAAGAGGGGAGGGAGGGAGGGCAGAAGAAGAGGGGGAGGGAGGGAAGAAGAGGGGAAGGAGGGAAATTGTTGTTTTTCGTTTTGGATTTTGCAGAACATGATTGAGTTTTGCAAAGGAAAAAAACAATAAAACATCAATGTTTGGTGCATTTTGAGTCAGGAAGTCAATAACTTCAGACAGCCTGATTTGGTAGCGCCAGTAGGTTCTATTTGACCCATAGATGGGCCGTTACAGGTACTACCACTCCGGGCCAGAGTGGACCTTGGAGCAATCGCAACTAAGGGGCAACTCCACATTCCCCACAGCTCCCAAATGGAGGCCTCACCACTGGATGTCTTTTAAGGTCATACCCAGGACCAACATGGTGGAAGAGAGAAATGAAACAAAATAGTTTGAATCATTTATCGATGTCAAGCGGATTGCTATTTGGGTCTGACTCTGAAAAATCCAAATGATAACTTTAGATGTTAGATTAACCTCTGTCTTGTGATGTTTAAATTACATTTACATTTCAGATTATCTTGTATCTCATCCCATGCCACCTTTGAAAGGTGGCTGGCTGGATTCCCACAAGAAACTGACCCTGTGTCTTACTTTTCCGCTGTGTGAGGAGGTAGGTAAACGAAATATACATTGATATCAATAATCTGTTTTACTGCTGCATTGCTGATTGGAAATTAAAAAAAAAATTCCTTTGAATCAACCAATCATCAGCTGCGTGACTTTTCAGGGAACGTTCTTATTAAAATCTATTTAGACTAAACCATATCCTAAAATTAAATATTATAGGGGTGAGACGGTGGCCTAATGGTTACCAATCCAGACTATGGAATTGGCAATCCGAATTCAAATCAAATCTATTGCACCCACTTACACACTAATAAGATAGAAAAAGGTATGAACCCCCAAATCCTACCAATTATGGATAATATAGCAATATGTCTTGAATGACTCTTTCATAACAGGTACGAAGAGTATTTTAATTAAATGGCACAAAAAAAGGGTCGATATGAAGTAAAACAGTTAACTATAGGGTGACCTACTAAAAATGCCACCCATAAAATCGTTAATAATATCCACAATTCTTTCTGAAACCCAACCATAGTTAGTACAAATAAACTTCACTCTATGTCTGACTTGTACACCAAGTTTCAATTATGAATGTCCAACAGTCTTTATTTTATCGTTGTTCAATGATAAGCCTATCTGGATACGACAATCAAACTTGTCAATAACTCCGACACACCCCTTTCTTGACAGTGTCTTGATTTTAGCTGTGATGGCCCTCCGAAGTTCAGCAATAGTCTGGGGGTTTGTTTGATAATATATATATATATATATATATATATATAATAATAATAATAATAATCCAGGTAAAACATCCACAGGGTAGTAATCCAAAGAATTTCAACCGGGTTTATAAAAAGTGCTCAATATCAAATAGAGCTTTTATATATGATTATTTTTTTTTACACAGACATGTACAAAATCTGCGACACTGGCATGTCGATGTTATCGATCAACAGCTATTAGAAACTGAGATCTCATCAGGCAGAGTTAGAATCCGATCTTAACCGTAGATCATATTTGGAAAGAATATATATATATATATATATATATATATATATATTATAGATGATTGGTGGTGTATGAAGCATTAAAAACGATGTTGTTTTATTTAATTGTTTTTATTTTGATATTTCGACCAGTCTCAGTTTATAATAACTGTTGATCGATAACATCGACATGCTAGTGTCGCAGATTTTGTACATGTCTGTGTAAATAAAAATAATCATATATATATATATATATATATATATATATATATATATATATAGTCTAAAGAAGCTTTAAGTCATTTTAACAAAAAAAAAAAAAAAAAAGGTAAAATGCAGTTTAAATTCCCAGAGAAACTAACTAAATCCAAGATATTGCAGACTTAACATTCGTTGGAAAATTCATAAATAAAAAAAATAAAAAAGCAAATAAAATGTAAAAAACAAAAAAAGAGAAGGGGGGTTAAGTATCTAACAGTGAAACAAAAAAATATGTATATATATATATTATCTTTGAGATAACCCCACAGATAAAAATCTGGGAGTTAGGCTTCCGGCAAGTGTGAAGCCCATTCAGGATCACATATAAATGAACAGCGATAAAACAAAGACTGTTGGATATTCATGACTGAAACTTGGTGGACAAGTCAGGCATAGACTGAAGTTTATTTATACCAAATTTGGGTGGAATGTATAAAGGATCGTGAATTTTATTAACGATTCCATGTGTGGCATTTTTTATTGGGGGGAAGGGGTAACCATGTATTTTGTTATGAATGGTGGAGCCCAATGTACGCTGAACAATATCTCGTACAACTCATTGGTCTAGTAAGGTTCTTGACATTTCATCTGTTGGATAATATTCCGTAGCAGAAGAAAACTGAATTCAAATGTTTACTCAAAGCAAACAAAGCTCAAAATATACATTGAATAAATACATTAATAATTTTGATATTTTTTGGAGCCATTTCACCAAGTATTTCTTTGTGAATGTCAGTGGCATCTTCTTTTCAAAAAATAGCAAAAATTCAGTTGTGCCATACCGATGTTCGTGCTAATTTTGTCGTCTTTTTACTCGTGTTTTATAGCGGTTAGAATTAGTATTTCTGTTCCGTTCCGTGAAGGTTTGTATTTTTCAATAGTTTAAAGGTTAATATGGGAGCAACAATGTCATTTTTTAATTTTTAATAATTTGTTGTATTTCAGGTCAAATTTTCATATAGCTTCTTCAGTTGGATGCTCTTTTTTTTTTTCCTTTTTCATAATCAGAAAAAATTTTCTAACTTTTTCAGACTGCTAACCAAACCATGTTCTTCCATCTTATTACCTCTGCCAAGATTGTTATGTATGCGGTCGAATTTGTCACTGTTTGTTAGTGTACAGCCTAGCCGCCACATCGCTTGACAAATCGTAGCCAAACTTGGTCAAAATATCAGTCATGGTCTTATTTATAACTGATTTAATTTTGGTTTGGTATGGTTTGGTAGTTTTGTTTTACGGCATATCAACCCTTTTTGGGTTATTTAATGTCGAATCTGGTCATTATAGTAAAAGTTTTTATGCTTCAAGTTCTTTATATCTTCAAATGTTTAATCATCGTTTTTGGTTTGGTAGTTTTGTTTTACGGCATATCAACCCTTTTTGGGTTATTTAATGTCGAATCTGGTCATTATAGTAAAAGTTTTTATGCTTCAAGTTCTTTATATCTTCAAATGTTTAATCATCGTTTTTGGTTTGGTAGTTTTGTTTTACGGCATATCAACCCTTTTTGGGTTATTTAATGTCGAATCTGGTCATTATAGTAAAAGTTTTTATGCTTCAAGTGTTTTATATCTTCAAATGTTTAATCATCGTTTTTGGTTTGGTAGTTTTGTTTTACGGCATATCAACCCTTTTTGGGTTATTTAATGTCGAATCTGGTCATTATAGTAAAAGTTTTTATGCTTCAAGTTCTTTGTGTCTTCAAATGTTTAATCATCGTTTTTGGTTTGGTAGTTTTGTTTTACGGCATATCAACCCCTTTTTGGGCCATTTAATGCCGAATCCGGTCACTATAGTAAAAGTTTTTATGCTTCAAGTTCTAAAAATAAAATAAAAAAGGGGAGGGAGAAAGGGAGAGGGGCTGTTGTTTTTGTTTTTGGTTTTGTAGAACATAATTAAGTTTTACAAAAAAAAAAAAAAAAAAAAAAAAAAAAAAACGTCAATGTAGGTGAATTTCGTCTCAGGGAGCCACAGGGCAGCCTGATCTGGTATCACCAGTTTAATTTTGGGATATCTAGGTCAAAGATTAAGGTCAAGATCAATGTCACACTTTTGGCGATAACTTTGGTCCTGTTCATTGTAGAGACTCATTTCTTGGTCCATATTATAGCTAATGAAGTCCTGCATTTAAAAGAATTTTTTTTTTTAACATAGTTCATCCTAAACAAGGCAGGCTGTGACTGTATATGTAAGGGGCTACTGAGAAACAGGCCGAGAGTTTTTTGGGGGAGGGGGTATATAAATTTGGCCTATGACCTTGAAAAGTTCGGTTACAGTCGAAATTTGAACGGAATATCAACTTCCATTTTGTCCAATACTTTTTGATAACAGTAACCCCCATGCAACATTTCAGTTTGATCCGAGAAAATACTTCACACAATATAGAGAAGTAAGGCCCAGATAAGACTTTGGCCCATCCCTTCATTGTCAAGCGCAGGTACACATCTGACTTATGTTCTTGTGTAAATATGTTTATCTAAGTCAAGGATGGCCAAACAATGGCACATTGCACAATTAAAAACGGCAGACTGAACACCAGAGATAATAAAAAAAATCAACATGTGTGCTCAGGGAAAAAGAATTTACACTTTTTTCTAGAAAAAAGTGTAACAGGAATTTAAGCAATTTATTGAATAAAAGAGAATGTTGTTAGGGTTAAGACTAATCTAAACATAGCAATCATTTTCATTGATTTTTTTTTGTTGTAAATGCATTTACTAGAAGGTATGGATAAAGTTTTGCGCATTTTTTATACAAAAAAATAAAAATGATTCTTGTTAATTGTTTTCATTAAAAGTAAAGTTCATCTTGTCTCAGTGTTAACGAAACTGTCTGAAGAACTGATCTTTTTGAAATTAATATATATATATATATTCGTGTGACCGTCCGAGATTATCATCCCTGCATTGATGAGAGCGAAAGCTCGAAACACTAGCGTATGTAGGTAAAAAATAATTTAATATTATTTATTTAAAATTAATATTATAAGCCCCTTTAATAAAATTAAAGTTGAGCCCTGTTCAGGGAAGTTAAAAATAGACTGACACGTAGCTATAAGGCATATTCTGACAACGTTCGTAGAATCTTTAGTCAGTATTTCTTGATATGCCGCCCTCCGCATAAATAGAACTTAAATTCCCTTCTTGAATGTGGTAATTACCCGTGGCCTAATGGTTACAGAGCTTGCTTACAAAGTCTAGGTTGACTGTGGCAGGGGTTTGAACTGTGCAACTGTCCGAGATTATAATCCCTTCACTGATGAGAGTGAAAGCTCGAAATGCTAGCGTATATGTAGGTAAAAATAATTTAATAAATTTTTATTTAAAATAAATATATATATATATATATAAATTTTTATTTAAAATAAATATTTATATATATATATATATAAATTTTTATTTAAAATAAATATTTATATATATATATATAAATTTTTATTTAAAATAAATATTTATATATATATATATGTATATATAAATTTTTATTTAAAATAAATATTTATATATATATATATATATATAAATTTTTATTTAAAATAAATATTTATATATATAAATTTTTATTTAAAATAAATATTTATATATATATATATATATATATATATAAATTTTTATTTAAAATAAATATTTATATATATAAATTTTTATTTAAAATAAATATTTATATATATATATATATATATATATATATATATATATATATATATATAAAAGAAGGTTAGATTCCAGTAACTTTATTAATTTAAAAAAGATAATTTCTTGACAGACCGTTTCGTTAATACTAAGACAGCCAAAATATAGAGTTATATATACTGGTTTTTCTATTAGCAACTCATCAGAAATTTTGGTTGTCTAAGTGTTAACGAAACGGTCCATCAAAAAATGATCTTTTTGAAATGAATAAAGACATGGTTGCTGGAATCTAACCTATTATTTATTTATACATGCTCTGGAGTTAAAAAATTAACATCTATTGAGCTTAAATCTTGAAAGTTTGACTATTAATAATAAATATATATATATATATCAAATATGTATATGTATAACTGCCAAATATGTCCATATTTGGGAGGTGGCACTGGTGAAGTGGATAACGCCACATACTGACGACGTGGGTGTGCCAAGTTCGAATCTAATTGGTTCCAGAGGACCACTTTTATTTATGGATGTTGGCAACCATTACATGGTCCCTCCTGTGAGCACCCGATTCTAAAAGATCTGGAAAACCAATGCCAACAACAGAATCAAGTCGGTTTAAACGTTGTCCAGGCTAGTATTTACCTCCCCTCTCCCACCGTGGGAAGATGTGACACAAGGTCGGAAGGTGGGGATTGAAAAGCCAGCGTCCAAGAGGCAGAGGACTCTGGCCCTACAAAAAAGGCCCGAGCAGCCCCGTCGGCATTTCTCAGCAATAAACTAATCCTTTCTCAAAGAGAGAAAGGTAAAGCCTGGGAAGGTCGACTTCCTAGAAATGCACAGAACCATATCTCGGACCGACAGACAAAAAGGCCACCTAACGCAAATGGCCCAGACTCTGTCGGACTGATTGTCGAGGACGTATCCTCGACTTTGTATGAAAAACAATTCCACCCTTAAGGTCAGGTGAACCCATGGGTATGCTAATGCATACAAATCTACATGTTTTAGCTATGTCTCCATTGTTTAAGAAACTTAAAGGGGGTACAAGTTTTTGTAGTGCATCTAAATTAAATATTTAAAAAAAAAAATATGGGATGTTTGATGTACAAAAGAGTGGCCGGGGGGGGGGGCTGGGCTTTTTGGCCAAGATCAAAGTGTAATATCTGTTCCGATGGATACTACACCCGATAAACCTGTACCATCCTAGCCTTCGGGACTTGATGACACCGGTCTGTGGGTTTGTCCTGTACAGTTCTAGGAGGTCCACCCTCTCAGGCTTTGCCTCCCCTCTTTGGGGAGGAGTAAGTTTATTGCTTATTGCCTGAGGCGCCCCTACCGGGGAATGCCGACGGGGCTGCCCAGGCATTTTTTGTAGGCCAGAATTCTCACCTTCTCGGGCGCTGGCTTTTCAAATCCCACTATCCCGATCTTGTGTCACATCTTACCTTGTGGTAGGAAGATAAAGAAAAGAGTGGTCGACCCTGTTCTCAGTCATTATCTGTTTTAAGAACATAAATAGGAGGTGGCGTTATTGAAGTGGATACTGGTGCAAACTGATGATCCTGCGTGCCATGTTCAATCCCTTTCGGATCCATAGCACCGATGTCACTAGGGATGTTGGCGCCTTCACACGCCCCTCACGCCATGAGTACTTGATTTAAAAACCTCCAAAAGGAGGCTGTCACTTAGAACAGATTGCTATTCAACACTTTTAGCAGTTGTGCCACATGTCGACATCTATTATATGAAGGCCAGTTATCTGTTTTTGCGTATGTATGTGTGTATGTATGTATGTTTGTATGTCCGGCTAAAACTTTTAGCAGTTGTGCCACGTGTCGACATTACAGATAAATAGACTTTTCTAATTAAACTGTAAACACAAATTGTTTGTAAAAACGCAATCTTAAATTTATTGTCAATACATATTGTGTTAGGCAAAAAGTTTGTTCGTTTTTTGAATGTCATCTTTCCGGACTACGAAAGATCGTTTTATATTCTATTCTTCAAATCCTGTATTTGGTGTAGCGAGTATGTTGACGTCAGTGTGTAATAAGCACCCGAGCAGAGGAGTTTTTATTAATATCCAATGTTGATGAAACAATTAAAGACTTTCTCCTATAATAATCTGTGACAAAAGGATCCCAAAAGAAAAGAAAAGCAGCATCTTCTATAAACAATAAATGATATTTATTTTTTTCTATAGTATACACAGCTGGGTGAAGGTTGCCGGAAGTGAGGAAAGGAAGTAAAGTTGTTAATAATTAAAAAAAAAAAAAAATTAAAAATTAAAAAAATTAATGATAATGATGATGATGATGATGATATCAAATTTTGATGAAATAAATGTTCAGCAATCCCCGACTAGAGGCTCATGAACCCCCACGCCCACCCAACTTTATTACACAGGGCGGAGGAGAGAGATTCCGAACAAAGGTGCATGTTCTTCACAAAACTGTGAATATTTACCATTTAAAAGTCATTTCTTATGGAAGCAACCGAGTTATATCAAACTCTTACTCGTCACTCTCTTTTTCGATTCATTACGTCAGTGAAAACAATGAAATAAAATTCCTTGTATAGTTTTATTTTCCACAGAACAAATAAGATCAGCGTAATATTGGGTTGGCCAAAAAGTGCGTTCGCTTTTTTAATGGTATCTTTCCGACCTACTAAAGATCGTTTTATATTCCTAATCTTCAAATCCTATATCAGGTGTAGCGAGTATGTTGACGTCAGTGTTTAATAAGCCTCCGAGCAGAGGAGTTCTTACATTTTTGCTTTCAGATCAAGCAGAGCATTACGGACATCTGGCGCTTTTTTACTACAGAAAAGGAAAAATAGCTACAGAAACCTGCATAAAGATATGCCATGTGTATGGGGAGAATGCTCTTATAGAACAGGTGGGCCAAAAACGGTTTGCTTGATTCTGGAAAGGAACATTTTCAGTGAGAGACGCTCCTCGCTCTGGCCAGTCAAAGATGATCGACAGTAACCTTAGTTGAACAAGATTGCCGTTTGACAACCAGACAAATTGAAGACATTCTCAAGATTTCCAAATCGAGCATGGAAAATGAATTGCATAAATATCGACTTTAAAAAAACAAACATGTTGAATTAAATTAACGATAATTGAAGATGATCAACAGTAACCAAGTGAAAACCTTGAGTTGAACTTCTTGGCCTTTTGGCCAAGAAGAAAGTGTAGTATCTGTTCCGATGGATACTGCACGCCTGTCCTGTGCAGTTCTAGGAGGTCCACCCTCCCAGGCTTTGCCTCCCCTCTTTGGGGAGGAGTAAATTTATTGCTTACTGTCTGAGGCGCCCCTACCGGGGAATGCCGACGGGGCTGCCCAGGCAATTTTTAAATGGCCAGAGTGCTCACCTCTCGAGCGCTGGCTTTTCAAACCCCACTTTCTCGACCCGATCTTGGGTCACATCTTACTTGTGGGAGTAAGATAAAACTGGCCTTGTGCCTAACTCCTGGGGAGGAGTAAATAAAACCTTAGTTGAACAAGATTGCCGTTTGACAACCAGACAAATTGAAGACATTCAAGATTTCTAAATCGAGCATGGAAAATGAATTGCATTAATATCCACTTTAAAAAAAAAACATATATATATATATTTTTAATGTAATTCAACATTTAAATATATATATATATATATATTTAAATGTTGAATTACATTAAAAATAATTGAATTATATATATCTGATGATTTCTTCCTTACATTTCATCCATATTGTTACTTATGATTTAAATGATTAAAATAATTAACCCTGTTAAGTCAAAAAATTTTTATCACCTATGGACTGTATTTTAACAAACCTGCAATAAAGCGAGAAACAGTAAAAATTGCTAACAAATGCATAAATGTCTATAACTTTGGAAATATAGTATAGATTTGCAAAATATTTTGGTATCTTACCTACTTAGGAGCACTCTTTCAGTGTGTAAAATTTCAAACTTATGCGATTTATATTATTGAAGTTATTAACAATATTATGATCTGCAATAAAGCAAGAAACACAGTTTATATATATATATAAATATTTAAATGTTAAATTAAATTAAAGATAATTGAATTATCGTTTAATAATAATCTATCGTGATAATTGAATTATCGCTTAATAAAAATCTATCGTGATAATATAAAGCTCAATATATTGAATAGCGCAATCAATTCTAGAGATAAAAGATGAGAATAAAAAATTGTAAAAATACAATATTTATTAGAACATCAAAAGTTCAGAGCAAGGAGCTTCATATCCTTAATCCATGGATTTTCAAAGATAAACTCTTTTCATCAGAAGATAGGGAAAAGCCGACAATGTAATTGTAAATATTATCGTCAATATTTAACTTTGAAAATTTTACATAAAATAAAACAAAATAAAGGCCAAAAGGAAAAAGAGTCTTATGTTGAGATGAGAGCGTAAAGTCAGGATGGACGATGTCCAAAACACGTCAAAACAAAAATAGCTGTTATATTGGAAATGAATGTTTGAAAAAGAATAATACTCAAATTGTTTAGGAATCCAAATTGGTAACGTCCAGTTTATCCTGTCTGTGCATTAGTTTGGTGCTGGAATTATCCATTTTGCAGGGTTCAGATTAAAGTTTGTCAGTTAGAATTCGAATAAGTAGAATTTGAATAAATATTGTATCTTTACAATTTTTTATTCTCATCTTTCATCTCTCTCATCCGAAACAGTTTTTCATGGTAAACAACTGATGATCCCTTAAATAATGTTAGAAGCAAACTAATATAATAACTGTAAAAAATAAATTGACTTACATGAGTGATTTTCCACTAAACGACTTGGGACTAAAAGGTTTTTTTTTTTTTTTTTATATAGTTTTAATGGTTGAGAAACTTCCGAGACATATATATATATATACATACAGACACACAATTAAAGGAGATGAGAATACAAAACCTATTACATTACCAGTTGTTCAAAACAAGGGATTTATTTTCCTAAAACCATGGCTTTTCAAAGAATTGAATTCTTATCACCAGAGGAATACAGATTGATACATTGGTAAGAGAATTACGAAAGTCAAAATTTGAAAAGATAAAAGATAAAATATTATTTGAAAAAAATGCCAAGGAGAAAATGTTGAATGTCCAATGCAAAGAGATAAATTGAATGCATATGAAAAAAGTTCACTGTAAAATGCGTCATGGAAAATGCAGCAGCTGGTTCAAAAGTGGTAAGTTCAAAGAAAATTGTAAAATCCATTGAATTGAAGAAGTCAGATCAACAAGGCAAAAGACGTTTTTTGGAAGTTGAAAATCAGAAAGTTTATGAAGTTATTTGTGCATCAGAAGCCATTTTAATTAAACTTCCATGGGCTTTCAGTATACAGTTTTTACCGATCAGAATGCACAACAAGGTGAAATTCTTTATATTCGCATCATTTAATTATCTATATAATTGCTCTATCTCGTATATTGAGCATCAAATATTTTCATGATAGGTTCTATTTTAAAGGTATACATTATATCTTTATTTTCCTGTTCCATATATATATATACAGGGTGTCTCAAAAAAATGTACTCACTCGTAGAATGACGAGAAAACTTTTATTTATGAACATAGAGTGAAATGAAATAGCATCGAATACATGAGACAGATGTAATTGAAGAATCATGTTCGCAAATGTTCAAACTGATGACCATTATTGTTCAAACAAAGCTGATAACGCGCACCAAGGTAAATAAAGGTTTTCTCGTCATTCTAAGAGTGAGTACATTTTTTTGAGACACCCTGTATATATATATATATATGAGGAATAAAAGAAACAATGTTTCAGACAAAATGTAAAAATACAAATGGAATAAAGGATAAGCAAATCAACAACTAGCAAAAATATAAACTCAAAAACACATATTGAATAGTTCTACCAAAATATTTCGATTGTTAAAATACAATCATCATCAGTCGGTAGCAGAACTTTAATTAAAAACAGAAAAGTTTTCAAATTTGTACAAAGAACGCAATTTGGAAAAAAAATAGTCACATGTAATAAACAGTAGAAAGGGAGAAAGAAAGAAAGAAATGTTAAGAAAAAGAAAGAAAGAAAAAAATCAGCAGTTAGCATATAAACGCTGTAAGTTAATAAAGTGGGAAGGAAGATTAGATATATATATATATACTTAAATGTCGATCTTCTGTTTCCTCTTCTCATTTCTTTTTAACTATCTGTTGATGTATGCCTAAATCCCCATAGTAATGCGAGCAGTAAACAATCTGTTCTTACCTCCATTGACTTTTATTCGACTTGTCCAGTGCTTCTCTAACGACTTGCACATTCATGTCCCTTTTCTCTTTTTCCTTCCTAAATAAACATCAGTTAATATGACCTCATGTTTTCTTCCTGTGCTGGTACTAACCTCCATTTTACTTCAACTCAAGTGACGTTTTGCAACAATGGAGTGCAGATGGAAAACTAGCATTTTGGACGAAAAACTTTTTTCTGATGCTTTCCAGTTAATTTACTTCCGGACAACGCTGGAACTCGAGTCCCGCTAGTCTTATACAGGGTGATCAAGAAGTCACTGAGGGATTTTTTTTTAACTTGAATAGATTCTTTATTTTTTATGGCACCTGAATGACATTTTAACATGATATGATGAAAAGAATGGAGATTTGTTTGCATAAAAAGAACAAAAATGAAAAAGTTGGCAATGCCAACTGGCCTTCAAGTTCCTCAGACTTGACTAACCCCAACTTTTTCTTGTGGGGATGTCTCAAAGAAAAAGGTTTACATCAACAAACCTGAAAGTCTACAGAAATTGAAGAAGATCAGGAAGCACGTCAGAGAATTAAATCGTAATCGAGTGATCCTGGAATCCGTCATGGATAATGTTTTGAAAAAGGCACGAATTTGTGAAGCTAAAATCGAAACCGTTTAAAAGATGTTATTTTTCATAAATAAGTTGTTTTTCATTTTTGTTCTTTTTTGTGTTCGTCTTATTATGTTAAAATTCAATTAAGGCATCATCGAAAATAAACAATCTATTCAAGTTAAAAAGCAAACATTGTTGATCACAACATCTGCTTTATTAGACCTTCTATACTGGATTTAAATTAAATCAATACCCCCCCCCCTCCCATACTTTTGTGATCAATATTTTTTTTTACTACAAGCGACAGAAAAAAAATCTGTTTTGCCAGTCATATAAGGTGAACATTGTTTTGTGTTATTAAAAACAAAAATCTTATTTCCAATCGATATCATATTTAATACGATCAGCAGTTTTTGTTTTGCTAACTAATATCATAGAGAGAGTTTGAGGAGCTAAGCCCTCGCACAAAGTCTTCATATTGTTACTCAAATCACCAGGTACTAATTTAATAACATAATTTCTTCAATATTCACCAGTAAAAAAAAAAAGCGTGCTGAAATAAAAATTTCTAGGCAAAATTCAATGTGAAGTCTCATTCTGAGAAAAAATATTAAAAATCCATTGCTTGTATTGTAAAAGATAACCCATTAAGTTTGTTTGTAGCCAAATGGATAAAATATTCCCTCTGTAAGATTTATCCATTAAATTATCAATTAAAATTTATCCATTAAAATTTATGAGATTTATCCATTAATGTAATTTGTAAGAAAAAATATGCTCAATTCTCCACTCTATAATAAAGAGCAATGTGTATTTATTTGTATATATATATATATATATATATATATATATAGTCTCGGAAGTTTCTCAACCATTAAAACTATATTAAAAAAAAAAAATAAATAAAAAAAAAAAATAAAAATTATAGTCCCAAGTCTTCCAGTGGAAAATCACTCATGTAAGTCAATTTATTTTTTACAGTTATTATATTAGTTTATTTCTAACACTATTTTAAGGGATCATCAGTTGTTTACCATGAAAAACTGTTTCGGGAATATATATATATATATATTAGTATTTCATGTATCTACATAAAATTTTATAAGGAGATATAATTTTTTATGTATCAATTTTCAGTATTTACTTCAACAGTGCTCGATACTTAAGTAGAGCTGGTAGTAAGCTATGAAAATATATTTACGGCAGTTAAGCTACACAGAGGCTTCCGCGTTTCATCCCCGGGGGGAATCTTCAGGCATTTTAGCGGTGTTCATCTATATTTAAACGTTTGATTGTAAGAATATTTCAGGGAAAAATAGAAACATTATTCAATACCAATGAATAGTAAGCTATGAAAATATATTTATGGCAATTAAGCTACACAGAGGCTCCCGCGTTTCATCCCCGGGGTGAATCTTCCGGCAAAAATGCATGGAGTTATTTTTACCGGGTGTTTTTATATACACGGCTATATATATATATATATCTGCTCCATCACACAAAAGTTTGCAAGTAAAAAATAAAACTGCCGGACGAATCCATTCCAAGTATTTAGGGAAATTGAGAAAGCAAATAGAAAGTCAGACACCTCCCCCATCTTCTATTTCCATAATGAGACGTTTTCTTTTAATCTTTTTCTTTATTTCCGCCTTTTGTACCGATTTATACGTTTTTTTCTTTTTTTCAGCTTTCCAGTTTGAGACGTTTTTTTTTTCTTTCTTCTTTTTTTTTTTTACTTCACCGATTCAGATGTTATTTAATATGAATATTAGTGCAAACACTGGCATTTTTAACGGAGGGTGTACACTAGTATTAAATATTTAGGTCAAATTATCAATGGGTGTGGCAGAAAAAAATTCGACCCAGAAAGACTAAGCATGATAAGAAACATGCGAGTACCCCAAATATTCGGCCATTTCAATCATTTTGAGGACTTGGAAATTATTGCAATTCTAATTAGCACAAGTGGAAAGTCGTTAGTTGCGTTCCTTTCGACCCCATCGTTCCTTTCGACCCCATCGTTCCTTTCGACCCCATCATTCCTTTCGACCCCATCGTTCCTTTCGACCCCATCATTCCTTTCGACCCCATCGTTCCTTTCGACCCCATCGTTCCTTTCGACCCCATCATTCCTTTCGACCCCATCGTTCCTTTCGACCCCATCATTCCTTTCGACCCCATCATTCCTTTCTATATAAATACATACACGGGGAACTCTACCCCCCCCCACCAAAAAAAAAAAATGCTCGCCATGGAATCGTTAATAAAATTCACACTCGTTTCTGAGATCCAATCATTTATATTGTCCACCAAGTTTAAGTCATAGATGTCCAACAGTCTTTTTTTCTATCACTTTTCAATGTTAGCCATGGTCAATATTGAGCGCTACCTAGTGGTCGTTAAAATGTTTTGGGCAGACAAGGAGGTGTTCTGAGGCTTGAACAGTTATTTCAACAGGATGAGGCAACTAACCACACTTCAAATGACTCGTTGGAATGGCTTCAGAGCCACATTGGTAATCGTATCATCAGTCGAAAGTGTGATCCTGAATAGACTTCACACTCACCGGACCTTAAATCCCCCAAAACTTTTATCTGTGGAGTTATCACAAAGATAATGTTTATCAAAATAATCCTCGGGCTCTTCCTGAATTGAAAAAGGCCATCACAGCCAAAACTGACCATTTGCTGGGTACTCCATCTGATGAAAAAATAAAAAGGCAAAAACCCTATTTCGCTCTCTTTACATCTGGAAGACTTACTGAACAGACGTGTGGTACCGTCCTTGTGATAAAAACAAATAAACAGCAAAAGATAAATGGACTTTTAACTTTGTTCAACGGCAAACACTTTTTTTTTTAATCTACTAATGAGTCACCACTTACAAGAGCTAAAAGCCACTCGAGGATTGACAGGTGAATGATGATGAATATTATGAGAGGATTGAAAATAATGAATGGAATGAACAAAATTTGATGATTTATGATGGCGGTTTATGACGAGTGTTTTTGACATTGGATTTGAAGACAACCATGTTGTACCTTGCTAGATGGGAAGCTCTTTGAAAGAAATTCCATTCATGGAAATTCCGCCTGATGTTAGGCACATGGAAGAAGAAAGAAAAGTTATTTGCAGTTGTGGTAAAAAGACGAGTCTTTGCTGTGAAGGTCTTACAAGGAGGAACCAGAGATTGGAGAGATTGGAAATAATGATAGAATAGAGAAAGACGTGTCTTCGGTGAGAAAGGAGCTGTAGAGAACAGCAGAGATCAGAACCCTACTAGATTGTGAAGTCAATGTTGAACTCTATCAAGACAAAAAAAAAAAGAAAGAAGAGTGCTCTGAGCGGCACCTCCCCAGATGTGGCAGTAGTACTCCATTCTAGGAAGTATCTAATTTTTATGTAGGCAGACGATGTATTTTTCAATACATGTTCTTAATCTCTGTGTTCGACTTGTTCATTTATATTTGAATTTCTTCTCGTCACTTAACACATTCGCACACAGTGAATTTTCATCTATTTTTTTTTAATATACTGCAAACAAGAGAAAGAACAAAGAGGCAATGAATAACTTGAGATTCTCAAGAGAATTGGTAGATTTGCCATATTTGAAATTTATGACTACATCTGGTTGACCGTTTACCAATTTCACCAAAGCAGTGCTCTAAAAAAGAATCTTTTTGCATTGGTATCTGCCTCAATGAGAATGTCTGAAGAGGGATAATGGTAAAACTAGATCTCTATCCTCTGTTGGTGTTCTCACCTGTTCGGCTTGCGGCAGTTACTCGGAATCACAAGTTGGACTGTACAGATATTTGAGGACTTGTTGGTAGTGGAGGCAAACCTGTCATCATCAGACAACCAAGAGGATACTCACACGAGAACAACAGAAAAATTGGGCCAATATTTTCTGACTTGAAACAGGAATTAAATATATTGGCAGATGTAAAATAGGATATAAAGATTCATCTTTTTATTTTTAGTTTGTAAAGTGTTCTCTAGGAAAGTCTAAACGATTCACGAATCATTTTTTTTTTTTATCGTAACTAATTATATCCAAACTGTAAACAATTGATATAAAAATGGACGAACTCTGAAAGTTTGGGCAAATTTTAATCATTTTTAAAACTCACAAAGGAGTAAACCTCCGCAAAAATCAAAATTTCTTCACTGTTTGATTTGGTTGTATTGTAGAGGAAAATTGCTGATTTTGTTTTTAATTTTGCAGAACATGATTGAGTTTTGCAAAGGAAAAGTAAGAAAACAAAACAATAACATCAATGTTTGGTGCCTTTTGGGTCAGGAAACTAGTATCTTCAGACAGCCTGATCTGGTAGCCCCATAAAAATAAAACAGATTTTGGTAAACACTGTGAGCTGATCACAAAACAAGGGAGGCTTACATGATTTCGCCAGGATTTTGTACCTGTTGCTCAAACATTAACGACAACAACAATACACAGCGAATCTCAACAATCGCACGAGCGTCCATACGGAGGATCTTGTGGATCTGAAGAAAGCTTTTGACAGAGTGCCAAGAGAGGTGAGCTTTGCGTAAACTAGGGGCAAACAAGTGGTTGATGAAGGTTGTTCAAGCTATGTACAGAAATGCTCGAAGTCGTGTTAGGATTAACAGCACATTTAGTGACAACTTCAAAAGTATTACTTCTGCAATTCACTTCTAGAGGTAAAGGAGAAGCACTCGATAGAGTTCAATTACAGAGGCTTAAAATTGATGAATCAGGTTCTGAACGTTATTGAAAGAATAATTGAGCAGCAAATAAGAAGTCAGATAAGCATAGATGAAATGCAGTTTGGTTTTATGCCTGGACAAAGTACCTGAGACAAATGTGAGAGAAGTACTTTGGTGAAAACAAAACCTGTATCTTGTATTCGTGGATCTGGAGTAAACTTTTGACAGAGTGTAAAGAGAGGTGGTCTGGTGGGCTTTATGTAAACTCTGGGCAAATGAGTGGTTGCTGAAGGTTGTTCAAGCAATATACAGAAATGCTCAAAGTCGTGTTCGAATTAACAGCACATATAGTTACAGCTTTAATGCTAAAGTAGGAGTACATCCGGGTTCTGTAGTGAGTCCGTTGTTTTTCGTTTATGTCCAGAGAGTTCCGTATAGGTTGTCCGAAAAGGATGCTATATGCTGATGACTTAGTACTTGCCTGTGAAACAAAGGGTTCCCTATTTGTAAAGTTAAAGGAAGTTGGAGGAATGCTATGGAACGTAAAGGTCTGAGAATGAATGTTACCAAGACCAAAGCGGTTGTAGTATTGGAAATCTCCCCAAAAGAGAAAAGTTCCTCAGCTCAGTTTGTGGAAAGGGAGTCGGGTTCAATTCAATTTTTTGTGGTACCTGTAAGCATTGGGTACACAAGAAGTTCCATGGAATTACAGGTAGGTTGAGAGAGGATAACTATTGTGGTTATCGTGATGTTTTGTTACCTTGATGATATCATTGGAGCACAGGGTGGAGCAGGTGCTAGTGTGATTGCACGAGTTAGAAGTGGATGGAGTACGTTAAGGGAACTTCTGTCATTACTAAGCAGCAAAGAGTTACCACTGTCAACCAAGGGAAGAGTCTATCAGGCACGTGTATGTAGTGTGATGATGTATGGAAGTGAAACCTGGCCAGTGAGGATTGAGGATATGCGTTGCATAAAGAGAAATGATATGAGAATGATACGATGGATGTGTAATGTGAGTCTTAAAAACAGGCTTAGATCTGATGACCTCAAAGGAAAATTAAATCTAGACAGTATAGAGAAATGTGTGCAGAAGAGTAGACTTCGATGGGCAGAGGCCATGTTGAAAGAATGGATGCGAGTTCTTGGGTTAGTAGATGTAGAACAGTTGAGGTAGCAGGTTGAGGCTAAAGAAAACACGGGAGGAAATGATAAAAATGGACCTGAGAGAAAGAGAGATAAATAAAGATCTGAGCAGAGATAGGTTATTTTGGAAGTCAATTTCTTAAAGCCGTCCAAGGCATGCCAGCATATAAAAGGGGGTTAAAGCGAATATAATGATGACAAGTGCTTTGCTAAACTTGATGAAATAAGATATCAAATATTCTAATTCTTAGCTATCTTTACAAAGCTAACATTGCAAAGAAAGAGAAAAAGAAAGAGAAAAAGAAAGAGACACTCCTTAAGTGTAATCTGAGAAAAATTAAGCAACTCATGTTGCTTGATTTTTCTTGCTTACGGGGGGGGGGGGGGGGGGGGGGGAGACGACTAAACAAAAGAATCATAACATTAACAATGGGCCTTGTTTCGGAGGGGCGTCTGTTCTTCCAAGCAACACTTTCCCCATTCAACTAAAAGGAGAAGGGTCAGGGTCAATACCTAATGTGTATGGTGCTTCTACAAGTAGGACAATGACGAAGAGTTGTTTTTTTTTTAAACTATCAGGTCCCATTAGTGATTCACTGATTCTACAGAGATTGGAGGGGGGGGGAGACAAGAATAGGAACATCTATATGCCCCACTACATGAGAACCGGATATGACACAAGATCAATCTTTTATGTGTCGCAGGCCATAAGCATCGCATGAACACCCACAGCTGGTATGGAACAACCTATAAAAATTGTCGGCATTTTCAAGCGTAGTTAACAGAACGAAAAAAGGGTGAAAAAAACAAATGTGCAATAAATAAATGTTACCAAAGCCAAGATAAGTTACTCTTCTACTGACCTGCCCTAAGCCCATGCCCTTACATTTCTTGATTGCTTCAGAAACGAAATTGCCGTTCTCCATCTCATTATATTAAGCCGGCGATCTCACTCTAGTAAAAACTAAACACGTGTCTACAACTATTCCTTGGCCTTTTGGCTAAGATCAAAGTGTAGTATCTGTTCCGATGGATACTGCACCCCATAGACTGGTATTGTCTTGGCCTTCGGGGCTTGACTTACGCCGGTTTATGGGTCTGTCCTGTGCAGTTCTAGGAGGTCCACCCTCCCAGGCTTCGCCTCCCCTCTTTGGGGAGGAGTAAGTTTATTGCTTACTGCCTGAGGCGCCCCTACCGGGCAATGCCGACGGGGCTGCCCAGGCAATTTTTAAACCTCACTTTCCCGACCCGATCTTGGGTCACATCTTACTTGTGGGAGTAAGATAAAAACTGGCCTTGTGCCTAACTCCTGGAGAGGAGTAAATAAATACAACTATGATAAAACGCACAGACCAAAGTCGGCTTTTTTCAACCCATGGCACATTCTGATTCTAGAGCCTGGTATCCTAGGAAGCGCGACCCCTTCTTTTTTTCTGAATGAGATAAGGTTCAGGTTCGGTTTGATTCTAGGAGGTCATTCTCCCAGGCATTACCTTCTCCTTTCGGAGGGGAGTATTGCTGGTCACTTGATGCGCCCCATCGCCTTTTTTTGTAGTCTCTCAGAGTGCTGTCGCAACAGAAGCTGCCCCCCCACCCCAACACACACGTTAAACAGACTACATATCTAACATTGTTGCAAGTAAGCAAGGGGAAAACCCCAAATATATAATTATTTTCCTTTCTGTGTAGTACTCACCGTACGACTCGAGGAAACAAAGTATCCATTATCGGAAACACCCGGAAAGCTCGAGTGGGAAAGGAAATGACTGGCACATTTTGGGGTAAAGTGCGAACACGCCTTTAACACACACAAAACAATACAAAATAGTTCTCCGCCGTTAAGTTGAATTTAATCAACCCCAGTCTTCGGACTCGGTAACACTTGTCGAGGATTCGTTCTCGACAGTCGGTCCAACAGGGACTGGGTCATTTCGGTGGCCTTTTATCTGTCGGGCTGAGGCGTTGAGTCCTAGGAGGTCCACCCTCCCACGCCTTGCCTTCTCTCTTTGGGGTGGAGTAAGTTTATTGCTTACTGCCTGTTGCACACTGACCGGGGAATGCCGACGGGGTCGCCCAGGCTATTTTTGATACGTCAGAGTGCTCCTTCTTTAGGGGTGCTGGCTTGACACTCCCCCATCTTCCGACCTTGTGTCACATGTTCCTGCGGTGGGAAGGAATTACATAGCTCAAATGGATTCGCACGGAAAATCAGATTTTGTTTACACTCAAATTGTTCACTGTTCAGTTTCTTAAACAGTTCTTTCCTATTTTAGTCACCCAAATTATTTACTGTGAAATGGGGGGCCCTTCACACACACACAAAATCAACTTATTTTTTACTTAAACTGTTTTACTAAAAAACACACGCACACACATTAAAAATAGCGTACACAGAAATGAAAACTCAACCGGAAGAACTATAGTCGGCATCTTTCTAAACAATTCGAGAACGAGGCTAAACGCACATAACTCCAATTCATGATTTTCTAGTTAAAGGACAGGGAACCTTTTTCTTTAAGGATAAAACATTATTTTACTAAAAAAAATTGGGGGGGGGGGGGCAAATTTGTTCAACAGCAAAAAAATGATAAGAAATTGTTTTTCTTTGAGTTTGTATTCCCCTACGCACAAAAAACTCGGCAGTTTTTAAAAAAGGCGGAACAAAAATGAAAGTAAAAAAAAAATAAATAAAAATAAAATTTTAAAAACCGGACAACACCGGGTAGCTACTGCTAAATCGTCGTGGTGTTCGGTGATTTTAATTTCACTCTCACAGAAATAAGAAATAAGTTATTTATCTATCTCCCACAGCGGTAAGATGTGACACAAGGTCGGGAAAGTGGGATTTGATAAACCAGCGCTCAAGAAGTTGAGCACTCTGGCCATTAAAAATTGCCTGGGCAGCCCCGTCGGCATTTCTCGGTAGGGGCGCCTCAGGCGATTAGCAATAAACTAACCCCTTCTCAAAGGGTGAGAAGGCAAAGCCTGGGAGGGTGGACCTCCTAGAACTGCATAGGACAGACCCATAGACCGGCGTAAATCAAGCCCGAAGGCCAAGACAATACCAGTTTATGGGGTGCAGTATCCTTCGGAACAGATACTACACTTTGATCCCGGCCAAACAACAAAGATTATTTAAAGTAAAGATCGGTCGACGATCGTCAATCATTAAACGTCGACTACCATTTAAGCAAAAAGAAAGCCTATGACGACACGGGAGACATTGTTGCACACTTGTTATTGGCGTATGCTACACAAAGACATGACAACAACAAAAATGTCGACGGAATAATATTCTCTTTTTTTGTTGTTTTCGTGAATAACAAAATTCTGGAAAAATTTATTACGACTTTAGGGTGGGGGTTCACTTTATTCTATGCATTTAATGCAAACTGATCACCCAGTTTTTGACCACATAGCATAGGACGGAATGTAACGAGTTTTAATCATTTTTTTCTGTATCTCCAAAATAGACGCTAGTTTTAAATTCAGGTAATTTCACAGATTAGGATCCACGCTAACTTTGACCCCGTCGTTAGAGTTAGGTTTAGGGTCAAAGTTAGCGTGGGTCCTAATCTGTGTAAGTACCTAAATTCATTTTTTTTTCAGAACTACTCGTACTTTTAGATTTTCTTTTTTTTTTACTCATATTGCCACCACATTTTTTTTGCGCATAGTCACTCCGGACTTACGGTTAGGGTTAATGAAATACATTTTTTAAAGGATCCTGCTTATTTTTTTGTTAAAAAAGAAAAGTACGGGATAGGGGGGGGGGATAAAAATTTGGTTGGCCGTTGCTCTGTCCTACGCTATGTGACAGCAACCAGGTTTTATTTACTCCTCTCCAAGAGTTAGGCACAAGGCCAGTTTAATCTTACTCCCACAAGGAAGATGTGACCCAAGGTCGGGTCGGGAAAGTGGGGTTTGAAAAGCCAGCGCCCGAGAAGGTGAGCACTCTGGCCATTAAAAATTGCTTGGGCAGCTCCGTCGGCATTCCCCGGTAGGGGCGCCTCAGGCAGTAAGCAATAAACTTACTCCTCCCCGAAGAGGGGAGGCAAAGCCTGGGAAGGTGGACCTCCTAGAACTGCACAGGACAGGACCCATTGACCGGCGTAAATCAAGCCCCGAAGGCCAAGACAATACCAGTTTATGGGGTGCAGTATCCATCGGAAGTCGACGATCATTGGCACTGATCATTTTACGTTAAATTTAAATAGTAAAGTGAACCTCGATTTTAAAGTCTTTTTCTTTTAAGTATTACCAGGATGTTGACGTGTAATCATAGGTAAAAAAAAAAAAAAAAATAATATAATTCAAAATTTTTTCGTTGCCAGCGTGGGGGCAAAGAGTAAAAACGAGCGTAATGTTTCTAATTCAACGTAGTAGCAGTAGCATGACTGTAGACTGTCCCTTTAACACACCCGCACGCACAACTACACATCTGGATTTGTTGTTGTCTTCGGTTTCGCTACACATGTCAGGAAATTCAGGAAGAAAAAGGAGATCCGGCTTTTAAAATGGGAAATTCTGTCGTGTAAGTAATACAGCCATTTACTGTCGGACTCGTTCAGTATACACAAATCATAAAAGGCGTACCAGAAAAACGTCCGACTCTATGTGAGCAGCAAACGGTGAAGGGTCAGATCCTGTCCTTAATATTAAAGACTTCCGTTTTGGGTTAAATTTAACAAATGAAATAGTTGTTGTGAAGGAACATCGGGGAAAAATGTTATTTTAAATAATTATTTTTACAAAAATAATTATTCACATATGTTGTTTCCTGATCTTGACTATATAAATATAATAAAAAAATTTTTTTTTTTTTTTTTTTGGGGGGGGGGGGTATATAATAATAGAATCATTCTTAAAAAAGGCCAAAGTCCGAATAATTCTACTTAGAACTTCCCACGAGATCATAATTTCAACACAACACAAAAGTCCTACCAGGCATTACCCCCCCCCTTTGGTAGGACGGATTGGTTTGTTGCCGGTCGCCTGAGGCGCCACTATTTTTGTACCCGACAAGAATGCCCCGCCACCTTCCGGCCTTGTGCCACATGTTGCTGCTGTGGGACTGGGAACCATTTAAATACAAGTGGCGTACGGTTCTGATCGATCACTTGAGGCAATCCTTGCATGCATTACTTCCTCTTTCGGTAGGTGTTGGTTTGTTGCCGGTCGCCTGAGGCGCCCCTACTGGGAAATGCAGACAAAGACGATCACCACATATTTTGCAACCGTCCAAAGTGCCCCCTTGGAGGGGGGGGGGCGGAATTCTCCACATCAAACCGACTTCGTATCAAAGCCAATCGTCGTAGGAAAGAGAAGGGTAATACACTTATTTACTAAATATTATTTAGCACAGGAGCCCTCGGGCTTGGATCCGAGTGTAGTGTGATCCTGTTTGGCACAAGGACACTTTCCTCACAGGCATTACTTAATCCTATGATGGAAGGGATTGATTTCATTGCTGGTCGCCTGAAGCTGCTCCCCTACGTGGGAATGCCGACACGACAAATTTTTAAGGAGCCGGTTCCACACGTTAAACCGACCTCATGTTAAAGCCGCTCTCCATCGGAAGAAGCGCATTATATAAATAAATATTACTACTAATATAAAAACAAACAAACAAAAAAAACAACAACTTATTGATAATTGTTGTTTGTGTAAAAATAAATTAATTTGAATCTATAAACATAACTTAAAATCAAACTACAAAGAAAAAAAACAACTCAACTCTTTTTACAGATGATAAATTTAAAAAAAAAAAAATCGTTTCGTTTTTATAAAAATAAAAAAAAATGGAATGCAACAGCGGAAAACACGGAAGTAGGAGTTGAAAAATAAGTAAACATTAAACATGTATTTAAAACGTGAAAAAAAAAGTCTATTTTTTTCGTTTTTATTAGTCAATAAATATTAAACGACATTCACTGCCAAAAATGTGGGTCCCGCATAACATTTCCACTTATTTCATCTACACGAAAACATTCACAAATAAAAAGGATACCATACTACCCGAAACAAGGAGTCAAGAAAAAAAGAGGGCATTCCATTGTTTTGCCCTTTGCCCCTACGCTGTCAAGAAGAAAAAAAAAGAAAAATGAGATTATATTTATTTTTCGTCCGATCACATAGCAACACCCCAGAAATACTTGAAAAATTAAAAATAAAATATTTTAGAATTAAGAATAGGGGTCCGTTTCAAAGTAAAGCGAGCCCCTATTCTTAATTCTAAAAGACTTTACTATATAAATTTAACGTAAAATGACTACTTAGTTATTGAGCACATATTGTAGGATAGAACGGGTAACCATTTTTATTTTGTATTTCTAAAATAACCGCCATGTTTTAAATGCAAAATAAATGGTTACCCGTTCTGTTCTCCACTGGGTGATAATGACGTTATATTTATATCGTAAAGTGGACCCTCACATATAATATATATAATATGTGTGTGTATGAGAGAGAGAGAGAGAGAGAGAGACATTTTTAAATGTCTAGAATCTAGATATTTACAGGGGTTCGCACACAAAAAAAAATAGAATCTTATTTTTATTTTTGTTGTTGTTGACAGCATGGAGACTAAAGCTAAAAAAATACCGAAATAAGTTTATAAATTATTTTTATTTTAAAACTTGATAACAAAAAATGAAACGAAGCGATTAAATTCAAAATATACTTAATCGAATCACAACAGGTAAAAAAAAAAAAAAGGAGGAAGTTTTGACCTGACCTCCTCCCCTCCCCCCATCCACGAAACATTTTAGCATAACTTTTTTTTGTTTTTATTTTATTATTCATTTATTTAATAAAGTTACTTGAACTCAAATGGCGTTGTTTTGTTAGTTGTAGTTCGTTTAGTTTGTATATTAAATTATCAACGATCGATGAAAGTCTAAAATAGTTTATATCAGATTTACTTACTTGTGTGTTGCAAAGTAGCAACCTTGCGTGTAAACAAAGTCTGGATATATCGAGCGAGGAGAACAGTGGGGGGAGAAGTGCGAAGCGACTTATTCTAGCCAAACTCTATGCGTGATACTGCTACTATTCGAAGGGTTTTCCGTGTTTAGTGGCGTGTGTATATGGCATGGTTACCGGCCGACGACTGCCATTTGTGACTAATAAAACAAAACAAATAATAATTATGGTAATTATTATTGGAGTAGTACCAGTAGTATTCCGAGGACGGAGAAGTTTCTCATAAATGTGTCCGGCAAAGTTTGCCCGGGTTCCCGGTTCCGCTTGGAGAAGAAGATGAAGAAGAAAGAAAGAAAGGAAGGAAGAAGAAAAGAAAGGAGTAATGACCAACCTTATTCCAGAGACTCTGGTCACAGTCGCACAACTGCCATAAAAGGGTCCCCTAATTTATTGCCTCCTCATGAGGGCAAAATTAAACATATCGGTTTATCATGTGTCCTGTCTACATCGGTGTCCCTAGCGTCAGGCGAAATTAACACAAACTGCTTGAGGCGCCCCTACCGGGGAATGCCGACGGGGCTGCCCAGGCAATTTTTGATGGTCAGAGTGCTCACCTCTCGGGCGCTGGCTTTTCAACCCCCACTTTCCGACCCGAGCTTGGGTCACATCTTACTTGTGGGAGTAGGATAAAAACTGGCCTTGTGCCTAACTCCTGGAGAGGAGTAAATTACGCTTGGCCTTTTGGCTAAGATCAAAGTGTAGTATCTATTCCGATGGATACTGCACGCCTGTCCTGTGCAGTTCTAGGAGGTCCACCTTCCCAGGCTTTGCCTCCCCTCTTTGGGGAGGAGTAAGTTTATTGCTTACTGTCTGAGGCGCCCCTACCGGGGAATGCCGACGGGGCTGCCCAGGCAATTTTTAAATGGCCAGAGTGCTCACGTCTCGAGCGCTGGTTTTTCAAACCCCACTTTCTCGACCCGATCTTGGGTCACATCTTACTTGTGGGAGTAAGATAAAACTGGCCTTGTGCCTAACTCCTGGGGAGGAGTAAATAAAGCTTCCGTTTGTGGAACACATTACAGCGGGACTGCTTCCCCACAAACTATAACACGGTCGTCTTCAACGACAATGTCAACAGATTCTTACCCACAAACATTCGAACTTGATTCTAACAATCATTCCGTCTCATTAACTCATATCCTCGAGTGGCATCTGGCCTTGATCTCGGCCTTTTGGTTGAGATCAAAGTGTAGTATCTGAGATGATTCTAGTTAAGAGTAGGATATCCATTTTTATTACTTTAGACCATGGATGACCAACGACACCCATTTGACCCACACTTTTGATGGCCTTGTTCCTAATTTGTTTTGAATGTAAATCTTTTATATTTTCTGCAAATAAATAATTCAAAGTGTAGTATTCAGATGGATGCTACCCCCCTTAGACCAGTACCGTCTTGGCCTTTGGGCTTTGGTTCAGCCGGTCTTAGGGATTGCCCTGTGCAGTTCTAGGAGGTCCACCCTCCCAGGTTTTACCTTCTCACCCGTTTGAGAAGGAGTTAGTTTATTGCTAATCGGCTGAAGCGCCCCACTGGGGAATGCCGACGGGGATGTCCAGGCATTTTTTTTGTAGGCTAAAGAGCTCTTCTTCCAGGGCGCTGTCTTTTCAATTCCACTTTCCGACCTTGTGTCACATCTTACCGCTATGGGAAAGAGATTATAAAAAAAAGTAGCGACTCTTTTTAGTAAAAAAAAAAAAAAGTAGCGACTCCTTTTATTTAAAAAGAAAAAACTGTGACTCCTTTTAGTCAAAAAAAGAAGAAAAAAAGTGGCGACTCCTTTTAGTAAAAAAAAAAAATGTTTGCACTATAATTTATTTACTATTTATTTATTTGAATAAATAGTAAATAAATATATTTCACATTTACATATATGTAAAATAGCATTAGCAATATACGAATTTAGAATTAATACCTCTGAAATATCTTTTCTTTGGGTCTAACATAAAACTTTTGCAATATTGAAATGATATCACCGTGTTAGTTTAAACCACAGTATAAATATAACTCTGATCCGTCATTATATATGCGTCAAGCAAAATTTCCACAAATCGACTTTCTTCACAAGGGCTTCTCGTCTGTGGAACACATTGCCGTGGGACTGCTTCCTCGCAGATTACAACTTCGTCGTCTTCAAAGCCAATGTCCACAGATTCCTATCTAGAACTGTTCCCATCTCATTAAACCTGGTGCTACCAGATCAGACTGTCTGAAGATACCGTCCCCCCTCCCGACTTAAAATGCACCAAATATTGATGTTATTGTTTTTTTCCTTTCCCTTTGCAAAACTCAATCATGTTCTGCAAAGCTAAAAAAAAACAAAAAAACAGCAATTTTCCTCTACAAAACAACCACACGAAACACCATGAATAAATATTTGAAGATATAAAGAACTTGAAGTATAACATTTTTTTACCAAAATGACCGGATTCGGCATTAAATAACCCGAAAAAAGGTGATATGGCGTAAAACAAAACAGCCATCTCATTAACCTTTATCCTCAAGTGACATTTGGCCTTGATACTTGGTGAACCCTTTTTGTAAAAAAAATTGTGGGTTGATAGCATGCTTTACAAGAAGAGGTACTCTGGATTGAGAACAAAATTTTTTTTTAAATTGCCCCAGTTGAGAAGGATTTCTTCTCTGATTGAGAACAGAACAAATACTACACCTTGATCCTGGCCCGGAGACCGGCTCCTCTGATGACCCCTATTTGTTTGCTTGCCTCCCTACGAGATTAAAGTCAGATACAAGGTCGGTTTTTTATGTGGGAGATATCTAGCTCTCCAGGAAGGGTCACTCTGGATTGGGACAAAAGATTTTTTGATTTCCCTTGCCGAGAAGAATTTCTCTTCCTCTGACTGAGGATAGAACATAGATAGCATACTACACTTTGATTAGGTCACACACGAGTGGTCACAATCAGAGTCATAACTCATTGTACACTTTACTTTTAAAATGCTTCTTTTTTATGTAGACTGTGACAAAAGTAAGTATATGGGTAGCAAGTTCGTAAAAAATTTAAGAATTTTCCGGTTTCAGTTTTATACAGAAAAACGTGATACAACCATACATACACCTGTATATATCTTTCCTGTCCTCACGACACACCCGAGTTAAAAAAAAAACAAAAAAAACAAAACAACTTTTTAGACTTTTGGATTTCTTTATACACACTGCAGTGACCTTGTAAAGTTATCATTTTTTAAATCGAGCAGCAACAGAAGGAGGAGGAGCAGCAGCAGCAATTATCTAAGAAGATGTATATGTGAAACGGACATACCAGAGTGCATGAGTAAATGGAGAACAACATTAATAATTAAAAAAAACTACAGACCAATAACCTGTCTACCAATTACATGGAAAATTTTAACAGCACAACTTAGCATGTTGCAGGGTCCGATGTAGAGCAACACAAGGAGGAGGAAGAGGAGCAGCAATTATCTAAGAAGATGTATACGTGAAACAGACATACCAGAGTGCATGAGTGAATGGAGAACAACATTAATTTAAAAAAAACTATAAGAGGGTAAAAAAAAACTATAGACCGATAACCTGTCTCCCAATCACATGGAAAATCTTAACCGCACAACTTAGCATGTTGCAGGGTCCGACGATGGTGATTGATCTTACAACTATTCAGAGACCAGACAAATATGACAATAGCAAAGACAGATGACAAACACGAGAGTTAAATGTGTAATTGTACAAATTTTATTGCTACATAAAGGTACAGGTGATGCTGTAGTGGTTGCTTCTGCTGCTGGCGTCGCAGGAAAAGTAGACGAGGAGTGCCCGGACGGGTTAGTTCTCCAACGTGGACGTCTCTGATGTTAGGTAGAACGGCCCGGTAGGTTTGGTCATTGGACAGAGGGTTCACCAGATCTGGTTACTCATCTGGAAGTTGGAGAGACGGTTCAGCATCCCTGGTCGCTTGAGGATAGTTTTTGGTCAAAATGGACATCACTGAGTTTGAAAAACTGCTGGGTAGGCTACAGAGCAGGAGGTTCTGGATAAAGGACAGAATGTAAGATTTGTTTGATGGTTGAAAAATTATCCTGAAAAGGGCAAGTGTGTTCGAATTTAATTTTGTCGTAGGCGCTTTCGTCTCCTTAGAAGAAAGTCAGCATTCGCTGTCCACGTTCCTTGCTCCATGGAACAGCCTACCAGAGGTAGTGACGATGTCTAGCATATCCAGGTTTAAAGTCACCTGAGACAAACATTCAGACGGTATATAGACGTACACATCTTCTGACTGTCCTTTTACAGGGCTTGTTGCACTTTGTTATTTTTTGCCAATAAATTTGATTTGATGATACTAACCGACTCTGTGTAAAAAGAAAAGAAGTGGGAAGAGGACTGGTAAGTATTAAAGACTGCGTAGATAATTTACTAAAACGATTAGAAAAATGCCTAACATAAAATAACGAGAGACCGATTAATGCCGTCAAAAACACTGCGAAGATAAACAATAGGGCAAGCAGCGAAACGGGCAACGAAAGTGGCAAGGAAAGCAAAATGGGAAAAGAAGCAGCTACATGGACTACTTATAAGATTGGACAAAAAATAGTGCAAAAGAACACTATGGCTATGGAAAGGACACTTGAATAGAGAATCTGAATTGCTAGCGACACACAAAACAATGCGATCAGAACAAACTGCATAAAAGCCAAGATAGACAAAACGCTGGAAAACAGTAAATGTATCTTTGTGGACAAGGAGACGAAACGGTAAGCAACATGATAAGTGAATGCAGCAAACTAGTCAAAAAGGAATAGAAAAACGAGCATTACTGGGTCGGGAAGGTAGTCCACTGAGAACTGTGCAAACAACTACATTTTGAACATGCTGAAAAATGGTACAGACACAAACCAGAGATGGTATTAGAAAATAAAAGGCAGAAAATACTTTGGGACACTTAAAATATAAACAAACTCATCCAAGCAGGAAGGCTGGACATGATAATTGTCAACAAAAAGGCAATAAACACTTCAAACAGTTGATTTTGCCGTCCCAGCTGATCATAGGGTGAAGATCAAGGAAGCAGAAAACTAATAAAATAAATCAAGCTTGCCAGAGAGCTAAAACATGAGGGAAACTACAGTCGTCGTCGTCGTCGTCGTCGTCGTCATATCATCAGTTTAACGTGCTTTACATGCTGACATTTAAAAAGCAATTTTTTTTATCATAATTCACCCCAAACAAGGCAGGCTGCTGCTGTAGACGTAAGGAGCTACTGAAAATTAGGGTGTAGGTTTTGGGTGTCACCCCAAGTTGGGAGCAGTGTAGCGAGATGTCTGTTTACATTAGTTTTAAACCTCTGCATGTCGGTACAGTCGAGGGAAAAAGGAAGCAGGGAGGGAGTTCCAGAGGCCGGCAACACGAGGAAAGGAGCTATTGGAGTAGAAGGTTCTCCGGCATCTGGGGACCTCTACAGTAAATGGATGGGACTTAGCTGATCATCAGGTTGGTCTCGCATATTTACGTCGGGGGGTGGGGGGGCACTAGAACAGCAAGTTCATCAGAACACAATCCACTGAAGTACTTGTATGATGTGGCTTACCGTTTCGTCTCCCTGTCCACAAAGATACATTTACTGTTTTCCAGCGTTTTGCCTATCTTCGCTTTTATGCAGTTTGTTCTGATCGCATTGTTTTCTGCATCGCTAGCAAGTTTGCAATATTGCGGCGATGGGACAGCGGCTGGAGCTTGGTGAATAGTGGGGGACCTATCAAGTTGCCAACTCTTTTTTTAGACCTTGTCTAGGAGGGAGAGACTAGTGGATGATGCACCAGCCCAGATATGGCAACAATACTCCATGCATGGGCGGATGGTGGCTTTGTAAACATATAGGATAATGTCAGGTGTGAGAAGTTTACTAGCACCGTAAAGGGAGCCCACCTTCTTTACAGCAGCCTTGGCAATGTCTTCAATGTATTTGTTCTAATTCATGTTGTCTGTGAATGTTAAGCCGAGGAGTTTGAACGTTGGATTCTCAGGTAGAGTGTTATTTGCCATGGCAATCGGTGTTTAAAGAGTTTTCTTGTAGTTATTGAAAGAAAAGGAGCTCTGTCTTTGCAGTATTAAAAGTTACCATCCATTTATGACCCCATTCCACAACAGACTGGAGGTCACTTTCTAAGGATTCAGCCATTGCCTCGGATATCTGCACATCCGTTTTGCCCACATGCGTTGGACGGCTTTAAAAATTGACTTCCGAAGTAACCTATCTCTGGCCAGGTTTTTATTTATTCCTCTTTCCCTCAGGTCCATTTTTATCCCTTCCTCCCATGTTTTCCTATGCCTTCCCCCGTGTACTGGACCTGCTACCTCAACTGTTCTAGATCTACTAACCCAAGAGCTCTCATCCATTCTGTCAATGTGGCCATACCAGCAACGTCTCCTGTCCTGCACACATCTCCCTATACTGAGTAGCCCACCATATCACTGGACAACAGCGATTAAACACAGACCGTTGGACATTCATCACTTAAACTTGGTGGACAAGTCATGCATGGATTGAAGTTTATATTGTTGGATCGCAGAAAGTATTGTGAATTTAATTAACCATTAAATGAGTGAAATATTTTGCGATACGATGTCGTTGACTTTTTTTTAGTTTTCTTGTTTAAATATTATTTCTTTTTTTACAGATATTACCCTCAGTTCTAAATGACATCATCCGCTGTTTCTACTTCTACTAATTCATCATTTTTCTTTTCTTCTTTATTTATATCATTTATTTATGTCATCATCTTACTCTCCTTCTCCTACACTGCTTCTTCTACTACTACTATTTTAGTCTTTTCTTTTTCTTTATTTGTGTCATTTATTTATTTACGCCAGTCTTTTACTCTTCTTCTCTTAAGCTGATTCTAGTACTACTACTATTATAGTCTTTTCTTTTTCTTTATTTCTGTCATTTATTTATTTACACCAGTCTTTTACTCTTCTTTTCTTATGCTGATTCTAGTACTACTACTATTTTAGTCTTTTCTTTTTCTTTATTTATGTCATTTATTTATTTACACCAGTCTTTTACTCTTCTTTTCTTAAGCTGATTCTAGTACTACTACTATTTTAGTCTTTTCGTTTTCTTTATTTATGTCATTTATTTATTTATGCCAGTCTTTTACTCTTCTTTTCTTAAGCTGATTCTAGTACTACTACTATTTTAGTCTTTTCTTTTTCTTTATTCATGTCATTTATTTATTTACGCCAGTCTTTTACTCTCCTTCTCTTATGCTGATTCTAGTACTACAACTATTTTAGTCTGTTCTTTTTCTTTATTTATGTCATTTATTTATTTACGCCAGTCTTTTACTCTTCTTCTCTTAAGCTGATTCTAGTACTACTACTATTTTAGTCTTTTCTTTTTCTTTATTTATGTCATTTATTTATTTACGCCAGTCTTTTACTCTTCTTCTCTTAAGCTGATTCTAGTACTACTACTATTATAGTCTTTTCTTTTTCTTTATTTATGTCATTTATTTATTTACGCCAGTCTTTTACTCTCCTTCTCTCATACTGATTCTAGTACTACTACTATTTTAGTCTTTTCTTTTTCTTTATTTATGTCATTTATTTATTTACGCCAGTCTTTTACTCTTCTTCTCTTATGCTGATTCTAGTACTACTACTATTATAGTCTTTTCTTTTTCTTTATTCATGTCATTTATTTATTTACGCCAGTCTTTTACTCTTCTTCTCTTAAGCTGATTCTAGTACTACTACTATTTTAGTCTTTTCTATTTCTTTATTCATGTCATTTATTTATTTACACCAGTCTTTTACTCTTCTCTTAAGCTGATTCTAGTACTACTACTATTTTAGTCTTTTCTTTTTCTTTATTCATGTCATTTATTTATTTACACCAGTCTTTTACTCTTCTTCTCTTAAGCTGATTCTAGTACTACTACTATTTTAGTCTTTTCTTTTTCTTTATTCAAGTCATTTATTTATTTACACCAGTCTTTTACTCTTCTTCTCTTAAGCTGATTCTAGTACTACTACTATTTTAGTCTTTTCTTTTTCTTTATTCATGTCATTTATTTATTTACACCAGTCTTTTACTCTTCTCTTAAGCTGATTCTAGTACTACTACTATTTTAGTCTTTTCTATTTCTTTATTCATGTCATTTATTTATTTACACCAGTCTTTTACTCTTCTCTTAAGCTGATTCTAGTACTACTACTATTTTAGTCTTTTCTTTTTCTTTATTCATGTCATTTATTTATTTACACCAGTCTTTTACTCTTCTTCTCTTAAGCTGATTCTAGTACTACTACTATTTTAGTCTGTTCTTTTTCTTTATTTATGTCATTTATTTATTTATGCCAGTCTTTTACTCTTCTTCTCTTATGCTTATTCTAGTACTACTACTATTTTAGTCTGTTCTTTTTCTTTATTTATGTCATTTATTTATTTATGCCAGTCTTTTACTCTTCTTCTCTTAAGCTGATTCTAGTACTACTACTATTTTAGTCTGTTCTTTTTCTTTATTTATGTCATTTATTTATTTATGCCAGTCTTTTACTCTTCTTCTCTTAAGCTGATTCTAGTACTACTACTATTTTAGTCTTTTCTTTTTCTTTATTTATGTCATTTATTTATTTACGCCAGTCTTTTACTCTTCTTCTCTTAAGCTGATTCTAGTACTACTACTATTTTAGTCTGTTCTTTTTCTTTATTTATGTCATTTATTTATTTATGCCAGTCTTTTACTCTTCTTCTCTTATGCTTATTCTAGTACTACTACTATTTTAGTCTGTTCTTTTTCTTTATTTATGTCATTTATTTATTTATGCCAGTCTTTTACTCTTCTTCTCTTAAGCTGATTCTAGTACTACTACTATTTTAGTCTGTTCTTTTTCTTTATTTATGTCATTTATTTATTTATGCCAGTCTTTTACTCTTCTTCTCTTAAGCTGATTCTAGTACTACTACTATTTTAGTCTTTTCTTTTTCTTTATTTATGTCATTTATTTATTTACGCCAGTCTTTTACTCTTCTTCTCTTAAGCTGATTCTAGTACTACTACTATTTTAGTCTGTTCTTTTTCTTTATTTATGTCATTTATTTATTTATGCCAGTCTTTTACTCTTCTTCTCTTATGCTGATTCTAGTACTACTACTATTTTAGTCTTTTCTTTTTCTTTATTTATGTCATTTATTTATTTATGCCAGTCTTTTACTCTACTTCTTTTATGCTGATTCTAGTACTACTACTATTTTAGTCTTTTCTTTTTCTTTATTCATGTCATTTATTTATTTACGCCAGTCTTTTACTCTTCTTCTCTTAAGCTGATTCTAGTACTACTACTATTTTAGTCTTTTCTTTTTCTTTATTTATGTCATTTATTTATTTACACCAGTCTTTTACTCTTCTTCTCTTAAGCTGATTTTAGTACTACTACTATTTTAGTCTTTTCTTTTTCTTTATTCATGTCATTTATTTATTTACGCCAGTCTTTTACTCTTCTTCTCTTAAGCTGATTCTAGTACTACTACTATTTTAGTTTTTTCTTTTTCTTTATTTATGTCATTTATTTATTTACACCAGTCTTTTACTCTTCTTCTCTTATGCTGATTCTAGTACTACTACTATTTTAGTCTTTTCTTTTTCTTTATTCATGTCATTTATTTATTTACGCCAGTCTTTTACTCTTCTTCTCTTAAGCTGATTCTAGTACAACTACTATTTTAGTTTTTTCTTTTTCTTTATTTATGTCATTTATTTATTTACACCAGTCTTTTACTCTTCTTCTCTTAAGCTGATTTTAGTACTACTACTATTTTAGTCTTTTCTTTTTCTTTATTCATGTCATTTATTTATTTACGCCAGTCTTTTACTCTTCTTCTCTTAAGCTGATTCTAGTACTACTACTATTTTAGTCTTTTCTTTTTCTTTATTCATGTCATTTATTTATTTACACCAGTCTTTTACTCTTCTTCTCTTAAGCTGATTCTAGTACTACTACTATTTTAGTCTTTTCTTTTTCTTTATTTATGTCATTTATTTATTTATGTCTTTTTTTAGCATAGAAATGAGAATTCTAGAAAAGCTAAAGACCTTAACAATGGAAAAAGATATATTTTTTAATGAAACAGCAAACTTGAAAAGCAGAGTATGTGCCTCTGAAATATTGGGGTAGCTACTTCATTCAACCTTTCTTGTGCAGGGACAATCATGCACCCTCAAGGAAAAGGGAGAACGCTTTTAAGAGTCATCCAATAAGAAAATTCCAGGGAGTTGCATCGGTTTGCATAACCGGTTTTTAAATTCCCTTGCCAACTCGCATTATTGATATTCACGAAGTGGCCGCGAGGGAAAGCGATCAACAGGTTTTCACTTCGGTGGCTAAATGAATTTTGAAATGTAAAATAGGAAGAAGGAAATGAAAAAGAAAAAAAAAAAGAAAAACTGAAGAATGGAAAACCTTTCCCATTTGCGGGTCCATGAAAAGAAATTTGGACATAAAAATCAAGATTAAAGAAAGAATGAATTCGTTGAAAATGTAAATCTACGTCATCCTTTTTTTTACCCTTTTCTTTATTTATGTCATTTATTTATTCACGTCATCCTTATTACCCTCCTTCTATTACATTGTTTCATAAAAATGAGGACATGAAAAGTCAGGTATAGACTTATTTATGTCATCATCTTACTCTCCTTCTCTTACACGGCTTCTTCTACTGCTACTATTTTAATCTTTTGCTTTTCTTTATTTATGTCATTTATTTATGTCATCCCGTTTTACCCTCCTCCTATTACATTGCTTCACAAAAATGAGGACATGGAAATGTAAACAAACTTATCCAAGTAGAAAGACCGGACGTGATAATTGTGAACAAAAAAGGAAAAATATCCTTCAAATAGTTGATTTTGCCGTCCCAGCAGTTCATAGGGTGAAGATCAAGGGGGCAGAAAACTAAGCAAATGCATCCAGCTTACCAGAGAGCTAAAACATTCCAAATGTCATCATCTCAGTCTCCTTCTCCTCCGCTTCTACTAATTTAGGTTTTTCTTAACAGGACCTCTTTTTTTTTACTTTCTTCTACATCGGGGATACAATTGAAAAGAAAGTCCTATACCAAGATTAAATGCAACTTTTCTCGAGTACAATTGGTACTTTGTTACATTAGGACCTACGCTAAGTTGACCATGACCATAACCCTAAACCCTAATTCTAACTCTAACCCTAAACCCTAATTCTAACTCTAACCCTAAACCCTAATTCTAACTCTAACCCTAAACCCTAATTCTAACTCTAACCCTAAACCCTAATTCTAACTCTAACCCTAAACCCTAATTCTAACTCTAACCCTAAACCCTAATTCTAACTCTAACCCTAAACCCTAATTCTAACTCTAACCCTAAACCCTAATTCTAACTCTAACCCTAAACCCTAATTCTAACTCTAACCCTAAACCCTAATTCTAACTCTAACCCTAAACCCTAATTCTAACTCTAACCCTAAACCCTAATGCTAACCCTAACGCCCACTTTGACCCTAATGACGGGGTCAAAGTTAGCTTGTATCCTAATGTAAAAAAAGCATTGTACAATTTTATGAGAAGTCTAATAGTAGCATTCATTTTGTATTAGGGCTTTTGAAAAAATGCAATCGTGGGGTCTGCATTTGCACTGTACATTCATAAACGGCAAAGACAATGTTTTGCTTCTTTTTAGAATTTCTTTTTTTTTTTTTTTACTTCAATTCACCAAGGCATATTGCCACTGAAACATAACATATTCAACATATTTCCCCCAAAACAAGGCAGGCCGCCACTGTAGACGTAAAGGGTTACTGAAAATTAGGGTGTAGGTTTTGGGTGTCACCCCAAGTTCGGAGCAGTGTAGCGAGATATCTGTTTACATTAGTTTTAAACCTCTGCATGTCGGTACAGTCGGGGGAAACAGGGAGCAGGGAGGGAATTCCAGAGGCCAGTAGCACGAGGAAAGAAGCTATTGGAGTAGAAGGCTCTCCGGCATCTGGGGACCTCCACAGTGAATGGATGGGATTTAGCTGATTGTCAAGTTGGTCTAGTGAATTTACGTCGAGGGGGCACCAGAGTAGCCAGCTCATCGGAGCACAATGTCTACATGTTGGTTCTGTCGGGGAAACAAGGAGCAGGAAGGTAATTCCAAAAGTAAGCGGTTCACTGTTTGTTCATTACATAACAATATGTCAAAGTCAACGTGATGTGAAGTGCGTCTTAATTCCAAAATGCTTTTATGACACGGGCAAGTTATGGCCCTTTATTGACCTAAAAAAATGTTAAAGAGAATCGGGAGGTCAGTAGTGTCGGACGTCTTTGGTTTAACGTCCAACAAAATGGAGAATATCAGTATATTCAGATACAAATAACTTACAACAAGATCGAGAGCGACCACAGACTGTAACTATGGTCTCTGCTTTATATATGTTATGTATAAAGTTGTGTTTACGTTTTTTGTATTTGTCAACTGTAATAAATGTGCAATTTGTCTTTCTAATTCCTTTTTGTGTCTTAGTGCTTCTTATTTTTCTGTTTGGGAGCTCTACGCTAAGCACGTGTAGATGGAAAGGAAAATTATTTTTAGCAATACAAGTTCTTGCTGTGAATATCTCACAAGGAGAAACCAAAAGTTTTTTTTTTCAATGTTTTTTTCTTTTTAGCATTTTCTTCGTTTGGGGTTAGGGTTTAGGGTTAGTCTTTCGCAAGAAGTGACCATTGCTGACATAACTCAATGAGTCCTTCAAGAGATTAAACGCGCTGACACAGATAATAGATATTCACTTTTTTTTAACGCACTGCAGATCGTAGAAATTAATTTCTTCCAAAAGTTATCGTCTGCTTGCTTGCAACCTGATTGTCTAATACCTGCTGCAACCTGATTGGTTAATAGTTTTGTCAACTCTTGGGCGCTTCCGAGACCTGCCCGAACGTTGACAATGCGAAGTTACGGAAATGCGAGTCGTTCTCTATAAGAGTACCATATGTTTATATATTTGTATCTATAGAATTCACTCGTAAACTAATTAACCGATCATTATGAAATTTGGAATGCAGTTGCTAGGCGTAAGGATGGGTAATGTGGGTTATATTTAGTTTTAGTTTCATGTCAAGAGGTCAAAGAAGGTGTGGAAGCCCTACGTGAAAATTCAGATAGATCTGAGTTTTGTTAAATTTTAACAAGTATTAGACATCAATTAATAAATGATTTCAGTTGCTTTTGAGTATTTAAAAGGGTTTTTAGAGAGAATAATATGGGCCCAACCTCCCATTTGAAAATTAAAATATTTCAGATTTGC
Organism: Sepiola atlantica; assembly: GCA_963556195.1. NCBI lineage: Eukaryota > Metazoa > Mollusca > Cephalopoda > Sepiida > Sepiolidae > Sepiola > Sepiola atlantica. The sequence continues at coordinate 17,265,437 of OY744528.1, read as the reverse complement.
ATTAAATTTGATTCAAATTCATTAGACACTAATTAAGCAAGATTCACTGAATTTAAATTTCTTATTAAGATTCTTTAAGCCTTGAATTTTAAACATTTTCTAGAATCAAAATCATGTAATTGACTTTGATCAAAATTGGAATAAGGATTCTAGACATAAGGTTTAGTTGCATTATATCTCGATGTTAATCTTCGAAAGGAAACGTAAAAGTGGTGCAAAACTGTTTTGTTCGGGGGGGGGGGGGAGATTAGTGATATGGTTCGATATGTTGATTGGTTTTAGGAGATTAGTGATATGGTTCGATATGTTGATTGGTTTTAGGAGATTAGTGATATGGTTCGATATGTTGATTGGTTTTAGGAGATTAGTGATATGGTTCGATATGTTGATTGGTTTCAGGAGATTAGTGATATGGTTCGATATGTTGATTGGTTTCAGGAGATTAGTGATATGGTTCGATATGTTGATTGGTTTTAGGAGATTAGTGATATGGTTCGATATGTTGATTGGTTTTAAGAGATTAGTGATATGGTTCGATATGTTGATTGGTTTTAGGAGATTAGTGATATGGTTCGATATGTTGATTGGTTTTAGGAGATTAGTGATATGGTTCGATATGTTGATTGGTTTTAGGAGATTAGTGATATGGTTCGATATGTTGATTCCGTTAAAAATAATATATTTCTGTTATTTGTCTCTTGTTTAAATCTCACTTTTTTAGCCTGAAGATTCCACCGGGGATGAAGCACAGGAGCCTCTGTGTAGCTTAATTGCCATAAATATATTTTCATAGCTTACTACCTAGCTCTACTTACGTATCGAGCACTGTTGAAGTAAATACTGAAAATTGATACATAAAAAATTATATCTCCTTATAAAATTTTATGTGGATACATGAAATAGTAATAATTATATATATATTCAACGGGCAATTGGGATTTTGGCCTAGCCTTTAAATATTAATTCGCTGTCTCTTCATCAATTTCAACTTATTTTATGATTTTCAGCCCAGGAAGACTTTTTAATATGGCTTATATTTCCCACCTCACGAATTACTGAGCCTTGTTGCATCCACGAACGAACCCTCTATTGGACTTTTTACCCTATGGATTCTATCTATTTTGGCCGCACCTGAAGATGGTGGTTTCTGGAATTTAACTTTGAAACCTCTCAATTTTTTCCCCGTGCCTTCTAACGACCTACCTACTTTCTCCGCTGGACTTTTTGACACCGGATTTTTTTGCAATCGGACACTTGCTTGCATTCGGACAGCTTTTTGCCTTGTTTTTTCCCCACAATCTTTATTTTACTTTTTCAAATTTTAAATCTTGGCCTTTGCCAACTTATCTATCCCAGCAATTTCCTCTGATGATAAGACTTTGATCTTTGAAAAGCCTGGCTTAAGGAAAAAATTAATTGAATAAATTGCTTTTTTTATGGAATATACCTTGCATTGAGCAACTGAATTGAAAAAAGATCTGCCTCCGTCGCTTTTCTAATTCCTTTTCATCCTTCTATCTATCTATCTGCTCTATCCGGTATATTGAGCTGTATACTTTTCACAATAGGTTTTACCTTTCCTAAAAGTTCGCTTTTAGTTCTCCACTTTATATATATATATATATATATATATATATATATATATATATATATATATATATATACATATATATAAATAATACCTAAAAAATGTTTGGTTTAGCATTACTGAAACTTTTAGTTTATTCTAATTCTATCTGGAAACGCGTTGTTTGAATATATTTTATTATTTGTTAATTTGTATATTTTTATTTTCCTTTTCTGGTGGATAAAATTTGAACGTTCTAAGAAAAAAAAATCTAAGTTAATCGAATGACTTTTTAAGTTGAAACGTTATTCACTGTTTTTGTAACATAATTAAAAAAAAAACTACGAATTTAAAATCACGAATAAACGAATGCTCTAAGCTGATGTAATAATAATTACATTGGAACTAAAAAGATATAAATTAACGAAAAAAAACCCAAAAAATCTTTCTAAAACATTCGTTTTGAATTTCTTGATTTTCTTTCTTTTTGACTAAAAACATAGCAAGCCAGATTTTCTTGATGACTTTAGCACAGCCAGATAAAAAAAAAATGAGACACCGAAGTATTATTTAAAAACACAAAACAAATCAAGGCAGTTAGTTTATATTTGTATTGGCTATACCTACACGACGTTAGCCGGAATTCGGTGAAGTCATTTTAGTTTTTATTTACTTGCACATAAGATAGACAACTCTTATATTCTTCAATCTAAAAAATGAGTTATCCTCCTTGCTGAATTTTTGTTTTTAGGTGATAATTTAAAAATGTTTCATATTTCTGAGCCAGAGAAATAATTTATTAAATACATTGTAGCAAAGTACGTTTTATTGAGAAGAACATGCTACAGAAATAGCAAATGAAAATTGGCCAGTCAGAAGCAAAGTTTGATTTGTCAGCTTAAATGTGATCTGGGTCTGAGTTTTTAAAAAACCGACAAGATAATTTTATATATTAGATTTATAATTGAACTATTATTTTCATTTTTTTTTTTGCTTAACTGCTATGATGCTTCAGCCATTTTAATCGTGATTGGCGATACTAACTTGGATACCTTGAACCGGAATTCTTATCCACATTACAGACAGTTTTTATTGTGCTGTCAATCTTAATTATTTACTTAATCAAACCTGGGGTTTAAATTTAAAAAAAATTAAAAAAAAAAAACGATTTTTTGTTATTTGTTTGAATTTAAAAAAATTCTCTTTCATTTTATTCCTTACTGGCTTGCCCGAGAAGTAATGAGAACACTATGGGTTTTTTTGTGGGTTTTTTTTTTTACAAACAATTCACCGTTCATCAAGGCCCAAAGGCCACTCAAGGATAAGGATTAATTGAGTTTGACAGATGGCCGATGAAATATCAGTGATTAGTAACGATGGTTGTAACTGGTCAGAATCGATTATTTAAGACGACGGCTCAACAAGAATTTGTTTACATAGGACTTGAAAACAGTAATGTCATAGCCAGCCGGGAAGCAGTCTCATGGTACTGTGTTCCACAGACGGGCAATTCTAGGAAAGAAACTCTGCTCATGGAAGTTTTGTTTAGTTTTAGGTACACATAGGGAGAAAGGGAAATTATTTACAGTGGTTGTAGAGAGACGAGTTTTTGTTGTGAATGTTTTACAGGAGCAAAGGGAGGATGAACCCCACATTACCATTTTTATCTTATTTATTTATTTATTTTTTTTCATATTTACTATTTATATGTGTATGTCGTTGATGCCAACCTCACAATATTATTATATAAAACCCTGATACCAAATTAATACAATTAGATTTCTTGTTAAAATTTAACTTTGAAAAGTAGGGTTTGATCTTTTTTTAATAGGCTTCTGTTTTCAATTGTATCCTTGGTAATCGATAATTTGACCCTAATGTCCCTGCTTAGAACCAAAGGAAAATTTAAATGGTGTCGTGAAATTGCTTGAAATCTTGAACGCCTATTGAAATTAATTTGAGTTTTCTGTCAACATATCGATTTCCATAACAGTCAGACACCCTTTTATATAAATAGAGTTATCTGCTCTCACTCACCGACGAGGGCTGAATGTGACACATTGCTGAATACCACACGGGTATAGAGGTGTGTGTAGAGTAAAAATGGACCCGGACTATCGGTACAGTATTGCTCGAATTTGGCCAACGGAACTTTCTTTGTACGTACGAAAAAAAGATTTATAATTTTTTTGTTTATCACGTTGTTTATTGCTTAATCTGTAGTAATGAAAATAATTTTTTAAAGATATAAAAAATCTAGTTTATACAGGGTGGGCAAAAATAAGGGTCTTATTTTTAAAAATTCATAACTTTTTTATTTATTGATTTTTTTTATTTTTTTTTTTAGAATAAGTAAAGGACCCCTTCCGAAGCAAGCATGAGCCGTATTAGCCCTAAGGAACGTACCCTCATTTAGAAAACATTATTTTTGCTTAAAAAACTCAAAACAGTGTAAAAAACAATACTTTAGTTTTTGTAAGTTTTAAGAAGTGTTTTTCGGCTAAAATTTGTTTTGTTTATTTCAAAAAATCTCGGAAGGGTCAGTCTACACACACATAAAGTTTGGTGAGTTTAACTTTTATTTTGTGGAAGTTATTCAAATTCAAGTTATTCAAATTCAAGTTATTCAAATTCAAGTTATTCAAATTCAAGTTATTCAAATTTAAAGATAGGACCCTTATTTTGGCCCACCCTGTATATGTGTGTGTGTGTGTGTGTGTGTGGGTGGGGGTGGGGGCTTTGTATACTTTAGCCCCAAATAGCAATAAACCTGAACTAAACAAAAAATCTCTGTTCATAAAAATATTAATGTGCATCAAATTTTCAACACATGCCAGCATGTATTGATTTACTCCTCTCCAGGAGGTTAGGCACAAGGCCAGTTTTATCTTACTCCCACAAGTAAGATGTGACCAAAGGTCGGGTCGGAAAAGTGGGGTTTGAAAAGCCAGCGCCCGAGAAGGTGAGCACTCTGGCCATTAAAAATTGCCTGGGCAGTCCCGTCGGCATTCCCCGGTAGGGGCGCCTCAGACAGTAAGCAATAAACTTACTCCTCCCCAAAGAGGGGAGGCGAAGCCTGGGAGGGTGGACCTCCTAGAACTGCACAGGAAAGACCCATAGACCGGCGTAAATCAAGCCCCGAAGGCCAAGACAATACCAGTCTATGGGGTGCAGTATCCATCGGAACAGATACTACACTTTGATCTTATGCCAGCATGTAAAACGGATGTTGAACCAAATATTATGATGATGATGATGATGATGATCATGTTATTGCTTGGTTTATTTACCTCCTCTGCAGGAGGTTAGACACAAGGTCAAGTGAAGTTTTGAAAAGGCAACGCACTAGAAGTGTACTCTAGCCTGCAAAAAATGCCTGAGCAACCCCGTAGGCACTCTGCGGTAGAGACGCTTCAGACGATTAGCAATAAACTTACTCCTTTTTCAAAGAGAGAAGGCAAAGCCTGGGAGGTGGACATCTTAGGACTGAACAGAACCATACCTTAGCCTGACGGTAACAAAGCCACTGTTGGAATGATTGAAGTGAGTGAGGTTTTGAAAAGGTAACACACAAGGAGAAGTGCACTCTGGCCTACAAAAAATGCCTGAGCAACCCCGTCGGCACTGATTACTGAGGACGTATCCTCAACTGGTATGAGCAACACCTACTCAATCTGTGCCAGAGGTTAAATTTGAATTCATACAAATGAGGTTATTTACTTTTATGAGCCCCATGCATGGCGTATTGTTTCCACATCTGGGCTGGTGCATCATCTACTAGTCTCTCCCTCCTTGACAAGGTCCAAAAACAAGTCGCCAACCTAATAGGTCCCTCATTGTCAACCAATCTCCAGCCCCTGTCACATCGCCGCAATGTAGCATCCTCGTGCTTGTTTTACAAATACTTCAATGGATTATACTCCGATGAACTGGCTACTCTGGTGCCCCCCTCGACATAAATTCACTAGACCAACGCGACAATCAGCTAAATCCCATCCATTCACTGTGGAAGTCCCCAGATGCCAAAGAGCCTTCTAAACCAATAGCTTCTTTCCTCATGCTGCTGGCCTCTGGAACTGCCTCCCTGCCCCCTGTTTCCCCGACAGTACCGACATGCAGAGGTTTAAAACTAATGTAACCAGGCATCTCTCTGCACAGCTCCCAACTTAGAATGACACCCTAAACCTACTTCCTTAATTCTCAGTAGCCCCTTACGTTTACAGTGGCGTCCTGCCTTGTTTGGGGTGAAATATCATTAAAAAAACAACTTTTTTTTTAAATTCCTCAAGCGGAAGTTAAATGATAAAATACAAAATGTTTATCGGTCTAGAATAAATGAAGCAAATATAATCCGCCGATAAGAGATCCTACCCGATTCTTTCAACACAATCGAAATACCTTCTACAACATCGTAATAACGATAAAAGCTCGAGTGCGTTCTTCTGGGTTACGGTAACCCAGAAACACAATTACCAGCTGGAATGGGGCTAAAATGGGCAAGCAGAAATGAGAAGGCAAACAGGTAAACAACAAAGAAAGCAACGAATAGCTGACAATTATCTACACAGTTTAATTGCATTTAATTCGAGTCATTTTGAAATTGCCTTTACTAACCTGCGTATCACTTTGTTAACCGCTTGTTTAACACTTGAACTGATAATATATATGTATAATAATAATAATAATAATAATAATAATAATAATAATAATAATAATAATAATAATACGCTAAGGCATTTCATGATCGTACGTACGTTATCACTTTTCACACATTAAAATTTTTTATAGATCAGCAAAGATGGTGATTGGTGATTAATCTGATGTCGCTAAGGTAAAAAAATTCCGACTTTAGCTATTTTAAAATGAATTGTTCCAAAAATCGAATTATGTCGTCCCGTCGACTAAAACAATACACTTTTAAGTAAATACATTTTTCAAAATTGATACTCGTTTTATTGATTTGAACAATATTCAGAGAATATTTAATGTTTTATAATTAAAAAAAATATTAAAAAAAAATTAAATGAAGAGACATGTACGTTTTATTTCTTTAAAGAATATTTAGCTAAGACATCTGTAATCCCACCAATACCAAGACCTCCGTAATCCCACCAATATAAAGACATCCGTAATCCCACCAATACTAAGACATCTGTAATACCACCAATACCAAGACATCTGTAATCCCACCAATACCAAGACCTCCGTAATCCCACCAATATAAAGACATCCGTAATCCCACCAATATAAAGACATCCGTAATCCCACCAATACAAAGACATCCGTAATCCCACCAATACCAAGACATCCGTAATCCCACCAATACAAAGACATCCGTAATCCCACCAATACAAAGACATCCGTAATCCCACCAATACCAAGACATCCGTAATCCCACCAATACCAAGACATCCGTAATCCCACCAATACTAAGACATCCGTAATCCCACCAATACTAAGACATCCGTAATCCCACCAATACCAAGACATCTGTAATCCCACCAATACTAAGACATCCGTAATCCCACCAATACCAAGACATCCGTAATCTCACCAATACTAAGACACCCGTAATACCACTAATACTAAGATTCTGGTGAAGCACGATTGATGGGATCCTTTCTTCCAGTTTGATGCAACACATCCACCTGATCATGGCACAATCATTACGCAGAAGCTATTGTTGATCAGAAGTGTTTTGAGATCATGTCTAACCGTCATACAAGATGACAGAGCGAACACTCTTTTGTGAATAAAGACGGTTGCTTCTGTTAATGATAAGAGATTATTTTATTGGAAAGAATGTTTTCGTCTGTAACGAGTGGAAAGTTGGATTTTTGACTCTGCTCTGTATCTAACATATAACGTTATCTTGTTGAATTAAAGTTGGACCTAAATAGCATTTAAGATGAAATATCAAACTTTGATTCTGATCAGCAAATTTCCATTTGTTATTGTTGTACCATGTTGTTAGCACTATAAAAACGTACTTCGCTAGAGTTTATTTGAAATAATTACTTTGTCCCGACAGGAAAAACTGGTAATTTGGAAACATTTTTCAATTATAACCGAAAAAAGAAACCAAAAGCAGCAAGGGAAATAACTTATATTTTTAATCGAAAAATATAAAACGTTATCTTCTTTACAGAGGATAACAACTAAAAATTTCTTTCTTTTTCTGTATAAGTTTAAAAAATGTGCTAACACCTAAAAATTAAAAATTAAAATTACTTCACTGCATCCCAGGCACTTTGTTACAGCGAGTCGTAAATAAATTTTTAAAAATTCAAATTTATGTATAGACGAGAAACAAACACATGCAAAGACACAATATTTTATCTGATAATTTGATTAATACATAGAAATGTGCACAACCAAGATGAATAAGCACGCCTGCGTCTTGTCATAAAACAAATTCCATGATAGTGATTGTGTGGGGAACCATTATTGAGTATATAAGCTCGCCCTTCATAACCACATAAGGATCTGAACACCCTGGCAGACAAGACAGACCTGCCCTTCGAGCCAGGATCAAAGTGTAGTATCTTTCCTCGCCCAATTTTTTTTATTTTATCCTGAAAGAACACTATCCACTCCCTAATTGTGTCCTTATTTGTTTGCTCTCACTTAAGTCCCACTCTTATTTAAAGATTGACCTGCTTGTTTCCGGTTACAAACAAACCGGAAAACAGTCGACGGTCTGCTCTTAGAAACGGTTGGAATAGTCTTACTAACCTGCCCCTAATTTGATTTCGTTTCTTTGTTTTCTTTCTTTTTAAGTGGTCATTTGTTGTCAAACTCCCCATCTTTTTCCAACGAAATTGTAAATATCTTTTGTAAATTAAATTGATTTGAAATCATTGGGAATATTTGAAGTAGGGTAATCCGTAGAGTGAATGTGGTATTGTGGTGACTGCTGGAGTAAAAGTGATGGACACATGGTGAAAGAAGGAAAAGAACAGAGTTTAGACAAATTTGGTCAAAATGTGTATAAGTTAAAAGTAGGATAGACACAAGATGATCACCCAAATTTTTGATGGCCTTGTGCCTACTTTGTAAATAAATTATATGTTTTATTTGTGAATAAATAATTCAAGGTGTAGTATCTGTTCACCTTGGCATCATTCTGGCAACTGATGACTTAAATTATCAGATCCGTCTTTGTAAGGTGAAGTATGGGTTGGCTCGGACGTAAAAACGTCCACACTTCTAGGCATTACATTTTCATTTGGGAGGGAGAAGGTCTATTGCTGGTAGCCTGAGGCGCTCCTACCGGAGAATGCCGACGAGTCTGGTCTCGGTTATTTTTGTACCCGCCTGAGTGCCTCCTCGAGTGAGCTGGCTTTACTCACATTAAATAGCCTTGTGCCACACCTTGCTGCCGTGAGAAGCAAGTAAACACTATATGTTCTGTCAACGATCAGACGTGGAAAAATCCTTCTAGACTGAGGTTATTTGAAGTTTTGTCTCATTCGAGAGTGCCCCTTTTGTGGGGGAGCTGTATTATTCATGGGAGCTGAAATATTCATATATTTAAAAACAACCTTGTGTCTAAGTTTTTTTTCTCTCTTGGGGAGGCAATTAAATAGGGACTCCTGAATTTGGGGAGCTGGATAACTCATGTATTAAAAACCGACTTTTTGTGTAATTTTTTCTTCGTTGGAGAGAGTACCTTTGGAAAAAAGTAAATAGTAAAAAAGATAACTTCAACCGGTTTTGTTTTTCGACGTTGTTGTATCAAATTGATCCAAGCTGGATTATTAATATATTTGTAGCAGTTACCTCCTCCTTTCAAAACATAACTGCACCGGTTGGCCGTTAGGTGTCGCTTTTTCACCGACAGGTGGCGCTGAAAAGCGACACCAGAGTTATCTGCCCGTCTGACTATAAAAATCAGGTGCAAACGGAAAATCACCCTCTTCTTTACTCAACCGGCCTCGGCAGAACGACGCTGACACAGCGCTCCGTCTCACCTCTTTTCTCTTCAACTGGCCTCGGCATAACAACTACCAACACACGTTTCTTCCATCAACACGTGTTTCAAACAACGGTAAGAGTTCTCAACTCATTTTCTTTGTGTACGGCTTTCAAAGACTTTCCCCACGCCGGATTCATTTCTTCTTATACCTTTTTAAGAACTGTTTTTCCATCGACACACATGCATACATCACACACTTCATCATTCCACATTACACACACGTTCAATAAACGTTATTTGAACTACCTCATCTTGTTTGTTAATTATTACTCTGTCTTTGCATGCAACATTGCTTGATTTAACGTACACGCTTATAATCGGGGGACACTACCCTCGATCCGAACATATAAAAAAAAACGACGTTGTGTCGAATTTTGTCCTCGTGGAGGTGGGGACAACTAAATAGGCACTACTGTATATGCGGAAAAGATCAAAGAGTTTAAAAAAAAAAAGAAGATAACTTCAAGTTTTGTTTCATGCTTTATTCTCCCCCCCCCCCCCGAAATAGTCTATCAAATTGGTGAAAACAACTTTGTTCCACTTCACTTGATATATTTTATCCGTTACAGACTGAGCAGGTAATGACATCCTGGGTCAATAAATAATGGGTGCAGTCAAATTTATAGTTAACTTTTATAATAGAAATTTTTGAACTACAAAAATAACTGTCACATGAAGATTATATAGTTGAATAGCAATTTAAATATCTATTCACGATTCTGTAGTAGGAGGTTAGACACAAGGTCAGGTGTGGGTTTTGGTGAGAATGTTTCTGCAGAACGAACTGGATTCGAACCCGGCACACCCAGGCCCTCAGTTCACATCATCCCCTCTGACTCTATACTATACATTCACTACACATTACATAAAAAAATAAATATTTGAATAAAAAATATCTGCATTTAACACATGTTTTTTGAAGGAATTTTGCTTCTTTATTTAACTTAAAAATTTTAAAGATGCTTTAAAAAAATGAACTTTCCCAAATTTATACCTACCAGCGACCATGCGCGATTTAAGTTCAAATTTAAAAGAGACATCTACACCGTTAAGTCCACACAACATCGGGCGTCACTTCTACAAGACCAGGAAGGATTGTTACAGAAAAAAAAAAGAAGTTTAATACCTTTTATTTGTTTAAATCTCTGACGAGGTTTGTTGTACCAAGCGAAATTATTAGATAAAAAAGTCAAGATGAAAAAAAAAAAAAAATTATTTTGATTTTAATAAAAATATCTGCTTCTAACAAATGTTTTTTTTAAAGGCATTTTGCCTCTTTCGTTAAATTTGCATTTTACTTTAAAAATATATTAAAGGATTTTTATTAAAAACAATCCCTGCTCATAAAAATATCTTGATATAAAAACAACAACAATAATATCAGTGTTGTTGTTTTTATAGCAAGATAACTAGATGTTGCCCGGAAGTTTTTTTGCATTTATTTTTGTTTTGCTGTATTTTTCTTCTTGACTGCATAGTTTTTTTTTGTCTTTTTTTACCAAATTATTATTTATTTTAAATAGGATTTTTAAAAAGTTATGTTCAGTATTTTACAAGGTACTTCTATAGGAGGGCACCCATATCAACTCAAATGTTTCCAATTTCAATTCACGTAACAGTCTGAAAATCGTCATGCCGTCACTGAACACTCAATTAGTACCGGCATTAAATGAAACAACCTATTTTTTGTAACTGAGCAGATCTGTCGGTTTATGGATAATTCAGAAGGTAGAGCCATTGCGTTTGACATTTCGAAGGTGGTTGACAAAGTGTGGCATTCTGGTCTCCTACAAAAACTTTAGGGTTATGGTATTGGTAGTGAGGTTCTTGACATTGTTAGGTCTTTTCTTTCTGATCGAAGTTTGCGAGTAACTTTGGACGGTGTCTCTACATTATCTTTTCTTATCAATGCTGGTGTTCCTCAGAGCTCTATTCTAAGCCCAACACTGTTTCTTCTCTATATCAATGATCTTCCAGAGAATATTGTTCAGAAAATTAACATCTATTCTGATGATACCACTCTCTATTCTGGTGTTGTTTCTCACCCATCTTCCTAAGATCAGTTGAAATATGCGGCTGATCTAGAAGTTGATCTGGGTTCAGTTGTGGATTGAGGTACGAAATGGCTTGTTTTGTTTAATCCGGTTAAAACTCAGATCGTGTCTTTCAATCGTATGCGTGTCCCTTTTCTTCCTGAGATTATCATGAATGGCTCTGCTCTGTATTTATTTTGGCAGAATGCGATTAATTCTTCGAAGAAATTGAAGAGCTGCTTTCACAGCGATTAAATTCATTTTTGTTCTGCATTCGTATGCTTCAGTGTCGTCTGCCTTTTTACCTATTTTTCGCGGCTTTCATATCGTAAACTGTTTCTGCCATTTCCGGTTTGGTCAGTAAATCACAGTCGGAAACATTCGGGCAGATATGGGTCCCTTCCTATAGAAGCACCTTTTACGTTATTGCATTTAAAAAAAAAATTTCAATACATAATCGATTGATGTTAAATGAAGAAAATAATAGTGTGTAAGTCACATAGAGGCGAGATACATAGACACACGAGAAGCGGTGACGTAATTTTTTTATTAATGTAGAGATATGATCATGATCATGATCGTAATCAATTATAATAATAAAAGTTCATTATTTGTATTAGTGTTCCATAGTGGCTTTGTTTCAGGTTCGATTTCTTTGGATGAGACTTTTGTTCGAATGATGATGATGATGATGATGACGATGACGATGACGATGACGATGACGATGACGACGACGACGACGACGACGTCACTATTGCCTGGAACTTGTTGCTAATGAAAGAAATGAAGACCTCTTCTTGCTGGATGAGACCGACTCATCCGTGATTAATTTAAATTAAGCAAACAATCTAGAGGCACACAATTGAAGGAGTGGGACGGAAAAGCGTTGGCTAATATATGCTGCTACATTTAAAACAAGTTTTCCCCTCGATTAGCTTCCGCGAGATCTGACTAAAATCTCCCACCCATCTTCGTTGATAGCATCACGTGACTCACGTATTTTCTTACTTCCGCTTTCACATGCCTGTCAAACCTGACCCCAATGACCTACCTGAGTTTTTTTTTCTTTTCTTTTTTTTATTTTATTAATCTCCCTCCCACAGCGGTAAGATGTGACACAAGGTCGGGAAAGTAGGATTGAAAAGCCAGCACTCTAGAGGAAGAAGAGCACTCTGGCTGTCAAAAAATGCCTGGGCAGCCCCGTCGGCATTCCCCGGTAGGGGCGTCACAGGCGATTAGCAATAAACTAACCCCTTCTCAAAGGATGACAAGGCAAAGCCTGGAAGGGTGAACCTCCTAGAACTGCACAGGATAAACCCACAGACCGGCGGAATCAAGGTCCGAAGGCCAAGACGGTACCGGTCTATAAGGGGTAGTATCCATCGGAACATATACTACACTTTGATCTCAGGTCAAAAGGTCGAGAAAGGAGATACAAATCTATCTGAGTATTATTTACCTCCTCTTCAGGAGGTTAGGCACAAGGCCATTTTTATCTTATTCCCACAAGATAAGATGTGACCCAAGGTCGGGTCGGGAAAGTGGGGCTTGAAAAGCCAGCACCCAAGAAGGTGAACACTCTGGCCATTAAAAATTGCCTGGGCAGCCCCGTCGGCATTCCCCGGTAGGGGCGTCTTAGGCAGTAAGCAATAAACTTACTCCTCTCCAAAGAGGGGAGGCGAAGCCTGGGAGGGTGGACCTCCTAGAACTGCACAGGACAAACCCATAGACCGGCGTAAATCAAGCCCCGAAGGCCAAGACAATACCAGTCTATGGGGTGCAATATCCATCGGAACAGATACTACACTTTGATCTTAGCCAAAAGGCCAAGAAGCCCTTTTAATTTACCTCTCCAGGAGGTTAGGCACAAGGCCAGGTTTATCTTACTCCCACAAGTAAGATGTGACCCAAGCTCGGGTCGGAAAGTGGGGTTTGAAAAAGCCAGCGCCCGAGAAGGTGAGCACTCTGGCCATTAAAAATTGCCTGGGCAGCCCCGTCGGCATTCCCCGGTAGGGGCGCCTCAGGCAGTAAGCAATAAACTTACTCCTCTCCAAAGAGGGGAGGCAAAGCCTGGGAGGGTGGACCTCCTAGAACTGCACAAGACAGGCGTGCAGTATCCATCGGAACAGATACTACACTTTGATCTTAGCCAAAAGGCCATGGTCGAGGATAAGTCCCCGACAATCAGTCTGACAGAGTCGGGGCCATTTTTGAGTTGGTGACCTTGTTTCTGTTGGACTGAGGTATGGTTTTGTGCAGTTCTAGTAAGTTTACCTTCCCAGGTTTCGTTTTCTTTCTTAAAGAAGAGATTCGTTTATTGCTACTCGCTCACCTGGCCTTTTGGTCAAGATCAAAGTGTAGTATCTGTTCCGATGGATACTGCACCCCATAGACTGGTATTGTCTTGGCCTTCGGGGCTTGATTTACGCCGATCTATGGGTCTGTCCTGTGCAGTTCTAAGAGGTCCACCCTCCCAGGCTTCGCCTCCCCTCTTTGGGGAGGAGTAAGTTTATTGCTTACTGCCTGAGGCGCCCCTACCGGGGAATGCCGACGGGGCTGCCCAGGCAATTTTTAACCCCCACTTTCCCGATCCGACCTTGGGTCACATCTTACTTGTGGGAGTAAGATAAAAATTGGCCTTGTGCCTAACTCCTGGAGAGGAGTAAATCAATACTCGCTCACCTGACGCGCCCCCTACCAGGGAATGTCGACAGGGCTATTCAGTTTTATTTTTTGGGGGGGGGGGAGCGTGCAAACGTCTTATGTGCACTGGCTTTTCGATCCTCTACCTTCCGACCTTGTGTCACATCTTCTTTTCACGGAGGAAGGAAGGTAAATACCTACAACTTTTTAGTGTTGTCCTTGAACGGTTCAAAGCTCCCCCCCCCCCCCGCACACCCTACTTCTCAACGCCGGGTAGGTACAGCTAGATTTACACACTTCGAGTGTGATTTCTTGTCTGAATGGAAACGTGCGTGCGCGCGTGTGTGTGTGTGTGGGAGGGTGGGGGGGGAGGGAGGTTGAGGATTTTCATCATTGCAAGCAAATAGACAAAACGTGAGCAAAGAATCATGGCGGAAGAGTTGCTTGGATCTTTTTAGTGAAGAAGAGGAGGTGAATTTACGCATGCGCATATAGCGAGAGGGGGAGGAGGAGGAGGGAAAACACGAAAGATAAATAACCTTTATACACACGAAAAATAAAAAAGATACTATAAATGCAACCGATAAAAAAAAAAATACTATTTAGTGCAAAGTCGAGTTACAAAATCGCAGGTGAGTAAAGAAAAGATCGTGACATTCTTTTATCTCTGATGACAGAATTTGTAGAGTGGCGCCATTTCTTATTCATTTTTCATCTTTTTGTTTCTCTTTCTTTCTTCATCATTCTCACAATTAATTACCATTCTGCATTTAATTACTTAATCCAAATGTGGCGCTTGACATGCACAAACTGCATTTACTCAACCTGGCCTTATTTTAAGGTTCATACCAAATGTCTTTTTTTGTTTTTATTGTTTCAGAGGGCAGACAGTACAGTGCTCTATCCTATGGTCCTCCTCTCCACATTCGCAGATTATTGGGTCGTTTTTTCCCCCTCTATCTAGCTATAGCAGCTTTTTATCGCCCAATTCCTGTACTCAGGGGGTTGAACATTCTCCACTGGATCCAAGGTGTTTCTGAGCAAGGAGCGCGGGCTTCAGAAGGGGGTATTCCCATGTCAGTAGGAGAGGGGGCATTTTGTAGCCTTCTGGTCCAATACTGCAGTTTGGTCTCTTCCTGAGATATTGTTAGGGGCTGAACATGGGTAAGGAAAGCTTCTCCTTGATTTCAGTCATTGGGTCGTTTAGTTAGTTTACATCCATGAAAGAGATTGTGTTCATCACTGGTAACCTTTGTGATCTCTACTCTGCTGGCAACTTCTCGTGGCACATCTGCAGGTTTTTTCACTTTACTGCCTGAAAATAACTGATTTCTTCTTCTTCTTCTTCTTCTTCTTCTTCTTCTTCTTCTTCTTCTTCATTTAACGTGTCTCTTCCATATCAGGTGTGAATTGCACATTAGCCATGGCAGCATGAAGTAACTTTCTCATGAAACTATTTTAACTGGAGAGAGCAGTCATTTTTTGCCATTTCGGGCCCTTTTTACCACCTGGGGGGGCTAACCAGATTTTTGTTTCAAAACTCGGAGAATGTCACTTTCTAACCTGACAAAAGTTACAACTTCATGCAAAATTTCAGAGAAATTCAATGGATGGTTGGGGAGAAAAATCCGGACGGACGGACATGCCTCAAAACATAAGTCCCCCGATTTTATAAATCGGGGGACCAATAAATACGAAAGTTGGACCCATTTCTCGCATTAATGGTAAAGTCAAACCCGCCGTATTTCAAGTTAATTCAGCTTTACACAACTAACGCGCCATCTTTTTTATATACTGCTTATGTATATGTGATATCTGTCGCAAGGTTAACTAATTTGCATATTGGTTTGAAAAAGGGCATTTTATTAATTAACTATTATTAGTTAATGTTTCTTAATTCACTGATGGTTTTGATTTTAATACAACAAATAATTCTGTCTTGCAATATTGTTTCATTTGCTGGACAGCTATTTAGCATTTGTGTTTAAATGTTCCTTTCTTTACAGATGGGGGGGGGCTTGTTTTTCAACAGATTGTGATCTATTTCTAAATTGCAAGTGAAAAGGCAAATTAATTTCTTCTTTCTTTTCCTTTCTTTATGGTCACATTTTAAAAATAAATAAATTTGTATAAAAATTACGAAAATGTTAATGTTTATCTATATGAATAAATAAGAAATATTTTGTTTCGTGTTTACAACAAAGTTATGAATGAAATGGTTATTATTTAAAATCAATGTTTCAAGTCGCAGACTTTGCAAAGCAATAGCGAGCTGACAGGACCAGCTAATTAAAAACTCCTAAATCGAATTCTTTAACTTTTCGATCTCTCTGTTTCATATGTAATGAATTGCAATATACCTGGATCCATTGATATTGTCTTTAATTTTACATTTTTCGATATTAATTTTTAATTTTCAAGTATCTTCCCGATATAAAAACTTATTTGGTGCTTGTATAATAAAAAGCCGAAAAAAGTTTTTTTTGTCTTTTGGTGTTGGAGAGGTAAATAAGGGGCAGGTAACTCTTACCACGAATTTTAAGCAAGATTTTCCAGTAATCAAAACTGATAGCTTTAATTGGCGTTGCACACGTGGCTACTGTGCAAGGAGAACGTCGATTAGACATAAAAGGGTTAGGGTTTAGGGTTAGGGTTAGGGTTAGGGTTTAGGGTTAGAAAAATATTGAAAGCTAGAGCTGTTGTGCAGAGTTACCTGCCCCTTATTTACCTTTCTAACACTAAAAGACAAAAAAAACTTTTTTTCGGCTTTTTATTATATAATCACCACTTATTTTGACCAATCTGTGTTATTTTTTTAAAAATCTTGTTTTAAAAGCTTAATTTTTTTTTAGTTTTAAAACAAACTGTTTTCATTTTCTTACTAAATTAAACATTGGGGATGGCACAGTGACTAAGCGGTTAACGACACGAACTGAGTTCGAATCCAGTTTGTTCAACAGAAACACTTTCATCAAAACCTACACCTGACCTTGTGTCTAACCTCCTCTCCAGGAGGTTAATAAAACACTAAACACGCCCTTGGGCTTCTTGGCCTTTTGGCTAAGATCAAAGTGTAGTATCTGTTCCGATGGATACTGCACGCCTGTCCTGTGCAGTTCTAGGAGGTCAACCCTCCCAGGCTTTGCCTCCCCTCTTTGGGGAGGAGTAAGTTTATTGCTTACTGTCTGAGGCGCCCCTACCGGGGAATGCTGACGGGGCTGCCCAGGCAATTTTTAAATGGCCAGAGTGCTCACCTCTCGAGCGCTGGCTTTTCAAACCCCACTTTCTCGACCCGATCTTGGGTCACATCTTACTTGTGGGAGTAAGATAAAACTGGCCTTGTGCCTAACTCCTGGGGAGGAGTAAATAAAGCCCTTTCCCTCTTCTTTTCTGAATTTGGTGGTTCTTACTTGATGTGTCAATCAAATAAAAGTTAGATCAGTTAGTAAATGTTAGAGAAGACCGACCTTTCTCCACCATTTTTTGGCCTTGTGCCACATTTTGTATATATTTTTATTCATATATATATATATAAATAACTATATGTATTCTGAATAAAGCTGTCCTAAGTCTACTGCTGTTCCTGTTTCTTATTACAAGGATACTCCCGTGAAAAATATTTACACACAATTTTTATTTACTGTGTGGACATTTGTTTTTCTTATTGATTTACGTTGGCTGTCAAGAAATAGTTTAATTCTTTTAACATAAGTAAACATCGATTTTAAATTCGCCTAATTCTTTATGTTGATTTATGGAAATAAATATATTTCCTTTTTTTTTTTAAACAATCGTTGACTTTTATTTTTTGGGGATCAAACATAAAAAAGCAATAAAACTGTTTTTTTTTCCAGTTTTTTTTTAAATTTTTAATTTTGTCCTTAAAATAACAAATTGAAAAAACAATTCCAAGAAGAAAGATCAGATTGCTAATTCTAAAAACATAAAACGGGTATTTAAAAAAAAAAGAAGCTTTTTTAAATATTTAATTTCGGAATGTTTAGCCTTAGTAGCAGCTAATGCATACATAAAAGTAAGTAAAGTCTCTTTCCCAGCCTGAAAGTCTCGTAGGTTTTGGTGCAAATGGAATGGATGTCACGAAAAACATTTCCATGGCAGGACGTTAGTCTGTCGCCAATCCTACTTGCCAGCAAAGCTGGCTTTGCTTACAACACCCGGTATACTGAAATGGTAACACATCTAAGAATTGAGAAGACCTAAAGTCACTTTATTGGAAAATGAAGGCTTCATGAATCTTTCTGCAGATCTCAACTCTCGATTTACGGTTTCTTCTTCTTCTTCTTCTTCTTCTTCTTCTTCTTCTTCTTCTTCTTCTTCTTCTTTTTCTTTTTCTTCTTCATCATCATCATCATCATCATCATCATCATCATTTCATAGTAGTCTCAACTTTTGGATGTTTTTAGTTGGAGTTTTCTTGTTTTTGTTTAGAAAGGTAAAGTCGGGTTTGGAATGTTCAAGAACCTTATCAGTCTGTATGCGCATGACCCAAAGAAGTTTGACATTGTCGTCTTCCTGTACCTGGTCCAATTCATAAAGTTTGCAGATATTCCATTCCATCATCATCATCATCATCATCATCATTATTATTATTATTATTATTATTAGTAGTAGTAGTAGTAGTAGTAGTAGTAGTAGTAGTTCTATTCTCGGCTCGAAAGTCTCTTAGATCTGAAGCATCCATCATAGCAGGCTGTTCCAATTCTACTTCCCAGCAAGGCTGGTACCTATCTATATACCCATATTATTATGTCGGGTGTAACACTTAAAGAGTAGAAAGTGGACCATGTGTTTACTTTCAGCAGTTTCGTAAGTCCCGCTTCCCTTATTTTGTCCTTTAGTCCTCACATTCCATGAGCAATGTTTCTGACAAAGGGGAAATAATTGCTGTTTGTTGGATTGGAATCTATCCATCTAGCACTTATCGTTGTCTAGTTTTTGACCTTGGAGTAGTATTTCTTTTTTTAGTTCCTTGCATCAAGTGGCTTCATGTCTTATCTGGAGCGATTAGCATAGACCCCCTAAAAAAAACCACCCACTTGTAGGTTAACGAATAGCTGCGACCAACGAGGAGGACTTCGTGCAGACCACACAATCTTGAGGCACGATCTTCGTGAGCTTTATGCAGAAGTCCAAATCGCATAGCATCAACAACAATCTGCAACAGCACGAATGAACTGGTTGCCAAGATCAGACTGATGTTCAGGCGTCTCTCAAAGGACACTTTGAAGGCCGTCTGGAAGTCGTGGTAGAGATACAGGGCGGCTTATTTGTTTGAGCTGTATTCGACAAAACATCCTTTAAGACATGCACTTTGAATGTTAAGAATAGATCAATTAT
>OY744528.1:17195858-17240858 GCA_963556195.1 Sepiola atlantica | reverse complement strand
GAAGGGGTTGCCTAAACTTGACCTCAGGTGAAGGGTGTTATGCTGACACTTCCTTATTAAACCATAGAGCCTCTCCCTGATGTTTTCAGGTATTTCAGCACCCAATCTCTGAACTTCGATCTTTTACCTCATTTCTACTGGCATGTACTACAAGATAGCAATAACCATTTTGTTAAAAGTTTCCTACATTTATTTATTTTGCAAATTTTATTTTAAAAAAAATTATTGAAGGAGTATACGTTTACATATGTTGCTCTGACAAAAAGTGCAAACGACTTTTAACCGTTGGGACTCTAGGATGTAGGTGATTGTGCCCCAAACCACCCTTCATCCTCAAAAATAATGATTGATGGCTCGTGGTCTCTGTAAAACTCTAACTTACTCAGATTTATCAATAATGAAAACCTAATTGCCAATTGCGAACACTGGAAACCTGTCTACAAATCTTTCTCTCTCTCTCTCTCTCTCTCTCTCTCTTATATATACCTAGATCTCCTACCCTACTTTCATCCTATTTTGTATTCCACACCACTTGCTGTATGTATATAAATTGTCTCTGTTACTTTAACATGCATTTCTTGATAAAGTCCTGATATGGACGAAATATATTCAATAAAATCATGCCTCTGTGTTATTCCTTTTTTGTTTTAATTAATTTTGTCTTTTGCTTATATGTTTTTCTATTTTATACTTATATATCCTCTAAATATACTTAACACATCAACATTTTCGTCCATAACATCGAGACGAATTCATCCTTACTGCTTGTCTCAGTCGGGAGGAAATAAAAAAAAAAAATGAAGAAAAAAAAAATTTAAAAAAAATTGCTTATTCCTCTGAAGATGGTAAATATTATTACCGAAAGCGCTCAAGTTCAAAAAAAAAAATGTTTTTAAGATAAATAAATAATTTATTTTAAAAACAATAATTTGCGTTGTGAAGGTTTTCTAAATATTTTATAAAAAAATATTCTCTTTATCCATTTCGCCAACGCTTCCAATGTGTGACTTTTCAAATATATATATATATATATATATATATATATATATATATATATATATATACTAACAAAAATATGTGACCAGAGGGAGCATATTTTTGCTAGGCTGCGAGGTAAACGAACTACATACACTGACCCCCCAAAATAAGGAGGTAATGACTTAGAGGATGCTATCATAACGAACGAACCCCCCCCCCCCCAAAAAAAAAACCCGGAGAAGTAAATGCCTGGGAGGATGATATCATAACAACAGAATAGATAATACACTACCGCCCCCCCCCCTAAAAAAAGAAGGTTATCCTGGGAGGATAGTATCATGGAAATATAAAAGATACTACACTACCCCCACCCTAAAAAGGAGAAGGTAATCCCTGGAAAGATGGTCTCATGATACTACATGAACCCTCCCTCAAAGGAGGATGTAATACCTGGGAGGATTACCTCCACCACTTAAAAAAAGAGGGGGTAATTCCTGGGAGGCTTGTCTTATGATGACAACAGAATCGATACTACACTACCTACACCCATTACAAAGTAATGCACTAATATGGTCAAGTCGGTTTTTTTTTCATTCATCTAAAAATGCTGAGTCATTAGAACATTATTTTTGTAGTTTAGTGTAAATGTGGTATTGTGGTGACTGAGATCATTCTAGTTAAGAGTAACATAGGCATTTTTATCACGTTAGACCAAGGATGACAAACGACACCCATTTTTCCCCACACTTTTGATGGCCTTGTGCCTAATTTGTTTTAGATGTAAATATTCTTATATTTTCTGCAAATAAATAATTCAAAGTGTTCTCTGCATCCCAGCAACATCAGACGTCTTACTATCGCCGAAACTATTGTGTATATATAAGAAAATATGACAATTCAAATCAGGCTAAAATGCCTTTTAGCTTGACTATTTGCTCCGGGGATGAAACGTGGAAGCCTCTGTGTAGCTTAATTGCCATAAATATATTTTCATAGCTTACTACCTAGTTCTACTTACGTATCGAACACTGTTGAAGTAAATACTGAAAATTGATACATAAAAAATTATATCGCCTTATAAAATTTTATGTGGATACATGAAATAATATATATATATATATATATATATATATATATATATATATATATATATATATATATATATATATATATATTCTGGTACAGAAAAATTAGTACAACATTCGTACCGTCGGTTTCAAGCACGGAAGGTCTTACCCATCCGGCTCTCTTCAGCTTCTGTTGTCATCTCCTGAAGAGAGCCGGATGGGCAAGACCTTCCGTGCTTGAAACCGACGGTACGAATGTTGTACTAATTTTTCTGTACCAGAATAAATAAATATTATGCTCTTAATTTTTAACTTTAATTCTTAATTAATCGAGCACTCTGCTGGGATTTTTCCTACCATTTTACAAAGAAGTTATATATATATATATATATATATATATATATATATATATATATATATATATATATATATATATATATATATATCAAGAAATGATAATGTTAATTTGTAAATCACAAGATATTAAGTAATTATCAATAAGTCTATATAACATGTTTAGCTTGAAGAATTTTATCTTTAAAATAATTTAAAAAAGAATATTGATTTGAAATTTCTCCCATGAAAAATAACGTTAATCAAAACGTCATTGGTGGTTAATGGCTTGCCAATAGTTTACATATTAAATAATTATTAAAAGTTTAAGTTTTGTTTGAAATATCTTTTTGCTTTACAGAAATTATTGAAATTTGATTGGGTAGATATACTTTGAAATTTTCATATTTGTGCTTTATGTTTCAACAATATAAATACTTTTATTTTATGTACACTATCAACAAGTTTCAAATAGATTCTGAGCTAAAGTCTCTTCACCTAAGAGAGTTTGATCACGGAGATTTTGAATCCAAATCTTTTCACACTGGAAAGTTTGATCAAGGAGTTTTTGAACCAAAATCTTTTCACCCCAGACAGTTTGATCCAGTAGTATTGAAAACAAAAACTTTTCATCTGGGAGAGTTTGATGCAGGAGATTTTAAACACAAAATCTTTTCACCCCAGAGAGTTTGATCCAGGAGTTTTTGAAAAACAAAATCTTTTCACCTCGGAGAGTTTGGTCCAGGAGATTTTGAACCAAAATATTTCACCCTGGAGAGTTTGATCCAGAACTTTTTGAACTAAAATCTCTTCACTTCAGAGAGTTTAATACAGAAAATTTGGAATACAAATCTTTTCACCTCGGAGAGTTTGATCCATGAGATTTTGAAACAAAATCGTTTCATTTCGGAGAGTTTGATCTAGGAGATTTGGGATACAAATCTTGTCACCCTGGAGATTTTGAACCAAAATCCTTTCACCTCAGAGTTTGATCCAGGAGATTTTGAACGTAAATATTTTTATCCTGTAGAGTTTGATCCAGGAGATTTAGCACCAAAATCTTTTCACCTCAGAGAGTTTGATCCAGGAAATTTGATACAAATCTTTTCACCTAGAAGAGTTTGATCCATGAGATTTAGCACCAAAATCTTTTCACTCCAGAGTTTTTTTTTATTGGGGTGGGGGTGGGGGGTGAGTCGAATTCATTGAGTCTCTTTTGTATCGTAAAATTAATTATCAACTAAATATCTTTCGCATAAATAAAAATGAATGACACTTTTGTGTTTATCTGCCTCTCTACAACAGCTGGATGCGACTCAATGTCAAGTTTAATGGGAGGTTGGTCATTACTGAACAGCACAAGGACGCTCATAAGCGGTAGCAAACGCCTTTAAAATTTTCTTCAGGCCTCGGCATTACCTTACAAATGAGGGGTTTCTCAACAGGTAAGAGCGCCTTTTATAGCTAAGCACATCTTTTATCTTTAAGGAGAAATTTAAGTCGAAGATAAAGACAGACCATCGAGTGCTTTTTAGCCTTGATAAGTGGTGACTCATTACTAAAGAAAGAATTTTTAATTAAAAATGTTTTTAATCATGACGATTTTGGGACAATTTATTTTAACATTGGTAAAATCTAAATCTTTTGCATCCAACGACATGAGGTGTTCTTGGCCTTTTGGCTAAGATCAAAGTGTAGTATATGTTCCGATGGATACTGCACCACATAGACTGGTATTGTCTTGGCCTTCGGGGCTTGATTTACGCCAGTCTATGGGTCTGTCCTGTGCAGTTCTAGGAGGTCCACTCTCCCAGGCTTCGCCTCCCCTCTTTGGAGAGGAGTAAGTTTATTGCTTACTGCCTGAGGCGCTCCTACCGGGGAATGGCGACGGGGCTGCCCAGGCAATTTTTAAACCCCACCTTCCCGACCCGACCTTGGGTCATATCTTACTTGTGGGAGTAAGATAAAAACTGGCCTTGTGCCTAACTCCTGGAGAGGAGTAAATCAATACTCAATAATTACTTTTGTTGCATTTTTATCTTTTGTGGTAGGACAATCTCCCCTGCTAAAATGGGAGTGGAAGTTTCCGCAGCCCCTCAGTATTCCTAACACGGGTGAGAGCGCCTTCCCTGACTAAGCACATAATCTTTTTTATTTTATTTTTAATGGAAATTTTTTAAAGTCGATGACAAAAACAGATCCTTGAGTGTTTTTTATCCTTGATAGGAGGTGACTCATTAGTAAAAAAAAAATCATTTTGAATAAATATTTTTTTTTTAATTTATGACGTCTTATTCGATTTTGGAACAATTCATTTTAAAATATGTCAAATCTAATTTTTTGGTCGCCAGCAACACCAGCTATTCAACAATTACTTTTGTTGCATTTCATCTTTGGTGGTCGGACGATCTCATCTGTTTAAAATGGGGGTGGAAGTTTCTGTGCCATTTTGAACAAATAATTTGTCAGACAGGTTGCAGAAAGTCGTAAATCGTTAAAATCTATTATTAGTTTGTACTTTCAGCAAACAATTTTAATATCCCTACGTTTTTTTTTTCGAATGTATACAATTTGTTAAGCAGCCAATTTTGTTAACTCGGCACCAGCTGGCAACATACGCATTTGAGTCGAAGTTTTTAATAAAAAAATGTATACATAAAAAATCTACACATGCATTTGTCCCTGTTTGAAAATTCAACAAAAAAAACAAAAAAAAACTATGATTAAATCCATCAGAAATTTCAAATTTAAGTAGTAGTTAGTTGTAGAAGTTTAAGTCAATAATACAGTGTGATTGAAAAGTCTCTGTTTACATAGTGTTTTATGATTATAGGTTGCAAAAATGTATGTACATAGTGTTTTATCCAATACTAGATGTCCCGACCCGGCGTTGCCCCAAAGTCTTTTTATTTTCACTTCACTCATTTCTTGTCTTTTCACTTAATTTCTTTTAAGAAAATATTTACAGTTTAGGAAAGATAATTTACTGAAGGATTATATATATTTTTTTCTTATACTAATGAATCATTGCTTATCGAGGCCCCAAGGCTATTTGAGGATATATGTCAGTTAGCGATGAATACCACCTTTTAAAGCATTAGAAACGATGGCTTAAAATGGTCAGAATTTGATGGTAGAATTGAACAGCTTAACAAGAATTTGTTAACATCGGATTTCAAAACGACTATGTTGTACTCAGCTGGGAAGCAGCACCACAGTATCGCATTCCACAGATATGAAGTTCTTGCAAAAAAACTTTGTTCATGGTAGTTCTGTTTCAATTTGGGTACAGCGATGATGAAAGAACAATTCTTTACAGTGGTTGACGCCGGACGAGTTTTTGCTGTAATTGTTTTTAATTTTGAATTTGTAAAATGTGTCCTATTAAATTTCTTCTTGGTTTTCATGAGCGGCAGAAAGAGGACTTCACCTTTGGAGGAGTAAACTACTCCTCTCTTGATGACTAATCAAAAATAAAATAGTGATCAGGATTAAATATTAAAATCGATCGAAAATACAATTTTTATTTTTTAGAACACAGATCAATATTAGTCTTATATGACCGAGTCAGCTTTATATATAAGATTAAACAAAAATAGCATATTAGTTTGTTAGGGTTAAGGTTTCTGTCTCAATAGCATGTGTCATCATGTTTCATCATGTGTCATCATGTTTCATCATGTGTCATCATGTTTCATCATGTATCATCATGTTTCTAAAGACGCTTTTTACTACAGTGTCATCAATTTGTAATTGTTTCTTTCAAGTCAGTTATTTTATTTTTCATCACACCCCAGAGAAATGATATGAGAATGATATGATGAATGTGTAATGTGAGTCTTAAATACAGGCTTAGATCTGATGACATCAGAGGAAGATTACATCTGGAGAGTATAGGGAGATATGTGCAGAACAGGAGACTTCGTTGGTTTGGTCACATTGAAAAGAATGGAGGTGAGTGTTTGGGTAGTAGATGTAGAACAGTTGAGTTGGCAGGGAAAGGCCAAAGAAAACATGGGAGGAAGTGGCAAGAATGGCTTGGAGAGAAAGAAGGATAAATAAAAACAAGCCAGAGATAGGTTAGTTTGAAAGTCAATTTCTAAAAGCCGTCCAACACATGCCCGCATGTAAAACAGACGTTAAAGCGATGATGATGATTATGATGATGATGATGATGATGATGATGCTGAATCGAAGTAATTTTGTAGTTAAAATGTTTCTGATAAGTACAGATTGACAACATCCGTTTTTATTAAAGCAGCCAGATGATCAGTAGTGTTGTGACCTTAAAGGGTCGATAATAATTAAGACAACACGGTGGTATATTTACAAGAGTGAATTTACAGAAGTACAGAATAGTATGGTACAGAAAGTCTGCGGCAGATACTGTGGCTATGACTGTCACCAATGATGGCATTTACTTCCATCCCACCACAGCAATATGTGACACAAGGTCGGGGAGGTGGGGAGATCAAGCCAGCGCCCCTAAAGAAGGAACACTCTGGCCTATCAAAAAATAGCCTGGGAAACCCTGTCGGCATTCCCTGGTCAGGGCGCCTCAGGCAGCAAGCAATAAACTTACTCCTCCCCAAAGAAGGGAGGCAAGGCCTGGAAGGGTGCACCTCCTAGGAAAACCCAGGACAGTATACCTCAGCCCGGCAGATAAAAGGCCACCGAAATGGCCCAGTTCCTGCCGGACTGATTGTCGAGAATGGATCTTCGACTGGTATGTCTGTCATCGTCACCGGACGGCAAATGAATGTCACCAATGACTGCCACGACACTTAGTCGCAACTCTATTCATAGTGTCTGGAAGAGTCCATCTATTCCCGAAATAGGGTAGATCAGCATCAAACCATAGCAAAAAGGGGTAAAGTTGGTTTGATAAGCATTGCCCTTATGATGAACCACTCAGCTAAAAAAGATACACAATTTGATAACCCTAACCCGTGTTATAGAGAAACAAGAAACAAATAAAACATATCATATTTGCATCGTCTGAATTCTTAGATGAGTATTTCCGACTTTTCATTCGCATCTTGGAGGAATTGTATTTGCCTAAACATTATTTCTCTCTGTAGATTCTGTCTTATTCGAAGATGCAAATAATATTTAATTGGGTTCTTTAGAAAATAGTTTAAATGCTAATAGATTGAATGGACGCCATTAGCTTTTCGACGGAGTCAAATGTCATCATCTCAATTTACAAACGATGCAGATATGGACACAGGGATAATATTTGTATTCCGAAAATCTTTTTTTTCTAAATTACATCGGAAATATTTTTGTCTAATTGCGTATTAATGAAATAGAAATTCCTGAGTTTTGCTCTTAGAAATATTAGATTCTGTGAAAAAGAAAAAAAAAATGTTTGCAATTTTGTATTATTTGGATTTTTCGGACTACTATTCTCGTTTTGGTTGTTATTTTCACAACGTTTCGACCGATGTAACCTCTGACCATCTTCAGTACATCTTTTCGAACTTGGGGATGTTTATGCTGTGGTGCAACGGATAAAGGTATTGATTAGCAATCAGTTCTAAGTGAGAGTCCTCTGGAAGTTAAAGGTTTCTACTGTTAATCTCGTGATTGTCAAATTCATCAGAAATGGACAATACTCCATATCATATCGCCAACGACTGTAGCAGGGCATTTTTTTTAACGGGATTTTTATGGTGAACTTGGAAACTTATTTTTCATTTAACGTAGCTTTTCAACAGCAGATATGCGTTTCACATTGCCCATGTTAGGGTTAGGGTTTCTTTTATGAAATTCTATCATTTATATTGGTTTCGACTTTGAGACATTCCAAATCTTTATCGACCTGCTTTTTCTTCGGTTACTCTTAACGGAGATGCGCGTATATCTGTTTATCTAACCAAAACTTTGTTCAACATGTCCATACCACCGTAGGCGACTGCAACCCAGAGCTGACTCCAGTTTGACCACCTTCAGCCTCAATAGCACAGACGAGTGAATCCCATCTTCTCCACAAGATCGTCACCGAAAGACCTCAGTGAAATCGCCTTACATCCTGGCGCCATTTTGCCTTGCAAGCCCAGGAATTGCTCCACACAACACCAGCTGACACTAGCAAGGCTTCCCGGGTCAAGGCAAGATGGAGGAAACAGTGGAAGACAGCAGAACCGTCCAGGCTTCACCACTATATAAAGGACCCAACAGATGTCCCTGTCCAGCACCTGCCGCGAACGTGGGACGCTTTGGTTAGTTGATGAAGAGGTGGAGCCTCACGGATGGTGCCCAATGCGAATGTGGGGACCTGTTGCAGACTGTGGAACACGTCATCACTGACTGACCCAAAAAACCGGCCATCAAATGGCAATCTGGGCCTTATTATCCTGGACAATGAAACTATGGACTGGCTAGCTGCAACTGAGCTGAAAGTCTAAAAATACATACACAAAAAAAAAAAAAGAACTAACGAACCTATACAAAGCATATTTCAAAACAAACATCTTCCAATGTCAATTATTTTACGAGTCGTTTTGCTTTAAGTAAACTAAACAACATTATTATTTATTTCAATATTGGATCTGTTCACTTGAAGTTCGTCAGAAAAAGTACATGAACAGTTCTCAATTCGAAAAAAATTATAACTTATTTTAACATGGAAGGCAAACGTTCAGAAGAGAAACTTTGAACTCACATGCGACCCTCAGAGGTCCGCCATCTTGAATCGACACCTATATATGTTCTGTTGTTACTGATTAACATTCGTCGAGCTTAAATTAGAAGAGATCAGTAAATATAAAGTAGTGAAATTATATGCTAAAACATATATTTTCACAATAACATACATATATATATATATATATATATATATATATATATATATATATATATATATATATGTGTGTGTGTGTGGGTGTGTGTAAATATATTTACATATATATATACATACATATATATATATATATATATATATATATATATATATATATATATATATGTAAACATGTGTGTATATGGATTTAGTTTCAGTAAGAAGAATATATTTATATATAAATGAATAAATGCGGAAGTTAGTTGTATTTATAACTCTTATATTACCATTAAAACAAGTTACTGTTATTTAAACCAATGATACAGCATAGCATTTTGAAATAATGTCTAAATCGTTCTCGTTATTTTTTTTTTTTACTAATGAGTCACTGTTTATGAAGTCCAAAAGGCCACTCGAGGATAATAACTAATTAGTTTGTAAGGTGGACAGTAGGACAAACATCTTGAGGATTGCAAACGATGGTTGAATCTGAGAAGAATTTAATTATTTAAGAGGACGGCTCAACCATAATTTAACATTGCTGTAGTCAGTTGGGAACCAGTCCTGTGGTATTATGTTCCACAGACGGGTACTTCTTGGAAATAAACTCTGCCTATGAGAGTTCCGTTTAGCTCCAGGTACATGGAGGAAGAAAGGAAAATTATTTACAGTGGTTGTAGGTAGACGAGATTAAAATCAAAGAAAGAAAGTCAAACTAAACTTTTATTTTCTAACAACATAGACCAATGTGTGGCAGAAATCGCTAACTTAATAGATTTGCGTGTGTGGCTTTTGTTACCGAAGCTATCAAACATCCATATAGGGTGGGGCTGATTATATTTTATATATAAGACTAGCAGGGCTACCCGACGTTACCCAGGGAAAATTTTTTAACATACTTCTATTAAAACTTCTATCTCTCTATCCATTTCTCTATCTTTCTATCTTTTCTGTCCTCCATTTCTCCCCTCCCTCCCCTTTATTCTCCGCACAGCCCATTCATCTCTCTGGACACACACACAACTCACCTTTATAGATTCCTTGATGAATGAGTGGGTATAAGGGAAGTAACTCCTTGATTAATA
Organism: Sepiola atlantica; assembly: GCA_963556195.1. NCBI lineage: Eukaryota > Metazoa > Mollusca > Cephalopoda > Sepiida > Sepiolidae > Sepiola > Sepiola atlantica. Next base: position 17,230,611 of record OY744528.1, on the reverse strand, counting down.
AATCAGAGTTACTTCCCTTTATTTAGTACATAAACTGGCTGAAAAACCGATCTTCCTTGACGAAATCTGTGTCAGTTTAGAGTCAGAGAAAGAATAATCTTTTCTAAATTTTAGATATTATTTCTGGGGCAACGCCAATCAAGAAAATACCAACTTTGTAGGTATTTGTTTTGTCGTTTTTTTACTTTAATCCGGACATACATACATACATACATACATAAATACATACATACATACATACATACATACATACATACATACATACATACATACATACATACATACATACATACAGACTAGTATGACTACTATATCTCTTCTTCTCTATCAGTTTCTCTATCTTCCTCTCTTTCCCCTCCCTTGTTTTCCCCCTCCCTCTCTATCAGTTTCTCTATCTTTCTCCTCTGTCCAACCCATTCCTCTCTAGCTGGACATACACACACAGACAACTCTCCTTTTTATAATAGATTCCTCAAGAAATTGGTCGGAATTTTATTTCCAAATTAGTACACAATAACGTTGAATATAGCAAAAAAACTGCCCCACCCCCTCCTGACCAAACCTGGCCCAGTTGACCCCTAAAGAATACTTTCTTAAAATTTTTAGATATTATTCCTCTGAGGCAATGCCGATCGAGAATACACCAACTTTGTGGGTGTTTGTTTTGTAGTGTTTGACTTTTAGCTGGACATACATGCAGACATACATACAGACATACATACAGATATACATACAGACAACTGCCTTTTATATAACGGATTGCATTCATAACAGTTTGAAAGCAGGTTATAAGTATATAGGTTGGTTGGTAGGTGCGACAACATTATTATTATTACAATTATTATTATTATTATTATTATTATTATTATTATTATTATTATTACCATTATTATTATTATTATTATTATTATTTTTATTTTTTTCTTCTTCTTCTTCTTCTTCTTCTTCTTCTTCTTATTATTTATTATTATTTTTTCTTCTTCTTCTTCTTCTTTTTTTTTTAATTATTATTATTATTATTATTATTATTATTATTATTGTTGTTGTTGTTGTTGTTGTTGTTGTTGGTGGTGGTGGTGGTGGTGGTTGCCAGGAGAATCTTTTGTACTGTTTGAAGATGTGCCAGTATATCAGTTAATGAGTGCATATGTTTGCTCATTTGTCAGTTGCTTAATGAGTGGGTTAATTGCGGTGCCGATGTAGGTCTTTGGAGTCGGCATAGAATCGCAGGAATTGTTGATCTGTATCGGACTAAATGAGAAGAACAACAAAATGATTCGGAATTTGAAAGCGGCACAGATTTAATCCTGCTTGTCTGCTTCTACCAGAACAACATTTGTAGTTAATCCACTTGAACACGTTTAATAGCGACGCTCTCTTGAAAGAGATCGGTTCATCCATATTTGTTTACTATGAGTATTGATTTACTCCTCTCCAGGAGTTAGGCACAAGGCCAGTTTTTATCTTACTCCCATAAGTAAGATGTGACCCAAGGTCGGGTCGGGAAAGTGGGGCCTAAAAATTGCCTGGGCAGCCCCGTCGGCATTCCCAGGTAGGGGTGCAGACAGTAAGCTATAAACTTACTCCTCCCCAAAGAGGGGAGGCAAAGCCTGGGAGGGTGGACCTCCTAGAACTGCACAGGACAGACCCATAGACCGGCAGAATCATGCCCGAAGGACAAGACAACACCGGTCTATAGGGTGTAGTATCCATCGGAACAGATACTACACTTTGATCTTAGCCAAAAGGCCAATTTATTTAGGCAGGTTTTATCTACTCCTCCCCAGGAGTTAGGCACAAGGCCAGTTTTATCGTACTCCCACAAGTAAGATGTGACCCAAGATCGGGTCAAGAAAGTGGGATTTGAAAAGCCAGCGCTCGAGAGGTGAGCACTCTGGCCATTTAAAAATTGCCTGGGCAGCCCTGTCGGCATTCCCCGGTAGGGGCGCCTCAGACAGTAAGCAATAAACTTACTCCTCCCCAAAGAGAGAAGGCAAAGCCTGGGAGGGTGGACCTCCTAGAACTGCACAGGACAGGCGTGCAGTATCCATCGGAACAGATACTACACTTTGATCTTAGCCAAAAGGCCAAGAATCCGTTGGTTCCTGTGGACAACCTTCATCTTTATCTACAGATGAAGATTTTACAAACCTTGGGCAACGTGGTGCATATATATAAATACCATTCTCATATTTACACCCACCCACACACACACTATTATTTCGTATGGGAAATTTTGACTAATGAAACCGGAAGTAGTGTAAGTGGTATCATGATCATCAACACAAGGTGTAGAATTTGAAAACTGAGTTCAATAAGTAAAGTAAAGGAGTGCAGTTACAGGGAGAGATTGGACAAATTGGCATTGACTACTTTGCCGGAGAGAAGAATGAGAGGTGATATGATTGAGACTTTCAAGATAATAAATGGCATTTCTAACTATGGTGGACATTTTTTAGTATTTCTCCTAGATCTGGAAGGTTATTGTCAAGGCAGTTTTCAAAAACTAGATCTGTTAACCAATTAAGTTTTTTGCTCACATAGTAATATGTTTTTGGAATAAGTTGCCAGATCGGATTAAGAACAGCAATAGCGTGGATCAGTTTAAGATGAGGTTTGATGAATTCAGAGAAAGTGGTAGGAGGGATAAATTGAGGGGGCACTTTTGGGAGTTATCAAATGAAATATTTAATAGAATTTGATCTGGATATCGATACTGTACTAAGAGTTTAATTATTTTTTTTTAACAGTTGAATTGAGAAGATAGTTAAAGGGGAGATGCCCAAAGAGGCATAACAAACAAATAAATAAGTAAATATAAGAGAAAATAGATCTTTCGCCATGTAACTGCTACAGTCTAAATGAGCATTTTATTTGGTCTGTCATTCTTAAATTTAAAATGGTATTTTTTTTTCTGTCACAATTCAGTTTGTAATAATATTTTCTTTGGTCTGTCATTCTTAAATTTAAAATGGTATTTTCTTTTCTATCACAATTCAGTTTGTAATAACATTTTCTTTGGTCTGACATTCTTAAATTTAAAATGGTATTTTCTTTTCTATCACAATTCAGTTTGTAATAACATTTTCTTTGGTCTGACATTCTTAAATTTAAAATGGTATTTTTTTTTCTGTCACAATTCAGTTTGTAATAACATTTTCTTTGGTCTGACATTCTAAAATTTAAAATGGTATTTTCTTTTCTATCACAATTCAGTTAGTAATGACATTTTCTTTCGTATGACAAACAAACAAATAAATAAATAAATTAATTCCTATCAGATATGTTATATTCGTGTATATATGTTACTGCTTACTTATTTCGAGCTCGCCCCGGCATCATTGACTAGAATCTTCCATATTTCATAGTCTTCAATAGCGTTCTTATGTTCTTCTAGACATAAGGTTTAGTAGCATTATATGTTGATTTTAATCTTTGTAAGGTGACATAAAAGTGGTGCAAAACTGTTTTGTTTGCCAAATTAATTTTACCAGTTCTGGGACGGGTATTCTTATAACTTACATGTAAATGTTCTTTGTATAATTTTGATTATTCGGACTACTGTTCTCATCTTGATTGTTATCATCACAACGTTTCGGCCGCTGTAACCCACGCCCTTCTTCAGGTGTATCTTTTCGAACTCAGGAATATTTCTGTCGAACTCAGGAATCTGGACGGAATTTCAAACGGAACCCTTTATTTAGTCCACGGGGGTAGCATGTTTTCGTTCCATCAGCCATGACTGGGAAAAGTTTTCAGTAATTCGCAATTCTTCGTATCGCCCGCACCGAGGATTGAACCATCAATCTTCAGATGACTTAGAACTGAATTTTACTTAGTACTATATCCACTATGCCACGGGTTCGAAAGATACACCTGAAGAAGGCCGGAGGTAACAGCGACCGAAACGTTGTGATGATAACATTCAAGGTGAGAACAGTAGTCCGAATAGTCGAAATTATACAAATTATCAATCCTCATCTCAAAAATTCAGAAACATAAATGTTCTTTCTTTGGAAGAACTAAAGAAGAAAGAATACTTATATGTAAGCTAGAAGAATACCCGTCCCAGGAAAGGTAAAATGAATTCCCTAACCAGAATAGTTTTGCACCACTTTTATGTCCCTTATGGAGATAAAAGTCAACATATAATGATACTAAATCTTATGTCTAGAATCCTTATTCCGATTTTGATAAAAATCCATTACATGATTTTGATACTAGAAAATTTCTAAAAATAAGGCTTAAGCTTAAGGCGTCTTCAGAAATCAAAATTCAGGAATCTTGCTTAATTGGTGTCTAATGACTATGGATCAAATTCATATTATGTCTCCTAAACATCCTTGAAAATATGTAAAAAAACTGAAATTTGGGGAATATTTATTAATTAATGTCGAATACCTATTGTTAAAATTTTGCAAAAATCAGAGGTATCTGAATTTTCACGGTGGCCTTCCACCCCGTTTTTACACCCTTTGTATAAAACTAATTTAAATTAAGTACAGCCCACATTACGAACCCTTACGCCTAGCAGCTGCGTTCGAAAATGAATAGTGATCGGTTAATTAGTTTAGGAGTGAATCCTGTACATACGAATATATGTAAATTCCTAACTTTATGTAAATAGAGAATTTGTTTAAAGGTATCAGTATCTGCGAGAATGTGTTGGTATAGATAAGAATACACTAATAAGCTAGGATCAAAGTGTAGTATCTGTTCTTATGCGGCACTTAGTCTATTCTGTCCTCTTTCAGTGAAGGAGAAATCCTTCTAGATTGAGGCAATTTTTAGTTTTGTTTTAATCCAAATCCAGAGTTCCTCCTTTTGCCCTTGTGGGGAGGCAAGTAAATAGGAACACAGAATCATGTTTCCTTTGATTCAATATTTCGTTTCAATCTTTTTTATATGGAAATCGCTCCAGACAAGGCATGAAGCCACTTGATGTAAGGAGCTAAAAAAAGAATACTACTTCAAGGTTAAAAAACTAGCTAAGGATAAGTGTTAGGTGGATAGATTCCGACCCAGAAAACAGCAATTCTTCCCCCTTTGTCAGAAACATCGCTCATGGAATGTGAGGACTAAAGGATAAAATAAGGGAAGCAAGGGTTACGAGGCTGCCGAAAGTAAACCCAAGATCCACATTCTACTCTCATTATTGTTACGTGTTAAGCTATGTACATTTTATTATATATATATATATATATATATATATATATATATATATATATATATATATAATAATAATAAAATTGATTTACATATCTGATGAGAGCGAACCACCGCTTGAAACGCGTCATATAAAATTATAAAATTATAAAATGATAAAATAACAAAATAATAAATAAATGTTGAAAAATTTTTTTTACAAATGTTGGTAGCTTTACTCCTTATATATATATATATATTTATTTTATTTATTTATTTATTTATTTTTTTTAATTTATATATTTATCTATATTTATATTTTTACTTTAAATTGATATTTATTAATTGAAACAATCGGAAATTTATATATACATATATATATATTTCATATAATAATAAATAGTTACCTCCCCTTTTTTAGATAATTTAATTAATTAGAGTTGCGTACCCGTAATTATGTTCTACATATAAAAATAATATATATAAATATAAAAATAATATTTTATTATTATAAATTTAATTTTATTTTATTTTTCCCCTCCTTTCTTTCTTTCTTTCTTTCTCTCTTTTCTTTCTTTCTTTCTTCCTTCCTTCTCGTTCTTCACTTCTAAATATAGAATCTCTTACTTAACGGCTTTTTCTGATCTAAGCGTCTCGCTGGCCCTCCATTTCAAAATTCTGTGTACATAGCGTTTCATAACGGTTATAAGTGTTTTTTGAAGAAATTCCATCATTTACTATTTCAGACTATGCTGAAGAAGACGGAATCGGGAATTAAACCCGTTTCTTGTCCAAACCACTGGTCCATGTCTGATTAAAATCTGTATTTAAAAATAAAAATATAAATATATATATATATATATATATATACATATATATATATATATATATATATATATATATATATATATATAAGAAGAATACCCGTCTGAAGACTGGTAAAATTAATTCCCCGAACAGAACAGATTTGCACAAATTTCACGTTTTTTTACGAAGATTAAAATCAAAATATCATGATACTAAACTTTATGTCTAGAATCCGTATTCTAATTTTTATCAAAATGCATGACATTATTTTGATTCTAGAAAATGTTTAAAATTTAAGGCTTCAGCTTAAGACGTCTTAAGCAGAAATTGAAATTATTCAATGAATCTTGCTTAATTGGTGTCTACTGACTATGGATCAAATTCAAGACAAAATAAATGAAGCGAGAGTTACAAGGTAGCTGAAAGTAAACCCAAGGTCCATTTTCTACTCTCCTTCCGAAACTTTGTCATAGAATGCTCTTGTGAAAGGTACAAATGAGATTTTTGCATGGCCGTGTCGTGGAGGTACCTGATGAGGGAGTCACCAAATGAGGGAAGTCGTTCAGGTGTGTTGCCTTGTAGAGATAGTTAACTCTCAATGTTAATTAAATACACAAGAATAAGAGAATACAAACACCAAATACAAAGTTTCATGTATCTATTATTATACTAAAACTGTGTGAATCAACGTTTGTTTCCCTAAAGCTTGCTTTCTATATATTTTAATTACACAAAATACGTGTTAAAATATTCCTCCATTTTGGGAATAAGTCATGCCATGTTTTAGAAAAAAAAACCCTTCCATTTTAATTGTTCAAATTAGACGTAATTTGCAATTAACACACCAAGTGACCCATCTCTGACTACGCTTCTATCTATCACTTTCACGCTCTCTCACTGTAGTTGTTTTACGCTCCATCACTCTCATTTCATGTGTCGTCTATCACTCTTGCTTCTGTCACTCCCTTTCTATGTTTATTAGCTGTCAACGGTCATAAAAGAAAGCAAAGAATAAAAAGATTGGAATTGTCTATTACAAACAAAAGGGAATATCCACACAGGTAGTAATACTATTAAACCGTTGGCTAGAGAGGGAAAAGAGAGAGATAGCGAGCAGAAAGTGACTAACTTTGGATTTTGACTTTTTATTTTTTATATTTAACTGGCTTTGCAAACTCATTTTCTTCTGATCCAAACAATTTAACACAAGCTCAGTGGGTCACCCAACAGGTCACATTGTTTCTAGTATATATTCAAATATACGAAATTCACATATAATCTTGACAGAAAGTAAGAAAATGTTCTAGGATAAAGATCTTTATGATGATAAAAGTGTGTTAAGTTTGAGTGTAGTAGATGTGATATGTAGGTGAGGCTGTCTATAGCAGTGTACCTATATATAGTAGGACGTCTGTGTGACCGTTCATAGTAGCATGACAGTGTGAAAAGTCTTAATAGTAGTTACTGTGGGAAGAGTTTAACATAGATGTAATCAAAAAGGAAGAGGAATAAAAGATACTTAAATATTTTTTGAATAAAGACGTCGGTGGTTGGTGAAGTGAAGAAATGAAGGCCAACAGTTGCGCTGAGTGAGGTGTTTGAAATGAGGCACCATTCTCTAACCTCAAAATCTTATTGGTTTAATTTGGGGAATTATGTTACTTTTTTTTTTAATCTGGGAAAAATCATAGTTGCTTGCCGAACACAACTTTATATTTAAGCAGAGGTACTTTTGATTGGGTTAAAAACATTTTTGTATTCATTGATCTTACCAGAAATGCTGGAAAAAAATAAGCACTTTTGTATTCATTGATTTGACCGGAAATACTGTGTGTATCCACTTGCATGCAGACCATTTAAAGCAATCTTTATTTGGACATCGCAAGGTGAACATCGGTTCTTTGTACGTCAATACATGAAATATTTCTCTCCAGCTATCAGTAAAATAAGCAGAGGAAATGTGAGAGTTTTCCTCTAAAGACTTTGCCGTGAGCATAAGGAATGAGATTTTCGAAATGATGACATTAAGTAGAAAAGCTGACATTAAAGTGAATCATAAAAATAATTTAATTATACAGATCATTGATCTTTTCACCTTTTAGTGACCTCATCACTTCCGATGCTCAAGCGACACAACATACAAAAAAAAAAAATAAAAAAAAAAATACAAAAAAAACAAGTGCAATGAATGGAATTACAACTCAGGTTTTGGTTTGTCTATTTTATGCCATATCAACCCCTTTTTTAGACAAGCAAGATGACACAGCGTTACCCAGGAATTTAACGGGGAACGCATGACAGTTTTATTTTTATCATTACGTGAACATTTTGGGCTTCTATGCCTTTCAGCTCAGTATTCCTGATTGCAGAGTTTGGAATTTTTCATTTCCCCCATCACAATTGCCTTCAGTCTGTTAACTGAGAGGATTGAATGCCTACTGGAAAGGACTTGAATTCTTTTTTGGAGAGGACTTGAATTCTTTTTTGGAGAGGACTTGAATGCTTTTTTGGAGAGGACTTGAATGCTTTTTTGGAGAGGACTTGAATGCTTTTTTGGAGAGGACTTGAATGCTTACTGGAGAGGACCTGAATGCTTTTTTGGAGAGGACTTGAATGCTTTTTTGGAGAGGACTTGAATGCTTACTGGAGAGGACTTGAATGCTTTTTTGGAGAGGACTTGAATGCTTACTGGAGAGGACTTGAATGCTTTTTGGAGAAGACTTGATGCTTTTTTGGAGAGGACTTGAATGCTTACTGGAGAGGGCTTGAATGCTTTTTTGGAGAGGACTTGAATGCTTTTTTGGAGAGGACTTGAATGCCTTTTTTTGGAAAGGACTTGAATGCTTTTTTGGAGAGGACTTGCATGCTTACTGGAGAGGACTTGAATGCCTACCGGAGAGGATTTGAATGCCTACTGGAGACGACTTGAATGCCTATTGGAGAGGACTTGAATGCTTACTAGACACCACCCTAGGGTGTCTTCGGTCTCTCTGTACAGGGGTTTGTCAGAGACCATGACATGAGGATATTTCCCATTTGAAGTACTCTCTGACCAAATATTTAAAAAAAAAATCGTGTGTTGTCTCCTCAAACTATCCAGCACGTCCTCCAGGATGCGGACAGGGCACCCCTTCTATTAATAGAGGGCAGCTTCGAATAACAAATTAGAAACCGTTGACAATGAGGAACTGATACAAAATATGAATATAAACAAAAGTAAATACTGACAGGATAAAAAGGGCTTCTCAACCCGTTCATACACCAGGCAGGAAGATGTAAGCAATGGTGTAAAACCTTCCTGCCTCTGGGAGTGGCGCTCCAGCCATGACAGAGGCCAACCAGGAACAGCCATCATGCCTTGAGAAAAAAGGTCCTGACCCCCTATCTCCATCATATGCAGCAACAAACAAAAGAAATATAAGAGGTTTAAAAGCCCAACCAGGGTCTGTTGCATAAAAGAAGGTACTATTGTTTTGCTACCACTAGTCAATGTTTGAAAAGTGGAGCAAGGCATCCAACGAAATCCTGGCCGAAATTTTATTAGCTCCCTTGCTGATGTCACATTCATTCTTCCTTATATCTTAAACTAGTGGGATTACCCGGTGTTGCCCAGGATTTAATAAGGAATCCTATGTTCTTTTACACCCAGCTCATAACATTATATCACCTGTTTTATTCTTACTTTTACATTTATATTCAATTTTTAGGGTTAGGGTCAGGCAAGAAGACACAGCATTACCCAGGATTGGACGATGAACCCATGACAGTTTTTTTTTTATCATTAAGTGTACATTTTGGAAGAAAGACAATCTGGGGCTTCTATAGGGTGGGCCAAAATAAGGGTCCTATCTTGAAATTTGAATAACTTGAATTTGAATAACTTCCACAAAATAAAAGTTAAACTCACCAAACTTTATGTGTGTGTAGACTAACCCTTCCGAGATTTTTTGAAATAAACAAAACAAATTTTAGCCGAAAAACACTTCTTAAAACTTACAAAAACTAAAGTATTGTTTTTTACACTGTTTTGAGTTTTTTAAGCAAAAATAATGTTTTCTAAATGAGGGTACGTTCCTTAGGGCTAATACGGCTCATGCTTGCTTCGGAAGGGGTCCTTTACTTATTCTAAAAAAAAAAAAATCAATAAATAAAAAAGTTATGAATTTTTTAAAATAGGACCCTTATTTTTGCCCACCCTGTATGTATTTCAGCTCAGTATTCCTGATTGCAGAGTTTAGGATTTTCATTTCCCTCATCACAATTGCCTTCACTCTGTTGACTCTCTTGTTGCTGATCTCACATCCATTCTTCCTTATATCTTCAACTAGTGGGAAGACCCGGTGTTGCCCGGAATTGAATGAGGAATCCTATGTTCTTCTGCGCCCAGCCCATAACATCATATTACCTTTTTTATTCTTACTTTTACATTTTTAAAATTCAATTTTTAGGGTGGGGCTAAGAATGTCCTCATAATTTCTTGAGAATGAATGGGTGTAACAGCTTTTATTCACCAAAAACAATAATTTATTCACCAAAAACAATAATTTATTCACCAAAAAAGATGGCAAATTTATTTCATAACCATAATCCTTTCTTTTCAGAATGCGTAGCGGAAATCCTATCCACATTCGTCCATATTATGCTTTACCACTTTGTGAAAGGTTGGAATGCAGCAGAGCCATTTCGCGATCTCAATGCACTTTATGATGAAGGAACAATCAGTCAAAGCCAAGTTGAAAAGATGGTTCAGGAAGTTCAGATCGGATGATATAAAACTTGCAGATGAAGAAGAAAGAGAGTGACCATCAAATTTAAACGAACAAGCACTTTTGGGAACCGTAAAATAGGACGAAAGCTTGACAGGAAGAATGTTGGCCGAAGACTTCAATGTGCACCATTCGACCATCATCCATTCAAAGAGCTCGGAAAAGTTTTGAAAATAACTGGGTGACTCCCCCCCCCCCCCCCCGAACTCTATGATAACAACAAAGCCGGAAGAAATAATTGGTAGAAAATTAAAAAAAAACAGATCCTATTTCTTGGTATAGTAATATTTATTTAGGCAACTTGTTCTTCAACTTGTTCTTACGGATCTATTTTCCTTTGTCGTCATCACTCGTCCATTTGTGAAACATCGAAACGTTTTCATATTCCTCATTTCTAATAACCGTTTCTAACGATTTTTATTTTTAAAACACCCGATCGGCAGATAAGGGCGTTTGTTTTGTTTTTTACTCGCGACCATCGCACGAGTATATTTCAAAAGGATTCTTTATTTTGATTAATTCAACAGAAGCGTTGTTTTCCTTCTTTCGCCAGGTAAAACAAATATTTAACGACATTTCGGGCACGTCTACTTCACTTATGTGTCACTATTTTGTTCATACAAGTGGAATTCTTGTTTTATACTTCACCAACAACATCTTGATAAGCAACTCACTGGTAATGTATGACATTTGTACATGCTTAAGTGGAAACGACATCAGCCCTAGTTAGATGGGAACGGTGGAGGTCTTGGACTGCCAAAAGTGTTCAAGTTGGTAAAGGATAGGCATCCAGCCGTAAAATTGCCTTAAATACAATGTCTAGTCGAAATACAGCAGGAAAAAAGAAAGGCAGTGCCAGTAGCACTAATGCTGCTGGTAATGTCTTGGGCTTCGTAGATCCCAGGATGCGTGGATCTTCAGGGTCTATGGATTCCATCAAGCCTTGCCAAAGACAGGAGTGGAGAGGAAGACTTAGATTTCGAGACTAGACAATCAGGCCCCACCCTCATCAGAGGATTAATTGTGGCCTGATTCAACAAATAAACCGGTTGATGATGATGATGATGATGATGATGAACTTCAGTTTTCGCAGAAGGTGTAGATGGCATCATAGCATGTTTATGACCCCAAACACCACATTGAATTTTACAGGTTAAGCTCAAGGTTAAATATATATAATAATTGTAGCACCAAGCAGAAAAATGAGGAATGAGAGCTCGACTGTCGAAGAAGTTGTGTTTTTTTTTTTTTTAAACTTAGTCAACCCCAAACAAGGCAAGTTGCCACTGTAGACGTAAGAGGCTACTGAGAATTAAAGTGAAAGCTTTTTTTTTTTTTTTTAAATTTTTTTTTTTTTTAAACTTAGTCAACCCCAAACAAGGCAAGTTGCCACTGTAGACGTAAGAGGCTACTGAGAATTAAAGTGAAAGTTTTTTTGTTTTTTTAAAAAAATTTTTTTTTTTTAAACTTAGTCAACCCCAAACAAGGCAAGTTGCCACTGTAGACGTAAGAGGCTACTGAGAATTAAAGTGAAAGTTTTTTTTGTTTTTTAAAAATTTTTTTTTTTTTAAAACTTAGTCAACCCCAAACAAGGCAAGTTGCCACTGTAGACGTAAGGGGCTACTGAGAATTAAAGTGAAAGTTTTTTTTGTTTTTTTTAGGGGGGGGGGGGGGGGGGGGGGTCATCCTAAATTAGTAGCTGTGCAGCGAGATGCTTGTTCACAATAGTTTTTAAATTTCTGTATGTCGGTAGAGTCGGGGAAACAGGGAGCAGGGGGGAGAGTGTTTCAAAGGCCGGCAGCTCGAGGAAAGAAGATATTGGAGTAGAAAGCTCTCCCGCATCTGGGGAGCTCCACAGTGGATGGATGGGATCAAGCTGGTTGCCGTGTTGGTGTAAGAAGCTAACAAGAACGAAAGATGATTATCGCAAATACAGGAGATGCCTATTGGCCTTAGTCTTGAAAAGACCAAGGCTATAAGTAGGAGGAAAACAGTCAGCAGGAAGAGAGTTCCATAAGCTTGCAATTCTGGAAAATAAAGCTGTATTAACATAAGGTATTAAAACAGCGAATTGTGGAGACCACTAGACCAATGAGTACAAACGAGCTGGAACAAAGGAAGCAGGGATCAGAAAATTCTGAAGACACATGCCATAATAGTATTTCTAGAAAAGACTGAGACTAGCAACGTCACCTCATTATTATTGAGACAGGGCATTACCAAGAATTTAATGAGGAATTCTATGACCTCAGACCATAGCATAATATTACATTTTTATTCTAATTTTTTATATTGTATTCTATTCAATTTTACGGGTGGGGCCCAGTATTAATTGATTGGGTGAGAAAGAGTGTAAGTACAGCAGCATATATTGAAATAATCTTCGGTAAATTTGTAGTCTTACACCCCCGAAAGGCACACCCGACATATTCCAGGAATTAAAGATGATCCCTGTTCTCTTCTGCTCCAAGCTCTGAACCCCTTATTAATTTTCAAGTTATAAACGAAATAAAATAAAGTAAAACGTTGTATATCTTTTTCTTATGGATGTTAAGGGTGAACGCAGACCTCACAATAATGTTGTGCCCATCACATAGACATACCACATATATAATAAAAATTAATAACACAATTAGATTCCTTGTAAAATTTTACTGGAGAAAAAAGTTGTATTTGCTCTTGGTACAGAGCTTTGTTTTCAGTTGCTTCCCCAGACAGACAGAGATAGACATCACACATATAGTGCAAAATTAATGCTACTATTAGATTCCATTTAATTAAATGTTTGATCTAAATGAAATATACTTCACCAAGTAATGTAGTTTCAGTATATATATGGTTATGGGGGTTTATCTCTGAAACCCCAGGAGAATTTGTGAACAGACAAACAGAAACTCCAACGTTTTATAGAGATTTTTGATGAAGAGGTATTCATTTGTAATTGTTATTCGTTATCATTAGCTGTGTGTGTGTGTGTGTGTGTAGAGAGAGAGAGAGAGAGAGAGAGAGAGAGAGAGAGAGAGAGAGAGAAAGAATAACCGATCTTCGCAAGTTGGCATTTTAGCACCATAGACAAGATGTCTTAAAATAGTCTGCTATTCTTTCGCAAAAGAAGCTGTCTCTGCCTGTGTGAATAAAAGAAATTTGCATAATAACTTTGGACACATGACAACAAGTGAATGTTCACACAACTGTAACATTACCGAGGTAATAAGTGACTTGCAACATTACAAAGGGAGTTCTTGTCCACCCCCGATTGTGGACAGTAACTTTGTGGTTCTTGCTCTTATTTTTGTGCCCCTTTGCACACTGGATGACGTCATCATTTTGTGATATCATTTTGAGGGATGAGTAGATGACATCACAAAATTATGACATCATCCATCAAATTAGAAAGAGGGGTCAGAAGAGATCCTTTATCTAGATCAGGGGCGGGCAACCTTTTCAGAGTGAGGGCCAGATGAGACTTTTGGAAGGAGATCGCGGGCCGGAGTGAAAAACGAAATCTCAGAATTACTATATTTTGGTTACATGAATAAATTGTAGAAAAATTGCATTGAACACTCCACAAATCTGATATTTTTTCTCAAGAGACTTCTGTATGTGATGTTATAAAAGGCGCCGACGAAGAGTCATTTTGAAATCATAAAAAATAATGATGGGGGAAGTAGCAAATTGATCCAGCATTCGTTTTGACACACCTCACATAAGTTCTCTGTTGCATGCCCTTTCCTCGTCTCACGTTTCCTCTTTGCCTCTCTCTTTCTCTTTTTTCTATTTTTATCTCAGGCCAAGGATTTGAAATTAATAGTTAAAGAAAATTGAAATATACATGCATCATCGCTCGCTGATATTCATACATTTTCATCCCACTGTAAATCTTAATCGAAACCTACTTTTACGTCTATGTCACAAAATGATATAAGTTTTACTGGGAGGTCCGCGGGCCGGATTGCAATAATAAAGCATAGTAGGGTGGCGGGCTGGACGCTAAGCCGGATGTGGCCTGCGGGCCGAAGGTTGCCCGCCCCTGATCTAGATGAACCGTGACCAGAAGCATTACATGGTCTACTAGACGAACGTCTAAACCCCTGGTGGTCTAGCGTACGACTAACACTCTATGAATATTTTTTTGCTTGTTTGTTTGCTTGTTGTCTTGTTCCTGTGCACACTGGATGAGCTCATCATTTTGTAACATCATCTGTTAAAACAAGGGTGGGGATAACCGTGCACAGTTGATGACGACGTCCATCAAACCAAAAAGAGAGGAGATGGAAGAGATCCTTAAGGAAGTTTTTTCTAGTATGCTAGAATCTACAGGGGTCTAGACGGTTCGTTTAATAGACGACCCGTGACCAAAAGGAACACGGGTCGTCTATTAAACCGAACTGTCTAGACTCCTTGAGGATTTAGCATGCTACGAAAGCTCAATGGATTTTGCTTGCCAGTCATCGTGTATGACGTCATCCATTTTCAATTTTATATATTTCTTTCTGGATAATAATCATTCAGAAGAAATAGAGAAAGGATAAAGAGAGAGACAGAGAGAGAGAGAGAGAGGGAGAGAGAGAGAGAGAGATGTATATTTATATGTATATAGGTGTAATCAGTCAATGGAAAATCATAAGCGCATAAGTGGGAGAAAAAATATATATGAGAGAGAGAGAGAGAGAGAGAGAGAGAGAGAGAGAGAGAGAGAAAAGAGAGAGAGAAAGAGAGAGAGAGAGAAAGAGAGAGAGGGGAGAAAGAGAAAGAGACAAAGAGAAAGAGAGAAAGAGAGAGAGAGAGAAAAAGAGAGAGAGAGATGTATATTTATATGTATATAGGTGTAATCAGTCAATGGAAAATCATAAGCGCATAAGTGGGAGAAAAAATATATATAAGAGAGAGAGAGAGAGAGAGAGAGAAAGAGAGAGAGAGAGAGAGAGAAAGAGAGAGAGAGAGAGAGTGAAATATTGAATAATATACATAACAAATACTGATCCAACGGGTCATGGGTGGTCTAGTAGTATTTATAATAATTTCGACTATAAAGGCCTCAATGAGAAATTATGCCGTACAATGATGTCTTAACTGGTACGGCTATGTCACCCGGCGTCAATTCTCCGAAACACTCCAAAGTGTGTCTCACATCGATGTCGATGGCCCAACGCCACACAGTATGCTGCCTAAGGCATGAGGGGATAAGTTGATGATGACCTGATCCTAGCAGGTGGTACAAGTTAAGTGGCAACAGACACGAGAAGTTGGAAGTCATTCACGAAACGTCTAACCTCAGCATGAGAAAGGAGACTTATGCGGTGTACTTTCTCATGGACGCTGTAGGAATTTTCTCCATCGGATGCGCTGCAGCTAGGATTGTGTCGTTTTGACGTTTCGTCATCGATTACGTCTCACAGCCATACAAGAGAAAATACAGGTCGGACATGTGTGTTGTGTGCTGCCACTCTCACATACGATGGGATCCCGGCATTTTGTAAAATTGTCAACAGCTGCCTTAAGACTCTTTATGTGGCGGATATACGTTGTCTTGTATTTGTGTCAGTTCACCCACCAGAATCAATTGTGTTACCTAATCGAAGTCAATTTATTGATTCTTTCGACACCTGAAACAGATTCTCTTCAAATGGCAGTCGGATTTCGACAGGAATATTATTTAACTTTATATTTTCTATATTTCAGAATTATCAATGGCAGCCCCCATAATTACACAACAAATGAAAACTTATCGTGACTATAATGAATGAATATAACAATGGATATTTCGTTTACAAATTCACAAAGAGTTGAAGGTTTAACATGAACAGGTATTAGCATTATCAAGACGTCAGACAAGGTAAAGGGAATCATCACACAAGACTCACAGAACGCGGAATTGGATAGTGGAAAATATTTTTGATCACATGACCCCTAACATTTGACCTCCTAACTCCTAAGATCTCAATTTTTTGGTTTGTTTGGTTGTTTTGTGACATATCAACCCTTTTCGGGGTATTTAATGCCGAATCCGGCCATTTTGGGTAAAAGTTTTTATGCTTCAAGTTCTTTATATGTTCAAGTATTTGTTCATGGTGTTTGATTTGGTTATTTTGTCTTACGGCATATCAACCCTTTTATGGTTATTGTTGTGAAGTAGTCCAACAGTAAAAAGAAGTCAAGTCGAGGTTGGGTACAGATAACAAGTGTATTAACATAAAAGGTACAAAGGTAAGGAAACTGACTGGCACTCGGCTAGACAGTTACAATACTGTCCTTTTTCTCTCTCTTGTGACTCTGGTGACTCACACTATTTATAGTGAGAACCGGTGTAGTTTCTCTTCTGTTAGAACGGCCGGTGTAACAGTTATTTAATGCCAAATCCGGTAATTTTGGTAAAAGTTTTTATGCTTCAAGTTCTTTATATGTTCAAATATTTATTCATGGTGTTTGGTTTGGTTGTTTTGTTTTACGGCATATCAACCCTTTTCGGGTTATCCAATGACGAATCCGGCCATTTTGGTAAAAGTTTTTATGCTTCAAGTTCTTTATATGTTCAAATATTTATTCATGGTGTTTGGTTTGGTTGTTTTGTTTTACGGCATATCAACCCTTTTCGGGTTATCCAATGACGAATCCGGCCATTTTGGTAAAAGTTTTTATGCTTCAAGTTCTTTATATGTTCAAATATTTATTCATGGTGTTTGGTTTGGTTGTTTTGTTTTACGGCATATCAACCCTTTTCGGGTTATCCAATGACGAATCCGGCCATTTTGGTAAAAGTTTTTATGCTTCAAGTTCTTTATATGTTCAAATATTTATTCATGGTGTTTGGTTTGGTTGTTTTGTAGAGGAACATTGTTGTTTTTCTTTTTGGTTTTGCAGAACATGATTGAGTTTTGCAAAGGGAAAGGAACAAAACAATAACATCAATGTTTGGTGCATTTTTTGGTCAGGATGCCGGTATCTGATTTAGTAGCACCTCAATCTTTTGGGCTACTATGTATGGAACGTAGTAAAGAAAAAGGGTTTTGAGTATCTTTATAACATTAAATAATCCCTAAAAAGTCTCCATCGTTAGAGTAATGTCCAATATGAACAAGGACCACCTGCTCGTAACATGTAGGGGATTCATACCTCACATAAAAGCCGTTATGTAAGAAGGAGACTTTATGGCCGGGGGTCCGAACAAAGGATAAACCAATGTGGCGATGGATGGCCGGACAAATGGTTATGGGATGGAGGCCTTTGTAGTGGCATGTCATTCCCACTGTCTGGATGGCCCGACCACGTGTGGATTGGTCGAAGCGGCCCGACCACGTGTGGATATAATTAACAGATTAAAACAAACAAAGGGAAGAAAGAAAATATTATTATAATATCTGAAATTATATTAGAAAGAAAGCGAAGGAATAATATTACAAAACAATATATTTATTATTATCCTCAAAAACGTTTTTTAATAAAAAATATATCATTATCTGTTCCTAAGAGACATTTGTATATATATACATCTGACTTCAAATATCGATTCTGATTGTGTAGCGGTGGTATTTGTGAGATATGGGGCGAATATAAAGAAAGAATTAAATAAAACTCCTCTTTTTCAATTAACAACTAATATTTATTCTTCATTTACAAGTGAATAAAGAATTACTTCTTACTCCCAAACGTCTTATTTGGAGAGAGCTCTGTGAGATGAATTAATCCAAAGTGTCTACTGTCTGGAATTTTTGGCTAAGATCAAAGTGTAGTATCTGTTCCGATGGATACTAGACCCCATAAACTGGTATTGTCTTGGCCTTCGGGGCTTGATTTACGCTGGTCTATGGGTTTGTCTTGTGCAGTTCTAGGAGGTCCACACTCCCAGGCTTTGCCTCCCCTCTTTGGGGAGGACTAAGTTTATTGCTTACTGTCTTAGGCGCCCCTACCGGGGAATGCCGACGGGGCTGCCCAGGCAATTTTTAATGGCCAGAGTGCTCACTTTCTTGGGCGCTGGCTTTTCAAACCCCACTTTCCCGACCCGACCTTGGGTCACATCTTACTTATGGAAGTAAGATAAAACTGGCCTTGTGCCTAACCTCCTGGAGAGGAGGTAAATAAATACTGTGTGGAATGTGCAAGGGGCATAACTCCACTCTCCAAATATCTGTAAGGCAAGGGAGATAACCAAGAGAAAAGTTACTTCCATTTTAACCCTTAAATGCTTTAGGTTTTTATATTGGTGTGAAAAATATTTATCATTGAAGATACTGATTACCTATTTAAAGCGTGTTCTGATGCAACATCATACTAATACCTACTCACACTTGCCAGATGTGAAACATATTTTCGTTGAATATTATAATCAATAGGCATTTTGTTGGAATGTGTCATATTTGAAACAAAAGGCATTTAAGGGTTAATATGTTTTCTCGATGAAAAATCTGTTTCAACGGAAAACGCTACACGCCATGTATATTGGGCCATCATTCTTCAAAGATTATATTATATATGTTAAACTCTTTAAAGATCATTGTGACAGAAAGGCATCAAAGAAATGATTTAAAGACACTTTAAAGAAATTCCTTGGTGATCGTCACATGCACCATTTCCATTGGTCTGCTGTAATCGTGTGCAGTGATGTGTGGTCACTTGTCATTCATACCCTTCTTGGCCTTTTGGCTAAGATCAAAGTGTAGTATCTGTTCCGATGGATACTGCACCCCATAGACTGTTATTGTCTTGGCCTTCGGGGCTTGATTTACGCCGGTCTATGGGTCTGTCCTGTGCAGTTCTAGGAGGTCCACCCTCCCAGGCTTCGCCTCCCCTCTTTGGGGAGGAGTAAGTTTATTGCTTACTGCCTGAGGCGCCCCTACCGGGGAATGCCGACGGGGCTGCCCAGGCAATTTTTGATGGTCAGAGTGCTCACCTCTCGGGCGCTGGCTTTTCAACCCCCACTTTCCGACCCGACCTTGGGTCACATCTTACTTGTGGGAGTAGGATAAAACTGGCCTTGTGCCTAACTCCTGGAGAGGAGTAAATAATACTTGTCATTCATACCCTTCTTGGCCTTTTGGCTAAGATCAAAGTGTAGTATCTGTTCCGATGGATACTGCACGCCTGTCCTGTGCAGTTCTAGGAGGTCCACCCTCCCAGGCTTTGCCTCCCCTCTTTGGGGAGGAGTAAGTTTATTGCTTACTGTCTGAGGCGCCCCTACCGGGGAATGCCGACGGGGCTGCCCAGGCAATTTTTAAATGGCCAGAATGCTCACCTCTCGAGCGCTGGCTTTTCAAACCCCACTTTCTCGACCCGATCTTGGGTCACATCTTACTTGTGGGAGTAAGATAAAACTGGCCTTGTGCCTAACCTCCTGGGGAGGAGTAAATAAAACTTGTCATTCATCTGGGCGCATCTTCCTTTGAAGATATTGGCCATATCAGCCGCCAGACAAACTGACAATTGTATAAATACTCCTGTTCCTCAAACTATGTGGCGATGATTATATATCTATACTAGCAGGGTGACCCGACGTTGCTCGGGATTGAATGAGGATCACTACTATGTACTTTTTCACTATGCTCATAACACCATATTACTTTTTTTTACTGCTTTCTTCTTCCTGTTTAGCCCCCCCCCCCAACATAGTTGGAAGAATCTGAAATGTTTGAAAACTGAATTAGTGTCTTATACATAGGGTTTAAATTTCAGTAAAATCGGATATACATATTTGAAGTTTTAAGGGGGTTCTCTCCCCCTGGGTCACTTAGAGGTGGGGCACATATCAGGTAACGTAGAGATTCGGGTCCACTACATTTGTCTTCAATCGGAGAATTTTTTACATGATAGAAATTTCAGCAAAGTAAGACATATTTAAAGTTTTAAAGGGAGGTTTGGTCTTCATAGCTTCGTAAGGCTTAGAGTGCACTTAGAGATTTGGGACCACTTCCATTTTTATTTTTATTATTCCCTAGACAATTTTATATATGATTTGAATTTTATAAATTTTATATATTTGAAGTTTGAATGAAGGTTAGCCCACAAGAGGGGTGCACTCAGAGATTCGGGAACACTTCTGTCTTCCGATAAATTTTACATTATAATATACGTCTACATTTTATGTAGATTTTCTAACCTTTCTTTCTCTAGGAAACACAAAAGCATCACATACAGACATTGAGTACATAATATATATATATATATATATATATATATATATATATATATATATATATATATATATATATGTATATACCCGGAATTTGAATCATAACAGCCTATAACAATAACAGCGGAGACATCGCACCAAAGACGTTTATCAAGTAACAAAGAAATAAGTGTGTTTATTCTTGTTTTTTGCTGAAAAAAAAAATGACTCAATACTGGTCACCCCTGATGATGGAATTTTATTCCGAAATTGATTGGATTAATGTAAAAAAAAAAAAAAAAATAAATTAATCTTGTATTGCACATGGCTTATATTTCAATTTTTATTAACTAACCCTGCAATACTTTGAAATTGAATGACCAACCCACACCTTATGTATATGTATATATATGTATATATATATATATGTATATATATATATATATATATATATATATGAAGGTTTATAACTAAAAGATAAATTTTAGAGAATTAGACCTATTATGAGATGAGGAAAGCTCAATATACTGGATAGAGCAAAAATAAGGTGAGTCAATGAAAAATAGTTAGACCTGTAAATGAAAACAGATCAATATATTCAGTTGTTCAGAACAAGGAGCATTTAGTAAATAAAAATATTTATTCTTCTTCTCTTTCAATAAGAACAGTCAGTATTCAGTATTCCAAATTCCAAATTTTGAATACTGACTGTTCTTATCTGTCAACTTATCAATCTCTACTTCCTCTGATGATAAGATTTTAATCTTTGAAAAGCCGTGCTTAAGGAATGCTATTGAAAGAGAAGAAGAATAAATATTTTTATTTACTAAATGCTCCTTGTTCTGAACAACTGAAGATATTGACCTTTCTTTTTTATTATGAAAATCGCTCCAGACAAAGCATGAAGCCACTTGATGTAAGGAACTAAAAAAAAAAACTTTACCACTTCAAGGTCAAAAACTAGCCAACGATAAGTGTTAGGTGGATAGATTCCAACCTAGAAAACAGCAATTCTTCGCCCTTTGTCAGAAACATCGCTCATTGAATGTGAGGAATAAAAGACAAAATAAGGCAAGCGAGAGTTACGAGGCTGCCCCGAAAGTAAACCCAATGTCCACTTTCTACTCTCGCTTTCTATAGGGAACACACAATCATCACGCACATGCACACAGACATTGAGCTTTATATATAGATAAAGAGATATAAATGTGTATTCATATGTAAAATTTTCTGGGGAAGACAATGGAAATGACCCCGAATCTCCATGTGCATTTTTCAGAGAGTTATGAAGGGCAGAACCTCCCTTAAAACTTTAAGTATATCCTATGTTAATGACATTTAAATCATAAGTATAACATTTCTTCGGTTGTCCTGAATCTATACGTGCCTCTCAATTTTCCGAATCTCTACGTGCCCTCACCTCTACAAGGAATTATGGGAGTAGAATTTCCATTTAAATACTTGATTAAATTTAAACGAGAGAGATTTCCCAAATTACAGTTTCTTCCTACTATATTAGGGGCTGCGTAATGGAGAGGGGGTGCAGGAAAAAAGGAAAAAAAAAATAATATGAAAAAAAAGCGGAGTGTTTCTCATTAATTCCTGAGCAACGTCCGGTGTTGGGTCACTACTTATCAAGGCCAACAGCCACTCGAGGATAAGGTTTAATGAAACGGAATGATTGCCAGTCGAAAGATGAGGTACACTATTGGAGTACTAAAATTAATCAATCGAATGAATTAAGTTTGATTACTTATGGGACGGTTGATGACAAGTATTTGTTGACATTGGATTTAAAGACGTTTTAACAGATAAAATGCATTAAATTTTAATAGATAAAATGCATTAAATTTTTATAGATAAAATGCATTAAATTTTAATAGATAAAATGCATTAAATTTTAATAGATAAAATGCATTAAATTTTTATAGATAAAATGCATTAAATTTTTATAGATAAAATGCATTAAATTTTAATAGATGAAATGCATTAAATTTTTATAGATAAAATGCATTAAATTTTAATAGATAAAATGCATTAAATTTTAATAGATAAAATGCATTAAATTTTTATAGATAAAATGCATTAAATTTTAATAGATAAAATGCATTAACTTTTAATAGATAAAATGCATTAAATTTTTATAGATAAAATGCATTAAATTTTAATAGATAAAATGCATTAAATTTTAATAGATAAAATGCATTAAATTTTAATAGATAAAATGCATTAAATTTTAATAGATAAAATGCATTAAATTTTAATAGATAAAATGCATTAAATTTTAATAGATAAAATGCATTAAATTTTAATAGATAAGATGCATTAAATTTTAATAGATAAAATGCATTAAATTTTAATAGATAAGATGCATTAAATTTTAATAGATAAAATGCATTAAATTTTAATAGATAAAATGCATTAAATTTTAATAGATAAAATGCATTAAATTTTAATAGATAAAATGCATTAAATTTTAATAGATAAAATGCATGAAATTTTAATAGATAAAATGCATTAAATGTCAATAGATAAAATGCATTAAATTTTTATAGATAAAATGCATTAAATTTTAATAGATAAAATGCATTAAATTTTAATAGATAAAATGCATTAAATTTTAATAGATAAAATGCATTAAATTTTAATAGATAAAATTCATTAAATTTTTATAGATAAAATTCATTAAATTTTAATAGATGAAATGAATTAAATGTTAATAGATAAAATGCATTAAATTTTAATAGATAAAATGCATTAAATGTTAATAGATAAAATGCATTAAATTTTTATAGATAAAATGCATTAAATTTTAATAGATAAAATGCATTAAATTTTAATAGATAAGATGCATGAAATTTTAATAGATAAAATGCATTAAATTTTAATAGATAAGATGCATTAAATTTTAATAGATAAAATGCATTAAATTTTAATAGATAAGATGCATTAAATTTTAATAGATAAAATGCATTAAATTTTAATAGATAAAATGCATTAAATTTTAATAGATAAAATGCATTAAATTTTAATAGATAAAATGCATTAAATTTTAATAGATAAAATTCATTAAATTTTAATAGATAAAATGCATTAAATTTTAATAGATAAAATGCATTAAATTTTAATAGATAAAATGCATTAAATTTTAATAGATAAGATGCATGAAATTTTAATAGATAAAATGCATTAAATGTTAATAGATAAAATGCATTAAATTTTTATAGATAAAATGCATTAAATTTTAATAGATAAAATGCATTAAATTTTAATAGATAGAATGCATTAAATTTTAATAGATAAAATGCATGAAATTTTAATAGATAAAATGCATGAAATTTTAATAGATAAAATGCATTAAATTTTTATAGATAAAATGCATTAAATTTTAATAGATAAATTGCATTAAATTTTTATAGATAAAATGCATTAAATTTTAATAGATGAAATGCATTAAATTTTTATAGATAAAATGCATTTAATTTTAATAGATAAAATGCATTAAATTTTATAGATAAAATGCATTAAATTTTAATAGATAAAATGCATTAAATTTTAATAGATAAAATGCATTAAATTTTTATAGATAAAATGCATTAAATTTTAATAGATAAAATGCATTAAATTTTTATAGATAAAATGCATTAAATTTTAATAGATAAAATGCATTAAATTTTAATAGATAAAATGCATTAAATTTTAATAGATAAAATGCATTAAATTTTAATAGATAAAATGCATTAAATGTTAATAGATAAAATGCATTAAATTTTAATAGATAAGATGCATTAAATTTTAATAGATAAAATGCATTAAATTTTAATAGATAAAATGCATTAAATTTTAATAGATAAAATGCATTAAATTTTAATAGATAAGATGCATTAAATTTTTATAGATAAAATGCATTAAATTTTAATAGATAAAATGCATTAAATTTTAATAGATAAAATGCATTAAATTTTAATAGATAAAATGCATTAAATTTTAATAGATAAAATGCATTAAATTTTAATAGATAAGATGCATTAAATTTTAATAGATAAAATGCATTAAATTTTAATAGATAAGATGCATTAAATTTTAATAGATAAAATGCATTAAATTTTAATAGATAAAATGCATGAAATTTTAATAGATAAAATGCATTAAATTTTAATAGATAAAATGCATTAAATTTTAATAGATAAAATGCATGAAATTTTAATAGATAGAATGCATTAAATTTTAATAGATAAAATGCATGAAATTTTAATAGATAAGATGCATTAAATCTTAATAGATAAGATGCATTAAATTTTAATAGATAAAATGCATGAAATTTTAATAGATAAAATGCATAAAATTTTAATAGATGAAATGCATAACATTTTAACAGATAAAATGCATTAAATTTTAATAGATAAAATGCATTAAATTTTAATAGATAAAATGCATTAAATTTTAATAGATAAAATGCATTAAATTTTAATAGATAAAATGCATTACATTTTAATAGATGAAATGCATTAAATTTTAATAGATACAATGCATTAAATTTTAATAGATAAATGCATTACATTTTAATAAATAAAATGCATTAAATTTTAATAGATAAAATGCATTAAATTTTAATAAATAAAATGCATTAAATTTTAATAGATAAAATGCATTAAATTTTAATAGATAAAATGCATTAAATTTTAATAGATAAAATGCATTAAATTTTAATAGATAAAATGCATTAAATTTTAATAGATAAAATGCATTAAATTTTAATAGATAAAATGCATTAAATTTTAATAGATAAGATGCATTACATTTTAATAGATAAGATGCATTAAATTTTAATAGATAAAATGCATTAAATGTTAATAGATAAGATGCATTAAATTTTAATAGATAAAATGCATTAAATTTTAATAGATAAAATGCATTAAATTTTAATAGATAAAATGCATTAAATTTTAATAGATGAGATGCATTAAATTTTAATAGATAAAATGCATTAAATTTTAATAGATAAGATGCATTAAATTTTAATAGATAAAATGCATTAAATTTTAATAGATAAAATGCATGAAATTTTAATAGATCAAATGCATTAAATTTTAATAGATAAAATGCATTAAATTTTAATAGATAAAATGCATTAAATTTTAATAGATAAACTGCATGAAATTTTAATAGATAAAATGCATTAAATGTTAATAGATAAAATGCATTAAATTTTTATAGATAAAATGCATTAAATTTTAATAGATAAAATGCATTAAATTTTAATAGATAAAATGCATTAAATTTTAATAGATAAAATGCATTAAATTTTAATAGATAAAATGCATGAAATTTTAATAGATAAAATGCATTAAATTTTAATAGATAAAATGCATTAAATTTTAATAGATAAAATGCATTAAATTTTTATAGATAAAATGCATTAAATTTTAATAGATAAAATGCATTAAATTTTTATAGATAAAATGCATTAAATTTTAATAGATAAAATGCATTAAATTTTTATAGATAAAATGCATGAAATTTTTATAGATAAAATGCATGAAATTTTAATAGATAAAATGCATTAAATTTTAATAGATAAAATGCATTAAATTTTTATAGATAAAATGCATTAAATTTTAATAGATGAAATGCATTAAATTTTTATAGATAAAATGCATTAAATTTTAATAGATAAAATGCATTAAATTTTAATAGATAAAATGCATTAAATTTTAATAGATAAAATGCATTAAATTTTAATAGATAAAATGCATTAAATTTTAATAGATAAAATGCATTAAATTTTAATAGATAAGATGCATTAAATTTTTATAGATAAAATGCATTTAATTTTAATAGATAAAATGCATTAAATTTTTATAGATAAAATGCATTAAATTTTAATAGATAAAATGCATTAAATTTTAATAGATTAGGTGCATTAAATTTTTATAGATAAAATGCATTAATTTTTATAGATAAAATGCATTAAATTTTAATAGATAAAATGCATGAAATTTTAATAGATAAAATGCATGAAATTTTAATAGATAAAATGCATTAAATGTTAATAGATAAAATGCATTAATTTTTAATAGATAAAATGCATTAAATTTTAATAGATAGAATGCATTAAATTTTAATAGATAAAATGCATGAAATTTTAATAGATAAATTGCATTAAATTTTAATAGATAAGATGCATTAAATTTTAATAGATAAAATGCATGAAATTGTAATAGATAAAATGCATAAAATTTTAATAGATGAAATGCATAACATTTTAACAGATAAAATGCATTAAATTTTAATAGATAAAATGCATTAAATTTTAATAGATAAAATGCATTAAATTTTAATAGATAAAATGCATTAAATTTTAATAGATGAAATACATTAAATTTGTATAGATAAAATGCATGAAATTTTAATAGATAAAATGCATGAAATTTTAATAGATAAAATGCATTAAATTTTAATAGATAAAATGCATTAAATGTTAATAGATAAAATGCATTAAATTTTAATAGATAAAATGCATTAAATTTTAATAGATAAAATGCATTAAATTTTAATAGATAAAATGCATTAAATTTTAATAGATAAAATGCATGAAATTTTAATAGATAAAATGCATTAAATTTTAATAGATAAAATGCATTAAATTTTAATAGATAAAATGCATGAAATTTTAATAGATAGAATGCATTAAATTTTAATAGATAAAATGCATGAAATTTTAATAGATAAGATGCATTAAATCTTAATAGATAAGATGCATTAAATTTTAATAGATAAAATGCATGAAATTTTAATAGATAAAATGCATAAAATGTTAATAGATGAAATGCATAACATTTTAACAGATAAAATGCATTAAATTTTAATAGATAAAATGCATTAAATTTTAATAGATAAAATGCATTAAATTTTAATAGATAAAATGCATTAAATTTTAATAGATAAAATGCATTAAATTTTAATAAATAAAATGCATTAAATTTTAATAGATAAAATGCATTAAATTTTAATAGATAAAATGCATTAAATTTTAATAGATAAAATGCATTAAATTTTAATAGATAAAATGCATTAAATTTTAATAGATAAGATGCATGAAATTTTAATAGATAAAATGCATTAAATTTTAATAGATAAAATGCATTAAATTTTAATAGATAAAATGCATTAAATTTTAATAAATAAAATGCATTAAATTTTAATAGATAAAATGCATAAAATTTTAATAAATAAAATGCATTAAATTTTAATAGATAAAATGCATTAAATTTTAATAAATAAAATGCATTAAATTTTAATAGATAAAATGCATTAAATTTTAATAGATAAAATGCATTAAATGTTAATAGATAAAATGCATTAAATTTTAATAGATAAAATGCATTAAATTTTAATAGATAAAATGCATTAAATTTTAATAGATAAAATGCATTAAATTTTAATAGATAAAATGCATTAAATTTTAATAGATAAAATGCATTAAATTTTAATAGATAAAATGCATTAAATTTTAATAGATAAAATGCATTAAATTTTAATAGATAAAATGCATTAAATTTTAATAGATAAAATGCATTAAATTTTAATAAATAAAATGCATTAAATTTTAATAGATAAAATGCATTAAATTTTAATAGATAAAAGGCATTAAATTTTAATAGATAAAAGGCATTAAATTTTAATAGATAAAATGCATTAAATTTTAATAGATGAAATGCATTAAATTTTAATAGATAAGATGCATGAAATTTTAATAGATAAAATGCATTACATTTTAATAGATAAAATGCATTACATTTTAATAGATAAAATGCATTAAATTTTAATAGATAAGATGCATTACATTTTAATAGATAAAATGCATTAAATTTTAATAGATAAAATGCATTAAATTTTAATAGATAAAATGCATTAAATTTTAATAAATAAAATGCATAAAATTTTGATAGATAAAATGCATTACATTTTAATAGATAAAATGCATTAAATCTTAATAGATAAGATGCATTAAATTTTAATAGATAAAATGCATAAAATTTTAATAGATAAAATGCATTAAATTTTAATAGATAAAATGCATGAAATTTTAATAGATAAAATGCATAAAATTTAAATAGATAAAATGCATTAAATTTTAATAGATAAAATGCATTACATTTTAATAGTTAAAATGCATTAGAAAGTTTGTTTTTTATTATATAAAAAAAATCTCCCCCAAAAGATTAAAAACTAAAGTTACAATGGTAAAAGATATATTTTGTAGCAGAAAAGTGAAACGAAATATTGTATTGCGTACATGTATTTTACGCCAAGCATGATATGATTTAATTAAAAATAAACATCTGCTAAAACACATGTGCTGCTTCAGCTAAACTGCTGAAATATAAGTCTCAGAGAAATGCAAAAGGAATTCGGTAAAAAAAAAATTTAAAAAATGATGTACAAATAAAACTTAATTAAAACAAAGACAAAAAAAAGCTTTTTTAAGATTAACCATATTTAAAAATATTTTTGACCGAGAAAATTTGACTTCAAATTGTGGTTCATTTTATGGGCCAGTGTACTAATTTTGTAGGTGTCACTGACTATGTGCAAAGAAGTATGCTTGCAGGAGTTAGGAGTGGATGGAGTAAGTTTAGGTAACTTCTGTCATTACTAACCAGCAGAGCGTTACCACTGTCGACCAAGAGAAGAGTCTATCAGGCATGTGTACAAATTACGATGATGATTGAAAATGAGATCTGGTTAGTGAGAGTTGAGGACATGCGTTGCATGGAGAGAAATGATATGAGAATGATACGATGGATGTGTAATGTGAGACGTAAAGACAGGCTTAGATCTAATGAGCTCAGGTGAAGATTAAACCTGAACAGTACAGGGAGATGTGTGCAGAACAGTAAACTGACTTCGTTGGTTTGGTCACATTAAAAGAATATATACAAGTTCTTGGATTAGTAGATGTAGAATAGTTGAAGTAGCAGGGTTATTTGGCAGGGAAATGCCAAGGAAACATGTCAGGAAGTGTTAAGGATGGACTTGAGAGAAAGAGGGACAAATAAAGACCTGGACAGAGATAGGTTAGTTTGTAAGACAATTTCTAAATGCTATCCAACACATGCCTAATAACATCCAAGATGAGAACAGTAGTCCGAATGATTCAAATAATACAAATTATCAATCCATATCTCAAAAATTCCGAAACATAATTGTCTATACATCTTATTCTTCCTGTATTAACTTGAGAGGAATTGCAATTGTAGAAATATTGTGAATTCTTTGAATTGGCAGGGAAATATATATATATATATATATATATATATATATATATATATATATATATATATATATTAGTAGTATGTTTTTAAAGGCTGTGGGCAATGCAGATTCCGGGTAAGATGCAAGTTGTAAGGAACAAAAACAATAAATTGAATACGAAATATGACTTACTATTTATTTTTCCTAAAATCTTACATAACAGCTAGAGTGTTGTTAGCTGTTTGTGTGATGTCCGGATGATTAAAAATCATTATTTAATATTTTGGGAAAAGAAACTTCCCTTTGTCAAAAATAATCAATACCAGAAGAAATCCATTGATTATTTTTGACTAAGGGAAGTTTCTTCGATTTATTGTTTTTGTTCCTTACAACTTGCATCTTACCCGGAATCTGCATTGCCCACAGCCTTTAAAAACATACTACTACTATACCAAGCAATGCTTCAAGCAAACTACCATTCTCTACTATATATATATATATATATATATATATATATATATATATATATATATATATATATATATATATATATATATATATATATATATAAATAATAAAACTCTATAAATAATAAAATTCTATAATAAAACTATAAATAATAACTCTTTAATAAAACTATAATAAACTATATATATAATAAACTATAATAAACTATATATATAATAAACTATAATAAACTATAATAAACTATATATATAATAGACTATAATAAACTATATATATAATAAACTATAATAAACTATAATAAACTATATATATAATAAACTATAATAAACTATAATAAACTATATATATATAATAAACTATAATAAACTATATATAATAAACTATAATAATAAAACTCTATTTCACATGGTTCCGTTGCAGATTTCAGGAAAACCAAAACAAAACCTATATAATAATACGTTAAGGCAATTTCATGTTCGTACGTACGTTATCACTCACCGCACCTTTTTTAAATGATGGGATCGCCCGATCGCCGAAGATACAATATAAATAATTTTAAAAAAATCATCTGTTGTGGTTGTTGCAGACTAAGATCAAAGTGTAATATCTGTTCTGTCCAGATATCGTGCAATAATATCGTGGGGTCTACGTTCGCACCGGGACGTCCATAATCTGGAAATATGTAACAAATTCGTTCACGAGTTTTGGAGATAGACTCTAACCCTAACCCTAACCCCCCTATAGCTAGATATACAGGGTGTTTCAAAAGTCTTGGGAACATAACGATTTTTAATAACTCAAAAACTATTAGGAGTTGAAAAATGAAATTGGTACCGTTGGAAAGGTTAAAGTTTCAAGTTTTGTGGGGAATCTTCAAAGTTGCTCAATATGAGCACCATTCGTCACATGGCAGACATCTAGTCGATAGTCCATTTCCTGCCAAACGCGTTCCAGCATCTTGACGTCAATGGTTCCCACAACTGCCGTTACTCGAGCCTTTAGTTCGTCAATATCTCTTGGAAGGGGCGGCACATAGACTTGTTGCTTGACAAAGCTCCAAAGGAAAAAGTCACACGGGGTAAGATCTGGAGACCTAGGAGGCCAGGGCATGAGAACGTCATCACCTCGCCCAGATCTCCCAATCCATCTACCAGGCAGCCTTGTGTTAAGAAACTGCCTTACTCTAAGACTCCAGTGTGGTGGTGCACCATCTTGTTGAAAAATGAAGTCATCAGATTCTGCTTGTTCCAACTGAGCCATTAACCAGCATGTTGAGATAGGATTCACCAGTGATAGTTGCCTCTTCAAAGAAGAACGGTCCATAGACACCTTTCTTGGAAATTGCACAAAACACGTTCACTTTTGGTGAATCTCGCTCGTGCTCAAGAAGTTCATGAGGATTCTCAGTACCCCATATGCGAGTGTTATGCTTGTTAACTTTGCCATTCAGATGGAAGGTCGCCTCATCGCTAAAAACAAGCCGGTCATCAAAGCCGTTATCTTCCAACTTCTCTTGCATTGCAATGCAAAAGTCACGGCGAAGTGGCTTATCAGTGTACTTCAACTTTTGGACCAACTTGAGCTTGTAAGGTACCATTTGCAGTCGTTTCCTTAAGACACGCCAGACAGTTGCTGGAGCAAGCTGAAGTTCCCTGCTGGCTCTTCTCACTGATTTACGGGGGCTCCGCTGAAAGGCTGTCCGAACTTGCTCAACTGCATCTTCTGAAGTTGAAGGGCGACCTGTTCGCTTACTTGGGCACAAACACCCATCTTTCACAAATTTAGCATGCCATCTGACAATGGATTTCCTTTCAGGGGCTTCTTTTTTAAATTTCCTGCGAAATGCACGCTGAACACATGTCCACGATTCAGTCTTTGCAAATTGGAGGACGCAAAATGCCTTGTCTTGTTTAGAGAACGCCATTACTGCACCTGGAAAGATAATACGAAAATCATTAGTATGACCGATAACTTGATTAAGCAAGCTTTAAAATGGCACCAGTTTCATTTTTCTACCTGGAATAGTTCATGAGATATACGCATTTGTAATGTTCCCAAGACTTTTGAAACACCCTGTATTCTGAAACTGCATTTACCAGAGTACTTAGATAAGTATGTTTCAGTTTGAAAATGATGAGGACCACCTTCCCCACAAGCTCGCCACAGAGACCCCTCCACGAGCTCGCCTGAAGTCACGACGCCATTCTCGGTGCATGCCCACCAGCTCCTGCTTTCAATACTCGGTGACGTCACAAAACGAATCTGGCTGAAACATTGCTGGACGGAGGAATGGCAGGCAGCAGATAAATCAAGGTTGCACAGATTTGTGGAGGACCCGGATAACCTACCAGGCATGGACCTCCCTCGCCGGCAGTGGACAATGCTCAACCGCCTCAGGACAGGTGTCGGCCGTTTCGCCACGACCATGCAAGGATGGGGACTCAGACAATCGGCTGTCTGCGACTGTGGTCACTCTGAACAGACAGTAGACCACATCATCGAGTCATGCCTTAAATATCGACCACCCAACGGCGAAGCCGGCATAGCTGCGCTAGATAACAAAACATTAGCATGGCTTTTCTCAACCGAGCTGGTGATCTAACAGTGAGATGCTGTGAAGCAAACGAAAGAAGAAGTTTGAAAAAAGGTGGTATAATAATATTGTGGGGGTCTGCGTTCGCACTGGAACGTCCATAGAATGAAAATATGTCGCAAACTCCTACAATAGTTTTGAAGAGAGGCCCCCATAACCTAAAATATTACGAAACTACATTAAAGAAGGATTCAACTGTGGAATTTCCATGGGTATCGCTGATATATTAATCAAGTCTTTCTTTTTCTAAGAGAATATGGCTTTATACTTTTAAAAATGCATAAAGCTATTTAGAGAACGCTAAAAGTAATTTTATATATCATCAAACATGGTGGATACAAAAAAAAAAAAACGAAGCAGATCTTTGGAAAGAAGAAAATTAAAAATAAAATCCTCCCAATATGAATAAGGTAGCCATTAAGATACTCAAAACAGAAGACTATGCAAATATGTTCTTACATATGGGTGCACATTCCCTTTGGTGATTGTGATTTAATTTTTGTAATACCAGCATTTCCTATTTCATCAGACAATCTCGCAAACTTAAAAAAAAAAAAAAGATGCAAAAGGCGGCTTGAAAAAATTACTCAAAAATAAAGAAAAAGCCTTTTTTTTACATAAAGTACGAAAACAAAAAAAAATGTCTTTCCCATTCAATGACAGCTAATTTTTTTTAGGTGCTAAATTTATTTCATCAAGTGCACATTACGTGATTGAAAAATAGACGAACTTTTTCTTTCCCATATCCTATAATATGCATATAAAAGCAAAAGTTTTTCTTTTTGGATGTTCAAGTATCATCTTAAAGCTATTATTGACATTTTCTTTTATATTAAGAACTAGCTGACCTTACCCGGCGTTGCCCGGGATTTAATAAAAAAAAAAAAAATCACTGACGTGTTTATGAAGAAATGGACAGTAATTTTGGTGACTTTAATTTTGTCAGCAAATTATTTTGTGAAACAGGAGTTTTTAAAACTGTTCGTTTTAGTATTTGACGTAAATCGATTTTTAGTTAAGAATAAATAATTATGTGTAATTAATTAATTAAATTAATTAATTAATTAAACTTCTCTTTAATCTTCTTTTAAAATACAAGTTTTATTTTTAAAAAATCGATTGCTTTACTTTAACATATATGTAATCCATGTTCTTATTAAAAAAACATATTTTATTGGTTCGTTTCGTTTTAGGGCTGTGAAGTTCTCAAGTCATTTCAGTTTTTATTATTTCCTTTTCCATGTGACTACAAAAATATTTTATTACTCATAAACTTACTTACTTCTTCTGAATGTGCAAATTCGTTTATGTACTGTTTCTTAGTGTGATCTGCTCTGGAGTCATAAACTTTAATACTGAAAAGTCTATATATCCCACCCAAGTCGTTTTATTTTCTCTACTTAAATAGTCAATTAAATACAAGAGGATTTTATAATAAACTAGCTGTTCCTACTCGGTGTTGCCCGGTAATATTTTTACTTGAAATTTTTTTTTTTGCTATTCCATCTTAAAATTATGCCACATTTTTTTTCAAAATATTTTTTGTTCCAAAGGGAAGTAACTCTGTATTTAATGCAGAGTTAACTTCCTTTTTTAAAAAAAATAGGGCCCATA
>OY744528.1:17178358-17190858 GCA_963556195.1 Sepiola atlantica | reverse complement strand
TTGCATGGAGAGAAATGATATGAGAATGATGAGGTAAATGTGTAATGCGAGTCTTTAAGATAGTCGTAGATGTGATGACCTCAGAGGAAGATAAAATCTGGACAGTAAAGGGAGATGTTTGTAGAACAGGAGACTTCAATCGTATGGCAACATTGAAAGAATGGGGGAGAGTTTTGGGGTCAGTAGATGTAGAACAGTAGAGTTAGCAGATTCAGTTCACAGGGCATGCCAAGGAAAATATGAGAGGAAATGGTAAGGATGGACTTAAGAGAAAGAGGAATAAATAAACACCTAGCCAGAGAGAGTTTTGTTTCAAAATCAATTTATAAAAGCCGTCCAACACATGCATGTAAAACTGGCGTTACACCAAATATGATGATGACTAAGAACAGTTATGAAAATTATCTGAATCTTCTCAAAGAACTGACGAAATTATGGGATATGATGACAGTTGAATCTATTTTTGTTGGGGTTTTGTCGAAAATAATAAAATCTGAGTTAAAAGGCTGCAGGAACTGATAATCTGTTTATTAATTAACAGATTTCCGTTGGGAGTTATTTCCCTTTGCTAATTGTTTGTTTGGAATGAATAAATGTTTGCAGGTGGCATTTTTAAGATTATCTGCATCTGCGCAGCTATTAGCCAATCAGAATCAAGCAATACTTTATACAAACAGGGACGTGTGAAGCCATATTTTGAGTTTGAATGAGTGAAAATTGACATTTTTAACAATATTCCATTTTGTAAGTCATCCAGAAAACTATTTTGGATAATATTATAATCACGCTCATTAGCTGGAAAATGGCAACACATGTCTAAATGAATAAATGAATAAATGATATATATATATATATATATATATATATATATATGACAACAGAAGCTGAACAGAGCCGGATGGGTAAGACCTTCCGTGCTTGAAACCGACGGTACGAATGTTGTACTAATTTTTCTGTACCAGAATAAATAAATATATATATATATATATATATATATATATATATATATATATATATATATATATAAATGAATAACTGAGAAGTATATATCTATATATATATATATCTAAATGAATAAATGAGAAGTCTATATCTACATATACAGGGTGTTTCAAAAGTCTTGGGAACATAACGATTTTTAATAACTCAAAAACTATTAGGAGTTGAAAAATGAAATTGGTACCATTGGAAAGGTTAAAGTTTCAAGTTTAGTGGGGAATCTTCAAAGTTGCTCAATATGAGCACCATTCGTCACATGGCACCCATCTAGTCGATAGTCCATTTCCTGCCAAATGCGTTCCAGCATCTTGACGTCAATGGTTCCCACA
Organism: Sepiola atlantica; assembly: GCA_963556195.1. Taxonomy (NCBI): domain Eukaryota; kingdom Metazoa; phylum Mollusca; class Cephalopoda; order Sepiida; family Sepiolidae; genus Sepiola; species Sepiola atlantica. The sequence goes on along the minus strand of OY744528.1, from coordinate 17,189,530 downwards.
ACTGCCGTTACTCGAGCCTTTAGTTCGTCAATATCTCTTGGAAGGGGCGGCACATAGACTTGTTGCTTGACAAAGCCCCAAAGGAAAAAGTCACACGGGGTAAGATCTGGAGACCTAGGAGGCCAGGGCATGAGAACGTCATCACCTCGCCCAGATCTCCCAATCCATCTACCAGGCAGCCTTGTGTTAAGAAACTGCCTTACTCTAAGACTCCAGTGTGGTGGTGCACCATCTTGTTGAAAAATGAAGTCATCAGATTCTGCTTGTTCCAACTGAGCCATTAACCAGTCTTCCAGCATGTTGAGATAGGATTCACCAGTGATAGTTGCCTCTTCAAAGAAGAACGGTCCATAGAAACCTTTCTTGGAAATTGCACAAAACACGTTCACTTTTGGTGAATCTCGCTCGTGCTCAAGAAGTTCATGAGGATTCTCAGTACCCCATATGCGAGTGTTATGCTTGTTAACTTTGCCATTCAGATGGAAGGTCGCCTCATCGCTAAAAACAAGCCGGTCATCAAAGCCGTTATCTTCCAACTTCTCTTGCATTGCAATGCAAAAGTCACGGCGAAGTGGCTTATCAGTGTCCTTCAACTTTTGGACCAACTTGAGCTTGTAAGGTACCATTTGCAGTCGTTTCCTTAAGACACGCCAGACAGTTGCTGGAGCAAGCTGAAGTTCCCTGCTGGCTCTTCTCACTGATTTACGGGGGCTCCGCTGAAAGGCTGTCCGAACTTGCTCAACTGCATCTTCTGAAGTTGAAGGGCGACCTGTTCACTTACTTGGGCACAAACACCCATCTTTCACAAATTTAGCATGCCATCTGACAATGGATTTCCTTTCAGGGGCTTCTTTTTTAAATTTCCTGCGAAATGCACGCTGAACACATGTCCACGATTCAGTCTTTGCAAATTGGAGGACGCAAAATGCCTTGTCTTGTTTAGAGAACGCCATTACTGCACCTGGAAAGATAACACGAAAATCATTAGTATGACCAAAAACTTGAGCAAGCTAGCTTTAAAATGGCACCAGTTTCATTTTTCTACTTGGAATAGTTCATGAGATATACGCATTTGTAATGTTCCCAAGACTTTTGAAACACCCTGTATATATATTTATATATATCTATATCTAAATGAATAAATGAAAAGTATGTATATCTCTCTCTCTTTCTCTCTATCTATATATATATATATAAATGAATAAATGAGAAGTATCTCTCTCTCTCTCTCTCTCTCTCTCTCTCTCTATATATATATATATATATATATATATATCTAAATGAATAAATGAGAAGTATATCTATCTATCTATCTATCTATCTATCTATCTATCTATCTATCTATCTATCTATCTATCTATCTATCTATCTATCTCTCTCTCTCTCTATATATATATATATATATATATATATATATATATATCTCAATGAATAAATGAGAAGTATATATCTCTCTCTCTCGCTCTCTCTCTCTCTCTCTCTCTCTCTCTCTCTCTCTCTCTCTCCGTTCCGGTTTTTTGGTTTTGGATTTTTTGAATGTATTTGGGACCGAGTATTTGCTTGTTGGCTTAGTGGATGAAATAATGCACGAGCTACTTTTCTAAGACTTTTCTAGGACTTCCTTTTTTTTATCGTTGTTCTTCCTTGTTGTTTAATTTTAACTTTTATTTTTATTTTTTTCCTCTTCTCTTCTTAAGTGACCTCAACTATTGCAACGCCACATTGTGTATTGTCGGCAGTTGAAACCAGTATTCTAGACATTTAATTTCCCTGATGATCTGCCAAGCAAGTAACTGCTTGGTAGTGAAACACGTGTAGGAAAAAACATTTAATTTGAATAAATAATATTTGTCAGAAAAAATATCTTTAGTAGTGATCATTGGTGTCCTGAAAGGAATGCTTTGGTAAGCCTTCATAAAATCACACATATATATATATATATATATATATATATATATATATATATCTAAATGAATAAATGAAAAGTATATATATCTCTCTCTCTCTTTCTCTCTCTCTCTCTCTCTCTCTCTCTCTCTCTCTCTCTCTCTCTATATATATATATATATATATATATATATATATATAAAAATGAATAAATGAGAAGTATCTCTCTCTCTCTCTCTCTCTATATATATATATATATATATCTATATCTAAATGAATAAATGAGAAGTATATCTATCTATCTATCTATCTATCTCTCTCTTTCTCTCTCTCCTTCTCTCTCTCTCTCTATATATATATATATATATAAATGAATAAATGAGAAGTATATATCTCTCTCTCTATATATATATATTTCAATGAATAAATGAGAAGTATCTCTCTCTCTCTCTCTCTCTCTCTCTCTCTCTCTCTATATATATATATATATATATATATATATATATATATATACATATATAAATGAATAAATGAGAAAGATTTTTTCCATCTCTTCTAACTATATCAAGACATGTTATGCTTATTTAATTCTATGATACAACATAGGATTTTGAGATACCGTATATATAGCGAAAATTACGCAAAAATAAAAAAAAATGTGCAATTTTCAGATTTTTAAAATTTCAGACGCTTCCTCTAAGACGCGTCATCGATCAATCTGTCGCCTTTCAGTCTGAAATAGTTTTTTTTTTAATGGAAATCACTCCAGACAAGTCGTGAAGCCACTTATTGAACACATTTTGATGTGTTCAAGTTTGAAATAATATTTTTGTTGGTCTGTCATTACTGAGTTTTAAATCTTTAATGCTATTCTCACGTAGTTTTACGAGTTCGACTATTAAGTTTACAAGTTCGAAAAGATGCACCGGAGAAAGTCGGAGGTTACATATATTTTATTGGTTCGTTTCGTTTTAGGGCTGTGAAGTTCTGAAGTCATTTCAGTTTTTATTATTTCCTTCCCCATGTGATTACAAAAAATATTTTATTACTTATGAACTTGCTTCCCTCTTCCTTGTACATTCGTTTAGTTAAGAATAAATAATTAATGTAATTAATTAATTAATTACATTAATTAATTAATTAAACTTCCTTTTAATCTTCTTTTAAAATACAAGTTTTATTTAAAAAATCGATTGCTTTACTTTACCATATATGTAATCATTGTGCTTATCAAAAAAAAACATTTGTTATTGGTTCGTTTCGTTTTAGGGCTGTGAAGTTCTCAAGTCATTTCAGTTTTTATTATTTCCTTTTCTATGTGACTACAAAAATATTTTATTACTCATAAACTTACTTCTTCTGACTGTGCAAATTCGTTTATGTACTGTTTCTTAGTGTGATCGTGCTCTGGAGTCATAAACTTTAATACTGAAAAGTCTATATATCCCACCCAAGTCGTTTTACTTTCTCTACTTAAATAGTCAATTAAATACAAGAGGACTTTATAATGAACTAGCTGTTCTTACCCGGCGTTACCCGGTAATTTTTTTTTCTTCCATCTTAAAATTATGCCACATTTTTTTTCAAAATATTTTTTGTTCCAAAGGGAAATAACTCTGTATTCAATGCAGAGTTAACTTCCTTTAAAAAAAAATGGGGCCCATATGAAATTAATTCTGACCCGATCAAAGTATTTTCTGGAAGGAACTAAATCGAATTAAATTTTATTCTTCTCACCAACATGCTGCAACGATATAAATTCACCAATAATTGACGGATCAGAAACAAATATTGGTTTTGTAAGAAAAAAGTTATCAGTGACAAAGAATAGATAAAGAGTCTGACTTAACTAGTATTCTTTATTAGTTAGGATACCCAGCATTTAATACTGAAAAGTCTATATATCCCACCCACGTAAGTTGTTTTATTTTCTGTACTTAAATAGTCAATTAAATACAAGAGGACTTTATAATAAACTAGCTGTTTATACTCAGCGTGCCCGGTAATGTTTTTATTTGTAAATTGTTTATTTTTTTGTTTTATCTGCAATTTGATTTAAAAAAATTTTTTCTACAAAATATATTTTTGTTCCAACCAGAGCTAAGTAAGTCTGTATTTGTTTTAAAATGCCGTTCATTCAAAAATAATTTACTGACCCAATCAAAATACTTACTGGAAGGAACTAAATCGAACTAGTTTTTATTCTTCTGAAGAACATGCTGCACCAATCCACCAAAAGAACAGACGAACCAGAATCAAATATCGTTTTTGTAGGAAGAAAGCTATCGATGACAAAAATCGAGTAAGAGACTTACTTTACTTTATATATTAGACTATTAAATGTATTATTAATTAAAATAATTTATTGTTGAGTAGTGCATTTGGTAGAATATAAGATAAAAACAGAATTACATTTTATTCTTTTAACAACATACTGCACCAATCCATCAAAAGAATAGACGAACCAGAACCAAATATCGTTTTTTGTAGGACGATAGCTATCGATGACAAAACTCGAGAAAGCGACCGACTTTACTTTATATATTAGAAGATTTACTTTACCATAACCATCCTGGGACTATACTGAATCAGAATGTGTAAAGATTCTTTGCTAGTTTCCGAGTTTAACCAGACAGATAAAAAGACGAGTTCCCTGTGCCTAATAGTGCAGTTTGGAGTTGCCTAGTTGTAAAAAGAAAATGATCGATTTGTTTACGAAGAAACGAAAAATGATTTTGGTGACATTAATTTCATAACGAAATAATTTTGTGAAACAAAAATTTATAAAATGTTCGTTTTATAACTTGATGTTAATCGATTAATAATAAAGAATAAATAATAATTTCTAATTAATGTCGAAACTTCCCTTTAATTAATAACGTGTTTTTAAATATTTATTTTTGCAGAAGTCAAGGGAAATAACTCATGACATGATTACTTTCCTTTAATGTTTAAAACTGTAACGTGTTATTAAATATTTATTTTTGCAGAAGTCAAGGGAAATAACTCATGACATGATTACTTTCCTTTAATGTTTAAAACTATAACGTGTTATTATTAAATATTTATTTTTGCAGAAGTCAAGGGAAATAACTCATGACATGATTACTTTCCTTTAATGTTTAAAACTATAACGTGTTATTAAATATTTATTTTTGCAGAAGTTAAGAGAAATAACTCATGACATGATTACTTTCCTTTAATGCTTAATAGTATTCCGTGGGTAAAGGGACAATGTGTCTGTTCTAAAGTTTTCTTAGCTGGAATAATTATTTTCAAAAGAAAACTGAATGGAAATAAAATATATTCGTGCTGATAACATAGTGGAAGATAAAAAGAAAACGAACAAATAGGCTAGTTGAATCAAGTATCATTATGTCAGACGGATTGTTATTTGAGTCTGACTTTGAAAATTCGACAAGATAACTTTATATGTTAGATGCCAAGATACCTTTAAACACACAAATAATAATGTGTAACTAGTGTGAAAACTTCCTTTTTAATGTTTAAAAATAGAACATGTTCTTAGATATTTATTTTTATTTTTAATGTTTAAAAATAGAACATGTTCTTAGATATTTATTTTCGCAGAAGTCAAGGGAAATAACTCATGATATCATTACTTCATTTTGATGTTTAATAATATTCGTTGGAATTTATTTTATTTTAATCGGTGAATCGACTAAAGACTAGAATAAATGGTAAACCAAAGTGACTTTGGAACTATTTTTAATTTCCGACGTTTTTAATCTTTGACATTAAAACAACAAATGTTCTGTTTTGGATTCATATCTTTTATCATCTTTCAAAAAACCCTGTAATTCCATTGTCCTATACGCGTTTATCTTTCCCAGTAATCAATTGCTGTAGGTTTTTTTTTATCATGCTTTCAGGCAATAAAAACTGTTTTTCACTAAGAGAATTATTTAAAAAGCTGTAGAAATAGTAATCCGAGAGTAAACTAATTGGGTTAATGAGTTCAAATTGATAACTTGAAATGTTTTCTTTTTAGTTTTTTTTTATGGAAATCGCTCCAGAGATGTAAGGAGCTAAAAAAAACAAACTACTTCAAGGTAAAAAAATTAGCCAACAATAAGTATTAGATGGATAGATTCCGAACCAAAAAACAGCAATTATTCCCCCTTTGTCAGAAACATCGCTCATGGAATGTGAGGACTAAAGGACAAAATAAAGGAAGCAAGAGTTAGAAGGCTGCCACAAATAAACCTAAGTATATTTAAGTTAGAATCATCATCATCATCATCATCGTCGTCGTCATCGTCGTCGAAGAACATATTTCAGTTACTTTTCCTAAGGAAAGAATCGGCAGAGAATATTTTCAACACTTACTAATGTGGAAGAGAAGCGGATAACAGTATATACTCGCATGACATTGGTTATCTATATATAAATATGTGTTCGTGTGTCACGCTTACATCAAAAGCTCTGCGCATGCGTGCCACATCTACATTTGGAAAAGCATTCAAGTCACCTAATTTTCGTAATATTTTCAAGTATTTCCCTTTGGCGCAACGGTTAGCGACGTAGGATTTTGACGTCGGTTTTTGACGTCAGCCTGACTGGTTTATAATTCGATCCCAACCAACATCTAAGATTTTTTTTTCTACACCGAAGGGGGGAGGGAAGTAGGGAGGGGACGACCGGGAAGACACATATTAATACAATAGCGTGTGTGATTTTGTGTGTCACGCTTACATCAAAAGCAACGACCTTCCGAATCTTTGTATGCAACTCATGAATGACCATTAATAAAGCTCAAGGACAGACTTTCGATAAGGTTGGGATCTACCTACCACAACCTTGCTTTACTCATGGACAACTTTGTGTAGTCTTCTCAAGAGCAAGGTCTATGAACAGTCTAAGAGTGAAAATTTGTCCTCAGAATAATTCTACTCATGGCCAGAGAAGAGGAACTACCTTCACTAGAAATATTGTATATAAAGAAGTTTTGTAAATTGTTTCATGTATTTTTCATTTTTTAAAATAAATACATAAGTCCAAATCTTATCATATTTTATTCAAACATGTATAGGTTAGGAACAAGATAATTAGTATTGAAAACATCATTTCGTGTAATTTACACGGGTCCCTGCTAGTTATTATTATTAGTAGTAGTATTATTTAGATTATTCGGACTACTATTCTCATCTTGGTTGTTATTTTCACAACGTTTCGACCGATGTAACCTCCCCCCTCCCCGACCTTCTTCAGGTGCACCTTTTCGAACTTGGACATGTAACTCATTAGATAAAGGTGTTGATCAACAATCAATTCCAAGCGATAGTCTTCTGAAGGCTGAAGGTTCAATCCTTACTAGAAGCGATAACAACTAAGAGAAACTTAATAATCATTGTCTGTATTTCTGAGACGAGGTGTTTTCATTATGGATTTCAGTGTACCGACTGACTTCCTCATCTTGGCTGCCATGCTCACAACGTTTCGGCCGTTCTGAGCTCCGGCCTTCATCAGATGTCCTGTATCGAACACTGAAATCCATAACTTAATAATCAATTAACACTTCAAACCGGTCATGGCTGACGGAATGAGAACAATCTACCCCCGTGGATTAAATAAAGGGTTCAGTTCAAAATTCCGTATAGGTTGCTGAGTTGGATATAAAGCTTCCCAAGTTCGAAAAGATGCACCTGAAGAAGGTCGGAGAATACGTCGGCCGAAACGTTGTGAAAATAACAACCAAGATGCGAATAGTAGTCCGAATAATTCAAATTATTAATCCACATCTCAAAAATTCTCAAATCTTAGTTAGTTTTATTGGATTACTTAAGATGCATTGTGTCGTGTCAAACCTTTCCCTCGCGGTGAAACAGGAAAATGCTGACGATTGCTGTTGTCAGCCGTTCGAGATGGAAGCAGTAGCGCTTGTTTGAATCGCTCCGTTCTGGTGTATCTCATGGCAGAAAACCTACTTTTACAACAGACATTGTTTATAATACGGGATCTGGTCTTTGTTCATCTAAGCTCATACTGCTGTCTCAGAGAGATTATTCTTGTTGGGTCAGTTTTCAACTCTCAATGGCTTTTCTGTTGTTGTTGTTTTTTTTATTCTTTTCTTTCTTTTATATAATCTTTCTCACAATTAAATTGGTCACCTTAAAAACACGCTTTACCTTCTCCACGACCTTAAGTTTTGCTTTTTATGAATTTCTTTTATTAGTCTAAATTCATCGCATAGTTATAAAATCATAAAGTTCTGCTGGGGGATGGCTGCTATACAATGCGACACAATAGAGTGTGTAAATATCTCCGCCGGACCATCTGTAAAAAGTTGAATATCCAGTGTAGCAGCAAATCCTGGGAACATCTGCCAGAAAGAACAGTTGGAAATAAGTCATCCACCATCAACTATGACTATGCAATTAGTACAGCTACATACATAGAAAACGGAGCTGTTAAATCTGACATTGTGATATGAGACAAGAGGGAGAAAGTAGCAACCCTAGTTGAAGTCATTGTCCCTAATGATGCTGGCTTAAACATAGTTGGAAGGGAGAAGATAACTAAATACTAAGGTTTTAAGTACGACATGAAAAGAAACTGGAATTATAGGAATATCCCCGTCATTCCAGTAATTATAGGAGCAACCGGGTTCATGAAAAATAATTTCAAAAACAACCTGGTGAAAATACCTGGTGAACCAAGTGCAAGAGAGATGCAAACAATTGCGCTTAGAATCTTAAAAAGATCTCTTAGTTGGAGTTTCTGAAATAACGGGTTAATGTCTGGCATCCAGTAGGATACCCCATCCCCAGCAGAAACATAAAGGTAAGACAATTGAAAATAAAAAAACCGATAAACATAACAGACTTAGCATGACACAAATGGTTTCATGAGAAAATCCATTTCTAAAGTGAATTATTGTATTTGTTTAATGAAACCAATAAAAAGTGTCAGTGGCTGTACAGTGACTTTTTTAAATACTTTTTGGGAAGGTATGTATCATTCTCAAAGCAAAACCGGTTATGCCATAGTTTGAGATGACGACCTATACGATGTACTTCAAACAGTGCAGTGGCCCTGAATGAGTTCATCTGGCGCTTGAGATCCGTACTTCTTGTTGTGTACGTGTCCTGATCGAGAGAAGTGGGCTTCATCATATTGGAAGCTAATAACTCTGCCAATAAGGTATGAATATATATTGCGTCTCTCCTCAACTGAGTTATGAATGAAATAGTGTTATTTGGCGTGTCAGTATAAACGTTGTATCTTATGAACAAAACAAAAAACAAGAAAATTTTGGTTTTCCTGAAACCTTAAATGATAAAAATTAAACTGAGTGCCGGTGGCTAAGTGGCTAACGACACAGACTGACAACCTGGGTGTGCCAAGTTCGAACCCAGTTCGTTCCACATTTATTCTCATGTAAACTATTTGTTGAACACAATCGTAAAACGAGTTATGGAAACATGTAATACAAAAAAGCAAATAACAACAGACATTAAGAAGAAGGAATACATTACTGTCACAAATACAATGAGAAAAGAACACATGTTGCCGGGGTCAGAGATAGAGAGCAATGTGTGAGCAATGAAAGTAAATGTCTCTGATAGTCTCTGTAACTGCTGTCAAAAGATGTAACCTAGAGGAAATTAGAAGACACAAAGAGTTGATGGTGGTTAACGACATGGACTGACAACCTAGGTGTGCCAAGTTCGAATCCAGTTCGTTCCATAGAAACACTTTCACTTAAGATGTTGGCAACCTTCACGTGGTCCCTCCTGTAAGTACCCGATATCTTTCTAGAAAAAATTCTAACTAGAGAAATATCAGGGGAAACCATTGCCGACAATAGAATCATCGGATTCATACAGAATGAATGAATTCAATATCTCTTGTTATGGAATTAAAATTTTACAAGACAATTTCTAAACATGCGCCACGGCACTAATGGCATACTTTAGTGACTGTCACTGTCTACCCTACATCTTTCCCAAACCAAAAACGGTCTGATTTTGCTGTCTTTCGAGATGAGGACCCATGCGTGCACTTCACGGAATGCAGTTGCGACTAAAGAACTTCGTCTGGTGCTTGAGACCCTCAGAACTCAAAGTTCTTGCTACTGACGATGCCTGGCGGTTTCATCGATGAACCACACCCATTTGGGTGTTAATGACCATGCCAATAAGGTTTGAATATATATGTCTCTCCTCAAATGAGTTATGAGTGAAAGAATCTTATTGAGTGTCTCAGTATCTACCTAACCCCAACCCTAACCCTAACCCCAACCCTAACCCATCTACACATGAACGAGGTGAGAAAAACAAAAATACTGTGGATTCCCTAAAAGCTTAAATGATAACAATTAAATTGAGTGATCATTGGGCACTTCTGCAGTTTACCTAAATCCTAACTCTAACAATTAAATTGAGTGATCATTCGATTCTTAGGTACTTCTGCACTTTACGGATCGTGTTGAAATAATAACGTTATTATTTAGAAATCCATTCTTAACATAGGGAGAGGAGGATTTATTAACTAGTCTGTACTTTCACCTAACAATTTAAGAAACAAAAGATACCGTAAAAATTTAACTTGAAAATTTTATCTAAAAAAAATAGCACGGTTCGTAAACTGCAGAAGTATCAACTCTTGTTACCAAATTAAAATTTTCCATTAATGGCATATTTTATTGACAATTCTCAACATCATTCTCAACCCAAAATGGTCCGATTATGCTGTGTCTGAAGATGGCGACCCATGTGGTGAACTTCACAGAGGGCAGTGGCTCTGAAGGACTTCATCTCCTGCTTGAGATCCCCAGGACACATTTCTTGTTTCTAACGTGGCCTGATAGAGATTTGGATTTCCTTAAAGCTGAAATTGTTACATAATGAGGTCTGTGTTTGAGTGGAAAAGTTTATGGGTCAAAGTCACAAAACCACATAATTTTTTGAGGGAAGATTTTCGTCTCTTAGCTGGCGAGATTTCAAGGAGGACGGACACACATGTCTGACTGCTGTCCTCAATGGGTGCCAGCATGCACGTTATGGTAATCCGTCTATCTATCTGTCTGTCTGTCTGTCTGTCTCTCTCTCTCTCTCTTTCATACAAATATAACCTGTCCATAAGTATCATTAGCAATTTTGATTCATCCTGGCATCATCTTCAGGTAGCAATTGAAGAAAAGAAGAGAATTTGAAAAAAACAAAAAAAAACAGTCGAGAACACCATTTTATTTATCTTCCTCCCACAAGGTAAGATGTGACACAAGGTCGGGAAAGTGGGATTTGAAAAGCCAGTGGCCGA
>OY744528.1:17165858-17173358 GCA_963556195.1 Sepiola atlantica | reverse complement strand
TTTTATATAAAATTATTTACTCTTTTTTTTTTCTTTTTCTATTTCATCTTATATAAAGTTTTCCCCATATTATTCATTATATATATATATATATATATATATATATATATATATATATATATATATATATATATATATATATGAGAGAGAGAGAGAGATTTCTTGATAATAATCATTTGGAAGAGAGTGGAGAAAAAGACAGAGAGAGTCAAAAGGATGAACATTATATGTTGACAAATGTGTAAATAAAGCTGTTATATGCAAACTCGACTTTTATTTAAGTTGTTTACTTAATAAATCCCTCAATTAGTTTTTTTTCATTGAATGAACGACTTAATCTGAATCGTTAGAAATAATGAAAATTGACTAAAATCAGACAAAAAAATTGAACATAGAGAGGAGGAGGAGGAGGAGGAGGAGGAGGGGGAGGGGGAGAAAGAGATTAATTGAAGTTATTTACCATCCACAGTTTAATCATAAAGCAATTACTCCCATCAGAAGAAGTGAAAGCAAAGTCTCCCCGTCGCCCCCCTTCCTCCCAATTCCCTCTCTTTGTCTCCCTCCGAGCGACTTTTAATGTCTGACCCGAGTTAGTTTAATTGTTTCAAGCTGAAACCTCCTGCTTGCACTGAATTAGTGCATTTCGAAAATGGCGGGAGGAAACGAGAAATCGATGACAATTGTCTTTGCTTACTCAACCAAGATGGCGTTCAATGAATTATGGTCACAAAATTAACGTCTGCACAAAGAAGATCTAAGTGACATTGTTTTGTGCCTCATCATTTGCTTTCAAAGTTCACACAAAATCGAATTTAAAATGACAATAATCGCAATAATGTTTCGGAATTTTTTTAGATGAGGATCGATAATTTGGATTACTTAGATTCTTCAGACTATTATTCTCACCATCATCATATTCCGTTTAACATCCGTTTAACATCCCTGGTGATACCAGATCAGGCTGCCCTGTGGCTCCCTGAGACGAAATTCACCTACATTGACGTTTTTTTTTTTTTTTTTTTTTTTGTTTGTAAAACTTAATTATGTTCTACAAAACCAAAAACAACAGCCCCTCTCCCTTTCTCCCTCCCCTTTTTTATTTTTATTTTTCCTACCCTACTCCCGGTCCTGGATATGACCTTAAACTACATCTGATGGTGAGATCCGGCTTACGGACTTTGGGGAATGTGGAGCCTCCTCTTAATTACCATTGCTCCCAGGTCCACCCTGACCCGGAGTGGTAGTACCTGTTAGGGTCCCAACTATGGGTTAAATAGAAACAGATATTAAAAGGGGAAAGAAACAAAAAAGAGAAGAAAACAAGACCAGATTCGGCATTAAATAACCCAAAAAGGGTAAAACAAAACTACCAAACCAAAAACCCTGATTAAACATTTGAAGATATAAAGAACTTGAAGCATAAAAACTTTCACTATAATGACCAGATTCAGCATTAAATAACCCAAAAAGGGTTGATATGCCGTAAAACAAAACTACCAAACCAAAAACCATGATTAAACATTTGAAGATATAAAGAACTTGAAGCATAAAAACCTTTACTATAATGACCAGATTCGGCATTAAATAACCCAAAAAGGGTTGATATGCCGTAAAACAAAACTACCAAACTACCATACCGTTTAACATCCGTTTTACGTGCCGGCATGTGTAGACTAGCTTTTAAAAGTGGATTTCCAAACTAACCTATCTCTGGCCAGATCTTTATTTGTTTAATACATGTATTATCCTTTATCTCGGTGTTGTTTGATTTGTTTCAGCATCTTACAAACTTTGGCAAGCGACAATTTAATCGTTCAATATTGAATTAAAGTTTGATTCTCAGAACTTTAAAAAGTAAATCCAGATTTTTTTTACGTAGTTTTTATACTTTACCTTATTTATTTTTCTTACTTGTAGTCTATTATATGAAGGGCAGTTGTATGTATGTATGTATGTATGTATGTATGTATGTATGTATGTATGTATGTATGTATGTATGTATGTATGTATGTCCGGATAAAAATAAAAAAAAACAACAAAACAAATACCCACAAAGTTGGTATTTTCTTGATTGGCGTTGCCCTAGGTGAATAATACTTAAAATTTAGAAAAATATTCATTCTTTGACCCTAAACTGCCGCAGATTTTGTCATTGGACAGGGGGTCAGAAATCATATGTACTAAAGGGAAGTAACTCTGATTTTTTATCAAGGAGTTACTTCCCATATGTCGACTCATTGATTGATTTGGACGAATACTAAGCAAAATTGACGAGAAAATTGAACTTCACTGTCCCCACGCGCACAGGCTTGATAGTGTGCAGTACCCACAGGTACCGCTGTTGTCAGCTGATCAACATATATGGACTCCACACCCTTTCATGTAGAAGGAGCATCAGCAGATTCCCGAGGTCTTTATTTTACCCCTCTTTCTCTCAAGTCCATAATTATCACTTCCCTACATGTTTTCCTTATTTCAATTGTTCTACATCTAACCAAAAAGCTCTCATCCACGCTTTCAACGTGGCCATACCATCGAAGTCTCATGTTCTGCACACATCTCCCTATAATTTTCAGATTTAATCCTCCTCTGAGGTCATCAGATCTAAGCCTATCTTTAAGACTCACATTAAACACCCATCATATTATTCTTATATCATTTCTCTACATGCAACGCATGTCCTCAACCCTCACTGGCCAGGTTTCACTTCCACACATCATCACACTTCGTACAAATTCCTGATAGACTCTTCTAGTTATTCTCACAACGTTTCGGCCGATTTAACCTCTGACCTTCTTCAGGTGGATCTTTTCGAATTTTGGAGCCAATACCGAATTTCAAACTGGACCCTTCATTTAATCCATGAGGGTTGATTGTTCTCGTTCTATCAGTCATGACCGGATAGAAGCAAGTAATTTTTATTTTATTCTTAGCATCGCCTGCAGTAAGGATTGAACCTTCAACCACAGGAAGACTGTCACTTAGACACATGGCGCAATGGATAAAGATGTTGAGTAACAATTCTAGAAAGAATAGTAGTCCAAATAATCAAAATAATCTTAATAAGTTTTCTGATTTGTATTATTTATATTATTCGGACTACTATCTTCATCTTGGTTGTTTTTTTTCACAACGTTTCGGCTGATGTAACCTCCGGCCTTCTTCAGGTGCATATTTTCAAACTTGGGAATCTTTATGTCGGAATTGGAAACCTATATTGGATACACATGATCCCATGGTGCAATGGATAAAGACGTTGATCAACAATCAGTTCTAAATGACAGTCTTTTGGCGGTTGAATGTTCACTTCTTACTACAGGTGATTATAACTTAGAATAACATAAAAAATAACACTTCTACCCGGTCATGGCGGACTAAATCAAATGTTCAGTTAGAAATTCTATATAGGTTTCCCAAGTTAGACTATTAGGTTCACAAATTAGACTAGGGTTCCCAAGTTAGACTATTGGGTTACCAAGTTAGACTATTAGGTTCACAAGTTAGACTATTGGGTTCACAAGTTAGACTATTAGGTTCACAAGTTAAACTATTGGGTTCCCAAGTTAGACTATTGGGTTCACAAGTTAGACTATTGGGTTCCCAAGTTAGACTATTAGGTTCCCAAGTTAGACTATTGGGTTCCCAAGTAAGACTATTGGGTTCACAAGTTAGACTATTAGGTTCACAAGTTAGACTATTGGGTTCACAAGTTAGACTATTAGGTTCACAAGTTAGACTATTGGGTTCCCAAGTTAGACTATTGGGTTCACAAGTTAGACTATTAGGTTCCCAATTTAGACTATTGGGTTCCCAAGTTAGACTATTGGGTTCCCAAGTTAGACTATTAGGTTCACAAGTTAGACAATTGCGTTCACAAGTTAGACTATTAGGTTCACAAGTTAGACTATTGGGTTCCCAAGTTAGACTATTAGGTTCACAAGTTAGACTATTGGGTTCACAAGTTAGACTATTGGGTTCCCAAGTTAGACTATTGGGTTCCCAAGTTAGACTATTAGGTTCACAAGTTAGACTATTAGGTTCCCAAGTTAGACTATTGGGTTCATAAGTTAGACTATTGGGTTCCCAAGTTAGACTATTAGGTTCACAAGTTTGAAAAGATGCACCTGAAGAAGATCGGAGGTTAGATCAGCCGAAACGTTGTGGAAACAACAACCAAAATGAGAATCGTAGTTCAAATAATTCAAGTTTTCAGTCGTCATCTCAGATATTTTGAAACAAGTTTTCTCAACTTCTATTTTTTCAACGTTTTTTTTCTCTCGTTTTTAAAATGAATCGAAAAAGAAGAGTTTGATGATAATGCAGAATAGTTGAATGCAATCTCGAAGAAATCTTTATTCTAATCTAAATAATTGGACCATTTCTTCCTGATGATTTCAAACTGTGACCTGTAATTTATTGTCTGCAAATATTTGGTTGAAGAAAAGTTTGTGCAAAGAAAGAGAAAAAGAGAGAAAGAGAGAAAGAGAAAAAAAGAGAAAGAGAGAAAGAAAGAGAGAGAAAGAGAGAGATAGAAAGAGAGAGAGAGAAGAGAGAGAAGAGAGAGAAAAGAGAGAAAAGAGAGAAAGAAATAGAGAGAAAAAGAGAGAGAGAAAGAGAGAGAGAAGGGAGAGAGATAGAAAGAGAGAGAAAAGAGAGAAAAAAGAGAAAGAGAGAGAGAGAAAGAAAGAAAAAAAAGAGATAGAGAGAGAAAGAAAGAGAAAGAGAGAGAGAGAAGGGAGAGAGATAGAAAGAGAGAGAAAAGAGAGAGAAAGAGAGAGAAAAGAAAAGATAGAGATAGAAACAGAGAGAGAAAGAAGAGAGAAAAAGAGAGAGAGAAAGAGAGAAAGAAGGGAGAGAGATAGAAAGAGAGAGAAAAGAGAGAGAGAGAGAGAGAAAAAGAGAGAAAGAGAGAGAAAAGAAGAGATAGAGATATACAGAGAAAGAGATAGAGAGAGAAAAAGAGAGAATGATTGTGTTTTGGACAGCTGCTTCCCACCCCTATCGGGGAAGGGTTGGGGAGATTATGTACATATATTATATACTGAAAACTAAAAATAAACCCCTCATAGCATTGTTAAACCGCAACGATCTGTGTTGTCATTTTTAATAACTTCTGCAACTGTAGTGTCTGTCGTGTCGTGCATTTGGAAACGACAATGTTTATACTGAGATACACGAATCCAAACCGTATCCAATTATCTCCCTTACATTAGTCAATCTGTAATTATCTCCCTTGTATATTTCTCATACTATATAAATAAATGTTTACGTGGATTTCGTCCTCTTACGACGAAGCGATCGGAAGCACACATCAACTATGTCTCTCTTATTCATTCTGCGTTCTTGCTTTGCATTGTAATGTATATGAAACTATTACGTCGCGAGCCGAATACTAATGGATTCACATAGCAATCGACAAGCAAGCAACACTACAGCAACCGCTATTATTAAGAAGGAGACGACTGCAACAAGAAGAAAGAAAAAGAGAAACAGAGAGACGTCACTATTTACCGAGCAACAACTTACCATGCGTCAGCAAAACGAAACTTCAGCTGGGTACTACAAGATGTCGACCAAATATATTTTGTTACAGCCGGAATCAAAGAACTGGTCCACCATAGTGCTAAACCAATCCTTTGGTTTTGTAGCGAATAATTGTTAACAGGTTTCTTAAAAACTTAAATCGACGCCCTTCACAAAGTTATGCATTGACCAGGAAAGACTGTAGTCAGTTGGAACAACATCAGAGTAGATGTGGCATAACTTTCACACTATCAAGGTCAGGTGTGGGTTTTGATGAAAGTGTTTCTGTGGAACGAACTGGATTCGAACCTGGCACACCAAGGTCTTCAGTGTGCCTTTGTGTAGCTTAATTGCCATAAATACATTTTCATAACTTACTATTTAGCTCTACTCACGTATTGAGCACTGTTGAAGTAAATACTGAAAATTGACACATAAAAGATTATATCTCCTTATAACATTTTATGTGGACGCATGAAATAATAATAATATATATATATATATATATATATATAGAATAAATATGAAACTAAAAGTAAGCATTTAGTGAATAGAACTTATAGTGAAATGGTTTAAGCTCAATATACGAGATAGAGCAATTATAAAGATAGATGAACCAAGAATGATAAACATGTACGAATGTCCAGATTTATTTCAAACTTCGATTGTTCAATGCAAGGTATATTCTGTAATAAAATTATGTTTATTATCCTTTCCTTAAGCCAAGGCTTTTCAAAGATCAGAGGAATTATACAGATAAGTTGGCAGTATGAAAGCCAAAATTCAACATTTGGCTATTTCTACTTCTGACTCACCTTCCTTCTTTCCAACCCACCTCCTAATTTGACCTTGTTTTTAACTTAAGGACTTCTTCTCAGAACTGCCTCAATATTTCACTGCTAATGTCATTCGTTTACGATTCTAATTCGGGCCAGGAAGTATTGTTTAAATTGGCCCGATTTCTTCATTTTAATTCCGTTTAAGTGCGCTCCATCTACGATTTGAACTCAATATCTCACTATTGGATTTACTTCATTTTTGAGCACTTTCCTCTGCTGCCTTCACGAAACTTTTTCTTCTCCATCTAAATCTACTTCCATTGGACACCTTATCAACGGACAATTACCATCTGGACAAACCCCATATCTTTTTTACACGAACTTTTTTTCACCCTCCATTTTCTCAATAATATATTTTTTCAAATGTTGAATTTTGGCTTTCATACTGTCAACTTATCTATCTGTATAATTCCTCTGATGATAAGATCTCGATCTTTGAAAGGCCTTGGCTTAAGGAAAGAATAATAAACATAATTTTATTACAGAATATACCTTGCATTGAACAATCGAAGTTTGAAATAAATCTGGACATTCGTACATGTTTATCATTCTTCGTTCATCTATCTTTATATATATATATATATATATATATATATATATATATATATATATATATATATATATATATATATATATATATATATAAAGTGGTGTACTAAAAGCGAACTTTTAGGAAAGGTAAAACCTATTGTGAAGAGTATACAGCTCAATATCCAGGATAGAGCAGGTAGATATGAAAAGCCTGGCTTAAGGAAAATTTAACTTGAATTAATTGCCTTTTTGCGGAATTTACCTTGCTCTGAGCAATTGAATTGAATTTTGATTTGGCTTTTGCTTCTCTAATTCCTTTCCATTCTTCTTCATATATATATATATATATATATATATATATATATATATATATATATATATACACAATTTACCAAAATCAAAATATGTTTGACAATGACAACCAAAAACGTCACACCTACTTTTTATTGACACTAATTGTTGGCACTTGTTAATCTGAATCAACTCCAACTTTGCTTATGATTGCCTGGTGATATTGTCTGCTATTGTTATCTATAGAATTTTCTGATAACCATTCCTACCTGCTGAACAAAGACAAGCATCTTCTTCGACACAATCGCAACATTCA
>OY744528.1:17153358-17160858 GCA_963556195.1 Sepiola atlantica | reverse complement strand
CCGGGTCGGGACAGCTAGTTAGATATAAAATGAGCTTCTTTTTTTTTTACACCAGGGCAACGCCGGGTCGGGACAGCTAGTTAGATATAAAATGAGCTTTTTTTCTTCTTTTACACAAGGGCAACGCCGGGTCGGGACAGCTAGTTAGATATAAAATAAGCTTCATTTTTTTTTTACACCAGGGCAACGCCGGGTCGGGACAGCTAGTTAGATATAAAATGAGCTTTTTTTCTTCTTTTACACAAGGGCAACGCCGGGTCGGGACAGCTAGTTAGATATAAAATGAGCTTTTTTTCTTCTTTTACACCAGGGCAACGCCGGGTCGGGACAGCTAGTTAGATATAAAATAAGCTTCATTTTTTTTTTACACCAGGGCAACGCCGGGTCGGGACAGCTAGTTAGATATAAAATGAGCTTTTTTTTTTCTTTTACACCAGGGCAACGCCGGGTCGGGACAGCTAGTTAGATATAAAATGAGCTTCTTTTTTTTTTACACCAGGGCAACGCCGGGTCGGGACAGCTAGTTAGATATAAAATGAGCTTTTTTTCTTCTTTTACACAAGGGCAACGCCGGGTCGGGACAGCTAGTTAGATATAAAATAAGCTTCATTTTTTTTTTACACCAGGGCAACGCCGGGTCGGGACAGCTAGTTAGATATAAAATGAGCTTTTTTTCTTCTTTTACACCAGGGCAACGCCGGGTCGGGACAGCTAGTTAGATATAAAATGAGCTTTTTTTCTTCTTTTACACCAGGGCAACGCCGGGTCGGGACAGCTAGTTAGATATAAAATGAGCTTCTTTTTTTTTTACACCAGGGCAACGCCGGGTCGGGACAGCTAGTTAGATATAAAATGAGCACCATTATTTTTTTCTTTTAAACAATGATCCAGAAATCTAAGATATAATTGTTAAGAAGAATTGTTAAGTAGAACAAAGACTCTTGTTGCCTTTTAACGAGACCAACTAAGAAATTTGAACCAAATTGTTGTTCCCTTTTGAAACTTAATTACAAACACCCTTCAGTGCGACTTCAGTTTCCGGACGAAAGAGTTCAAGGTACTTATCATTTCAGTACTACTTTTTTTACTTCATCTTATATCTAAAGTAAAGACGCCCCTCCCCTATTTATTTGACGTTTATAGTTTTATTAACAAAAGATATCTACTAAAAACTTTTAGTCAGTCAATTTTGGCAACTATTGGTCCGTGTTTTTAAAAACAAAACATTCATTTCCAATCGATTTCATCGAATTTCATATTTAATCAGAACAACAGTTTTTGTTTTGATTACTAATATCATAAAGGGAGTGGGAGAAGCTAACTCTCCCACAGTTCCAAGTCCTCTTCCTGCCATCAATGACACCGTGAAATAAAGGGGCTTAACTTATTACAAACACTTTTTAGTTTTCCCTCGGATAAGAGTTACAGATGTTTAGATGTAGAGCTTTATTGCATATAAACTCTTTTGCTGATTATTGGATGGTGAACTTTGAATTTGATTATAAATTAAGGTATTTTCTTTTTTAGAATTTGTTATAAACATTTTTTTATACACAACTACTTATTATATATATTTCTTCAGAAAATACTACTCATTATAAACATGTTTTATGAATGGCAATACTTATTATAAACATGGCTGTGATGCAGTTAACCGGTAATGATACGGTTAACCAACACTGTATTAATTAACATGATATGATATAATGAACCAGAGTGCGACTCAATAAACCACTATTGCTCACTCGACTAATGCATGTTCGAATTGTTTTGTTGACTTTTAAAAGAGCAAGGGTATCGAACGATATTATTTCAGCATTCTGACAGCGCAACAAATATTTCCACGGGGCTGCTTCAACAAAGACTTGTCATAATTTTGTTCCCTACATTCATCAATTTCAATCCTCATATTTTTCACCTCATTCACCCGTATCCTCGAGTGACTTTTGGCCTTTATAAGTGGTGACTCGTTTGTAGTTGAGTACGGTATAATCACGTTGAAACACAGGTTCTCGTTAGATCATTAAAGTTAAGCAACGTTAAGCCTGGTCAGTACAAGATGGGTGACCATTTGGGAATACAAGGTGCTGTATGGGGGAAAGTGTTGACACCTTGCAAAAACTGCAAAAACCTAACATCCTCATCTCCCGTGCCCGCGATATACATACAAATGGGGAACGCTTGTTTGGTTGTTTGGTTGTTTGTTTTATGGCATATCAACCCTTTTTGGGGTTATTTAATGCTTAATAAGGTCATTTTGGTAAACGTTTTTTTGCCTCAAGTTCTATATATCTTCAAATATTTATTCATGGTGTTTCGTTTGGTCGTTTTGTTTTACAGCATATCAGCCGTTTTCAGGTTATTGACTGCTTCTATTTATCTTCCTCCCACAAGGTAAGATGTGACACAAGGTCGGGAAAGTGGGGAAAAAACCAGCGCTCGAGAATTTGAGCACTCTGGCTATTAAAAATTGCCTGGGCAGCCCCGTCGGCATTCCCTGGTAGGGGCGGTTCAGGCGATTAGCAATAAACTAACTCCTTCTCAAAGGGTGAGAAGGCAGGGCTTGGGAGGGTGCACCTCCTAGAACTGCACAGGACGGACAATCGATAGACCGGCGTAAATCCAGACCCAAATGCCCTGACAATGCTGAATCCGGTCATTTTGGTAAAAGTTTTTTTGCCTCAAGTTCTATATATCTTCAAATATTTATTCATGGTGTTTCGTTTGAAGGATACCGCTTGTGAATTTAATATTCTCTAGAAACTTCATCCTTCAGAAGAAGTCGGCTCAACTCGTCTAGGGTGAATACCGCTTCATTTAGGTTTTCGTTTGGTACTCGTTAGTAAAAAAAAAAAAAAATACATTCATGACTTGATTTTATGGCATATCAACCTATTGAAAATTATTTAATTCTGAAAATTAAATTCAAATGAAAATCAAAGTATTTTTTTCTGTGAGCAAAATCGCTATTGTCGTTCAATTTCTACTTTAATTATTAATTATAGCAAAGAGAACAGTGCGTATGAATACATTTCCCAAGGGTAATAAAGAATGTGCACAATTTGAAAAGAAGGGAACTACTTATAAGAACAACATCTGTTCTACGTAGAATAATTAATACATTATTTATTTGCTCTTGTTTTCCAGGTGGGATTTAACTGTTTTTTTTTCTTCTTTCGTTAAAATATAAAATGCATTCTAAATCTTTGTCAGATTCATCCAATTAGCTCGAATATTTCCAACACAATCGTTGAAAAATGAAGTTTTGGAGAAAATTTAAAAAAGATAAAAATTTATTCAATCTTGATAATGAGAGAATAATTTTCCATTCAAGCTTGTATTAAAATAATAAACAATTTTCTTGAATTTTTTATTTAGATTTTTATCTAAACGATGTAATTCATGATTTTTTTTTTTTTGGGGGGGGGAGAGTTTAGGGTTAGGGTTAGGGTTAGGTTTTAGGGTTTAGGGTTAGGGGTAGGGATAGGGGTAGGGTTAGGGTTTAGGGTTTAGGGTTAGGGTTAGGGTTAGGGGTAGGGTTAAGGGTAGGGTTAGGGTTAGGGTTAGGGTTTAGGTTTAGGTTTAGGTTTAGGTTTAGGGTTAAGGGTAGGGTTAGGGTTTAGGGTTAGGGTTTAGGGTTAGGGTTAAGTTAGGATTAGGGTTAAAAAATAGTGTAGTGGCTTATCCGAAAATCTGGCAGCAGACTCTAACTACAAGGCATGCCAGTTTTACTGCCAACCTTGCACTCGGGTGAAATTGAACGACGACCCTTTCAATGTGGTGGACTCCTTTTGTTATCTTAATAATATGTTGAGTGCTGGAGGTGATTGTGAGTTTATCTATTTATTTAGGATAAAATCAGTATGGTTTGTTTCGTTTAATCCTGTTAAGACTCAGCTCGTGTCTTCCAATCGTAGGCGTGCCCCCTTTTCTTCCTGAGATTTTCATGGATCGCTCTGCTCTTGAGGAGAAATCGACTCTGAAACTTCTTGGTCTTTCTCTCTCATGAAATCTTTCTTAGAGTTCATACATTAGATCAATTACTCTTTGTGCTTCTTGTAAAATCGGTTCTCTCTATCGCTCCAAACACTTACTCACACCTAAGTCTATTCTCTATCTCTACAAATCTACAATCAGACCATGTATGGAGTATTGTTGCCATATTCGGGCTATATATATATATATATATATATATATATATATATATATATATATATATATATATTTATTTTGGTACAGAAAAATTAGTACAACATTCGTACCGTCGGTTTCAAGCACGGAAAGTCTTAGCCATCCGGCTCTCTTCAGCTTCTGAAGAGAGCCGGATGGCTAAGACTTTTCGTGCTTGAAACCGACGGTACGAATGTTGTACTAATTTTTCTGTACCAAAATAAATAAATATTATGCTCTTAATTTTTAACTTTAATTCTTAATTAATCGAGCACTCTGCAGGGATTTTTCCTACTATATTACAAAGAAGTTATATATATATATATATATATATATATATATATATATATATATATATATATATGGAAATTGAAAAAGGAAAACCAAAAAATATGTGTGTATATATTTTTTTCTTCTTATCTTTACGTTTTTGCTGGAGATGGGACATCCTACCAGATGCCAGACATTCACCGGCTATTTCAGACACTCCAGCCTAGAGATCTTTTTAAGATTCTAACCGTCCCTTTAAGTGCAATTATTTTTATTTCTCTTGCACTTGGTTCACCGGGTATAATCGCCAGATAGCTTTTGAAATTCTTTTCCATTAGTCCTGTTGCTCCTATAATTACTGGTATGATGGAGATTTTCCTAAGATTCCAGTTTCTTTTCATGTCGTACATAAGACCTTTGTGTGTGTGTGTGTGTGATGTATTTGGTTAAATAACACATAACATCCAGATCGTATAACTCCAACCGCCACCATTTACCACTGCCCCCATCTATTTGTATCTCATAATTTACCCGCCACCACCTATTGTTTCAAACATTTTGTACTTGTGTTTGTTTTTGTTTGTGTCTTCAGACAATCACCCTGAGGAAGTCTTGAAATAAAGACGAAACGTTGATGAATACATAAATAATATTTTTTGATTTTCCTTTTTCAATTTCCCTGTATATATATATATATATATATATATATATATATATATATATATATATATATATATATATATATATATATATATATATATCTTAACTTCTATTCGAAAAGATGTCCTTCCCCCACATCATAATAATTCCATTATTTATTTATTTAAATGTAGTTGCAGTATGCACTACGTCGGGATGACGTCACAGAGATTGGACATCCGGGTCAAACAACACGTGCCCACAAAAATTCGCAATAGAAATTATTTACCAACTGACGATTTGAATAATACTTATGGCTCGTCGATAGGTCAACATCTCATAAATAATCGCACCTGTGCCTCTAAATTCAGTGTCGACCTATTCTCCATTCTTAGTAAGTCGCACTCCCCTTATCATCTCAAGATCTTAGAAACAATTTATATTAAGTCCTTGAGACCTTCTCTTTGCAAACAAAGAGAAAATCTCCTCGGGCTTAATGTTGTTTCTATTTGACTAAACCTTTTTTTTTTTTTTTGATTTTTTTTTTGATTTTTTTTTTTTTTTTTTTAATATTTTTTTTTTACCCCTTTCCCTCGCTATAATTCTCATAGCATTTTTTATATTTTTTATACATTACCTCGATATTTGGCTCTGTTGAGCGAGGTACGAAACCGGTCAGCTGCCCTTTCATCTTTTTAATTTCTTAAATTCATTATGAATAATAAATATTGTCTCTTCAATGCTATTTTAAAGTTTTGTACGACAAAGAAAATATTTAATATATATATATATATATATATATATATATATATATATATATATATATATATATATATATATATATATATATATATATATATATATATAGTCTAAAGAAGCTTTGAGTCATTATAAAAAAAAATGTAAAATGCAGTTTAAATCCCCAGAGAAACTAACTAAATCCAAGATATTGCAGACTTAACATTCGTTGGAAAATTAATAAATGAAAGTAAAAAAAAAAAAATATAAAAAGGGGGGGGGGTTAATTATCTAAGAGTGAAACAAAAACATATATGAGAGATGTATTTTGTTACATAACACATAACTTTAAGACCGAAGGTTTTTACTCTTCAACAAAACAAAAAAAGTGAGAAATGGGTTCAAACAAAGCAGCAGCTGAAATGGAAAACTTGATTAAAACTTTATGATCGTTTTTTTCAAAGCGAATCTCAAACAAAATAAATCGATGCATAAAATGTCATCATAAACAATAACTTAGAAAAATAATTGAAATCTGCGATTGTTTAATGGCTGCGTTATACAGGGCAACGGCTTGATTAAACGATTCGGATTATTCGCACAACTATTCTCATCTTGGCTGTTATATTCACAACGTTTCGGCCGATGTAACCTCCGACCTTCTTCAGGTGCAACATTATTGAAAATTATTATAACGCAGTAGTTTTTATGTGCCCTGTGATTGGATGAAAAACAACCAATCACAGGCCACTTTTCCCCTCCTCTGCCGAACCCACGTGAGCAGGGTTTTCAAAGCATCGACCTCTTTTTCTCCTCCGCTGCTGACCGATTAAGACGCAAACGGCTGTGTCTGAACGAACCCCTTGCCTGTGCCAGCGGCCATGTTTTAATGTGTGTATTTTACACACATGTGCGACGCCAAATCCCCATATTCAAAAGTTCTTTGAATACACTTCTTTCCACTAAGTCCATGCGAACCGACAGAGAACTTAAAGGACGAAACTCCAGTTAAGTCCGCAGAAATACCACCTTTTTTTTTTGCATACAACATTTTTCTCCTTTATTCTTCCTTTTTCTTTATTTGTATAAAATGTATATATTAACTAAACCCGTTGTTTTAATCGCTTTCTTGTCGAGTCATGTTTTAAGCCTTTGTTTTTCCAACACAGCGGACGTAAAATGCCGTCCTATATTTGAACGGGAAAAATCCTAACAACATTTTCAAACTTGAGAATCTTTATGTTGAGCTCAGGAATCTATACTGAATTATCAACTGAACTTTTCATTTGATCCACGGGAGTAGATTGTTCTCGTCCCGTCAGTCATGATCGGATAGAACTGTTAATTTATGTTATTCTTAGTCATTATCGCTTGTAGTAAGTATTGAACCGTAAACCTCTAGAAGACTGTCACTTCGAACTTATTGTCAACTAATGCTATTACCTGTTACGCCATGCGTCTATTTTCTTTTGTTGTGCCTTTGATTGCATAAGCGTCACTAGACGCATAAATGATATTCAGACCATAATAAAAACATTATTAAAATAAGAAGTAATTACGTCGATGTTTTAGCGGTGTTGTATTCTTAAGAAAAATAATTAAGAATGCTTACGGTTGTCTAAAGACTTTTACTTAAATCATAGTATCAAATAGATTGTATTAGCAAATAACAATTATCAAATA
>OY744528.1:17075858-17148358 GCA_963556195.1 Sepiola atlantica | reverse complement strand
ATGATTCGCTTTCAGTGGCAAACTTTAATATCATTAAGACATAACTTGCAGATTTTCTCCTATTAAGAAACTAGACGGAACCGTGCCCCGTTGGGTCACAACAACTATCACTATACTACTTTGGTTTCATTTGAAAGTTGATAACTGTGACATATCTGTAAAGACATTCCTCGAGAGAGAGAGAGAGAGAGAGAGGAGGAGAAAAGAGAGAGAGAGGGGAAGGAGAGGGAATAAGTGTGAGAGAGAGAAAGGAGTGTGTGTGTATGTGTGTGTGTGAGAGAGAGAGGGAATAAGTGAGAGGGAGAGAAAAGAAAAGGGAGAAAGAGAGAGAGAGAGGAAGGAGAGGGAATAAGTGTGAGAGAGAGAAAGGAGAGTGTGTGTGTGAGAGGGAGAGAAAGGAGAGAGGGAGAGGGAATAAGTGAGGGGGATAGAAAGGAGAGAGAGAAAGGAAGGAGAGGGAATAAGTGAGAGGGAGATAAAGGAGAGGGAGAAAGAGAGAGAGAGAAAGAGAGAGAGAGAGGAAGGAGAGGGAATAAGTGAGAGGGAGAGAAAGGAGGGAGAAAGAGAGAAAGAGAGAGAGATGAAGGAGAGGGAATAAGTGAGAGGGAGAGAAAGGAGAGGGAGAAAGAGAGAGAGAGAAAGAGAGAGAGAGGAAGGAGAGGGAATAAGTGAGAGGGAGAGAAAGGAGAGGGAGAAAGAGAGAGAGAGAAAGAGAGAGAGAGGAAGGAGAGGGAATAAGTGAGAGGGGGAGAAAGGAGAGGGAGAAAGAGAGAGAGAGAGGAAGGAGAGGGAATAAGTGAGAGGGAGAGAAAGGAGAGGGAGAAAGAGAGAGAGAGAGAAAGAGAGAGAGAGAGGAAGGAGAGGGAATAAGTGTGAGGGAGAGAAAGGACAGAGAGTGAGAGAGAACAGTCATCCCTCCATGAACACTTCTTACTATTCTTATTCCTCATCGGTATATCTTTCTTTCTAGCTACCTAAGATATATTAGTTTTTATTTGAATTACCGACATTGAAAATTAATGAACATCAATATTTTAAGAAAAGTTTTGGTAATTTATTCTTTTGGTCATTAAATCACTTTAATTACTGTTAATATCGACAAAACTATTGCATATATATATATATATATATATATATATATATATATATATATATATATATATATATATATATATATATATATATATATATATATATATATATAAGTGCAGATTAGTCGTCCGAGGCTATAGCAATGCGATGTGGTTGCCGTAAGATGGAAAAGTGAAAAGAAATAAACGCAGGGAGAAAGTGAAACTCAAAACGATTTATTAATAATTTCACGAAAACTGATTAAATACCAAATAGTAAATACTGTCCGGTAAGTAACAGTTAGGCAAAGGGTAATCTTAAATTTTCGAAAGAAAAACTTTTATTATCAGAAGACAACAATAAAAGACCGAATGGGTCGAAGAAAAACGGGAAAAACCGGTGTCAGATCATCGAAATAATTGGGTCACATCTTACCTTGTGGGAGTAAGATAAAAACTGGCCATGTGCCTAACTCCTGGAGAGGAGTAAATCAATACTCATACAAACCACTTTACAACAGTATGTAAGAATTATATAAGCGCAGATATGAATAAAAATGTATTTATGACAACGCTTACTGTATAAGCGTAACGTAACCTGTTGTGACAGCCTAATTTAAAAGTTTACAGAGATTTTATAATTGTCTGCTCATGTGTTTCTATATCAACATTTTGTCTGGAGTGATTTCTATGAAAAAAACAAAACAAAAAAAACAAAACAAAAAAAACAACCAAACCAAAATGGAGAATGTTACCAAAATCGGCTTGGCAACAGACCATTAAATCCTCCTCATTCATAGTAATTCTTTCAGTTGTGAAATTGTTAATAAATCATTTTATATTGTTGATCTCCATAGAATCGTTTTCATCCATTTATTTCTTCATATTTGTGGCTTACCACTCGCACAAGCCACTTCACAACAAAAAAACACACACATGTGATGACACACGACCTCTAGCCTAAATATTGTTCTCATATATGTGACAGGCCTCTCTGGAGTATGCCCAAGAATGGATGGAAGTATCTACATGCAGCATTTTAATGCATAGCTGTGATAAAATAAACTCAACTGACTGACTGACTGGAGTCGATTTATTTTCAATTCGCTTTTTTTTTTTAGGTAAATCAAATTTAAAAACCAATTTGTTAGCTATCAACACAAGTTAACTTCTCTATATCACGCGCGATTGGATTATGATTAGGTCAGTTGAGGCATGCAAAGCAAATGTTTCGCAGTTGCTGAAAAATTGTAATTATAAATTCAAATCATAAAACCACTTTGCTTTAGTTTTCTTGCATCTTATTCCAGGATTTATTCTACTCTACAGACTTTCTGTTCTTCTTTTCGTGTCTTCAAAAAATTGGTATTTTCAAATTATGTCTTTCTAGGCATTTGTCCTGTGATGTTATATGCCACACAATCTGTGGGTTGCGTGAGTGGTAGATGGGGAAGAGATAAGAAGATAATCCATGGTTTGAAAACCCGTTTCCGCATTCACATGTAGGTGAACCACATGCATGTCCCCATTTATAAGAGACTTTTATTTGTCCATTTTAGTTCACAGACCGTTTATGGTTTTCCATTCCGGACATTTTGATAATGTACCTGATTGAAATTCTCAAACTAGTATCATCACCATAGAGTAGAAAGTGACTAACTTTGGTTTACTTTCGGCAGCCTCGTAACCTTCGCTTCCCTTATTTTGTCCTTTAGTTCTCACATTCACTGTGTGATGTTTCTGACAAAGGGGGAAGAATTGCTGTTTCTGGGTCGGAATCTATCCATCTAGCACTTATTGGTTAGTTTTTGACCTTGAAGTAGTTTTTTTTTAGCTCCTTACATCAAGTGGCTTAATGCCTTGTCTGAAGCGATTTCCATAATACATCTATAGAAAACAGAACAATAGAACAGGATATAGGAAGTAACACTATCCACACCTTTGTTCGTTGGAAGCCCAACGATTGGCTGAGAGAACAACAAAGAATCCGATTGGTTAACTAGCTAACCGTGTATATAAAAACACCCGGCAAAAATAACTCCATGCATTTGTGAATGCACTTCACTTTATTGCTTAGCTTAGTGGTTCGAATCCACTGTTGACTATTATAGAGGAAAATACCCCACCACATAAGCATAGAAAATTTGAATCGTTGTTGTTCGACTGTTTTGCTCCCGAAGATCTTTTCCCGCTTATAGTAGTGGTAATAGTAGTAGTAGGAGGAGGAGGGGAGGAGAAGAAGAAGGAGGAGGAGAAGAAGAAGAAGAAGAAGAAGAAGAAGAAGAAAAAGAAGAAGAAGGAGGAGGAGGAAGGGTAGTAGTAGGGAGATAAACTATTTCTTTCTGACAATATCACTTGACTGACTATTTTTCTCTTAAAGATCTTTTCCAGCTTATAGTAGTGGTAATAGTAGTAGTAGTAGTAGTAGTAGAAGTAGTAGTAGTAGTAGGAGGAGGAGTAGGAGGAGGAGAAGAAGAAGGAGGAGGAGGAGGAGGAAGGGTAGTAGTAGGAAGATAAACTATTTCTTTCTGACAATATCACTTGAGTGACTATTTTTCTCTTAAAGATCTTTTCCAGCTTATAGTAGTGGTAATAGTAGTAGTAGTAGTAGTAGAAGTAGTAGTAGTAGTAGGAGGAGGAGTAGGAGGAGGAGAAGAAGAAGGAGGAGGAGGAGGAGGAAGGGTAGTAGTAGGAAGATAAACTATTTCTTTCTGACAATATCACTTGACTGACTATTTTTCTCTTAAAGATCTTTTCCAGCTTATAGTAGTGGTAATAGTAGTAGTAGTAGTAGTAGAAGTAGTAGTAGTAGGAGGAGGAGGATTAGGAGGAGGAGAAGAAGAAGGAGGAGGAGGAGGAAGGGTAGTAGTAGGAAGATAAACTATTTCTTTCTGACAATATCACTTGACTGACTATTTTTCTCTTAAAGATCTTTTCCAGCTTATAGTAGTGGTAATAGTAGTAGTAGTAGTAGTAGTAGTAGTAGAAGTAGTAGTAGGAGGAGGAGTAGGAGGAAGAGAAGGAGGAGGAGGAGGAGGAAGGGTAGTAGTAGGAAGATAAACTATTTCTTTCTGACAATATCACTTGAGTGACTATTTTTCTCTTAAAGATCTTAGTAGTAGAAGTAGTAGTAATAATAGTAGTAGTAATAGTAGAAGTAGTAGTAGGAGGAGGAGGAGTATGAACCGTTTCTGTTTGACAATATCTCTTTCAGTATCTCGTGCGGGTTAAACTTGTAATATTCTTTATTATGATGTGTACTTAATAACAGTGTGTGTTTTATCATTGACATTTGATAATCACTTATATTGAAGCAGATTGTTAATGTATTCAAGCGACCAAGTTGCTAAGGTTCATTTAATTATAGCGTATTCTCACCTAAGATCATTGATTGATTATGAAATTGCAAATAAAGTCATGTTCCTAGCAGATCAGATTTTGTTCAGTTGTGTAGAAAAGGTCATTTGAGAAGAATTTGATTTGGGGACAAATAGAAATTAACTGTTTTGTCAAATTGTGTTTTTCAACGAAGATACTTTTAATAGAATCGGTTCTCATCAGTAATTTGAGTACGATTACAAGAAAAAATTAAGTAAATGTTTTGTACTTCCGTTCAACGTTAGTTGCTGGGTTGAAGAGACGAATGGAGAGCTCTGAAAACACGTCTAGTTCCTTCCAGACCAAAACCCCAAGAGGATAGATCAGACTGGCTTATTTGTCACGCCTCACTCCAAATTTCCTATCCTCTTACGTCATTTCTTTCGAACACGTTAATTTAATTTGTAGTGAAAATTTCCCCTTTCTAAATAAGTAGAACATTCCACACACCGTATACGATGTGTACCCTAATAAATGTTTAACAGATTATGAAGGAGCACTAAGTTTAATTTTGAACCAGAAAAATCTTCAGAAGGCTAATTTGATTTTAATTCCTAGAACACTAACTGTACCTTCCCGGCGTTGCTCGGGATGGAGTAGAGTCATTTTATTTCGTTAACACATTTTAAAACTGATACAGAAAAAGAAATAAAAATTTAGTTGTAAGATAACTCTATACATTAGATGTAAAAGTTGAAAAAATACAAAAAAAATACTCGCTTATATTTATTCAAAATTAGATTTTCTTTTCAAGCATTAAAAACTAATATAGTGTCATAATACTAATGTTTTGCTAGATTTTGTAATAAATTTTGTGAAACTCAACCAATTTGAATAAAATCAGTCATCCAAAAGAGAATTCTGTTTTGAATATCTTCATTTCGTATATCATGTCATGACAACTGTTCTGAAAAAAAAAAAAGGTTACTCAAAAGTTTTAGCAAATACTTAAAAAATATATCTCTAGACTCTTTCAAAACATCTTCCCCGTAAATGAGAGACAAGTAAGAATTTAATGGAAACTTGACATTTTTATTATTTCATAATTCACACAAACATCTTTTATATGTTTAAGAACATTTTTAAGATAACTATAAAAGATTAGATTTAAAATTCTATTGGACATTTTTCTATCATCTCATGACCTTTAACCTCACTTCTATATCTAAAGTCTGGTGATACCAGATCAGGCTGCCCTGTGGCTCCCTGAGACGAAATTCACCTACATTGACGTTTTTTGTTTTTCTTCTTTTTTTTTTTTTTTTTGTAAAACTTAATTATGTTCTACAAAACCAAAAACAAAAACAACAGCCCCTCTCCCTTTCTCCCTCCCCTTTTTTATTTTATTTTTAGAACTTGAAGCATAAATCTTTTACTATAATGACCAGATTCGGCATTAAATAACCCAAAAAGGGTTGATATGCCGTAAAACAAAACTACCAAACCAAAAACGATGATTAAACATTTGAAGATATAAAGAACTTGAAGCATAAAAACTTTTACTATAATGACCAGATTCGGCATTAAATAACCCAAAAAGGGTTGATATGCCGTAAAACAAAACTACCAAACCAAAAACGATGATTAAACATTTGAAGATATAAAGAACTTGAAGCATAAAAACTTTTACTATAATGACCAGATTCGGCATTAAATAACCCAAAAAGGGTTGATATGCCGTAAAACAAAACTACCAAACCATACCTATATCTAAAGTTGTATGTTTTTACAACCTAATGTCTGCAATTATGTTAGACGGATGTTTCACAGTCAGACCTAAATAGCAATCTGTCTGGCATATCTCTATTTGATTCGGGCCAGCCTATTTTTTCATGAGTTTTTCTTCGCTATGTTATTAGAACGAATATATTTTACTAGCAGGAAGACCCGACGTTGCCCGGGATTGAATGAGGATCACTGCTATGTACTTTTTCACTATGCTCATGACACCGTATAACTTTCTTTGTTTGTACTGCCACCCATCCCGCCGTTTCGCCCTCAAATATAGTCGAAAGAAGCTGAAATGTTAGAAAACTCTCTAGATTAGTGTTTTATACATATGCTTTGAATTTTATTAAAATCAGATATTCGTATTTGAAGTTTTAACAGGGTTCTATCCCCACGGGTCACTTAGCGGTGGGGGTATATAGATATTCGGCACATAGAATGTAACGATTCGGGACCATTTCAATTTATATATATGAAATAAACTTACTTAGAAATAGGATATATCTGAAGTTTTAAAGTGGGTTCGGCTCCCATAGGTCCTTAGGTTAGGGGGGGCACTTACAGATTCCGGACCACTTCCATTGTCTTCCCCTACAAATGTTCTACATATGATTTAAATTTCGTAAAAATAGGATATATTTAAGTTTTAAAGGAGGTTCGGCTTCCATAGCTCTCTTAGGTTAGGAGAGCATTTAAAAATATGGAACCACTTCCATTGTCTTCCCCTTCATAAAAATAGGATATATTTGAAGTTTTAAAGAGGTTATGTCCTCATGGTACCCTTAGTGGTGCACTTAGAGATTCGGGGACACTTCCATTGTCTTCCCCGGTAGATTTTATATAATCCACTTTTAGATTTGATGTAGATTCTCTAACCTTTCTTACTATAGGGACACACAAACATCACACAGACAGACATATACACAGACACTGAGTTTTATATATAGAGTCAGTTTTTTGCTGAAAACACTTATTCCGGCTAAGACAGCTATTAGGGTGGAGAAAAACTTTTGAGGCGCTATATATAGTATATTATAAAAAAATATTAAATTATATTTACCTACAGACGACGTTGTTTCGAGCTTTTTTATTCTCATCAGTGTGGGGAAGGGATAATTTCAGATGTTTATGAGGCACAAATCCGGTTCACAGAGCCACCTTTGACCCCACACGCTTTCAATCTATCCTCATGGGCAGAGGAGATTACCACGTGATACGGAGAATTTAAGTTATATTTATACCGATTACAGCGAAAACATCGAGACAGACTATAGAACTCAACAAACTTACTCAGAGTCTTGCTTTATAGCTAAGTGAATGTTTATTTTAAATATCTCCTAACAGTGCTAAACTCTAATTTTCTTGAAGGGGCATTAATAATAATATTTATAAATAAATATTAAATTATATTTACTTACAGACAACGTCGTTTTGAGCTTTTTACTCTCAGCAGTATAGGGAAGTGATAATTTCAGATGGTCATGAGACGCAAACCTGGTTCACAAAGTCACCTTTCGCTCCGCAAATATATATATATATATGATGATCCCCGTGTTAATATTAGACGCTTAAGGTCTCCTGTTTTTGTTTCACTCTTAGATACTTAACCCCCCTTTTTATTTTTTGTATTTACTTATTTTTTTATTTATTAATTTTCCAACGAATGTTAAGTCTGCAATATCTTGGATTTAGTTAGTTTCTCTGGGAATTTAAACTGCATTTTTTTTTTTTTAATGACTCAAAGCTTCTTTAGACTATATATATATATATATATATATATATATATATATATATATATATATCTATATATATATATTTTTAATAACTAATATAAGTTAGCAAAACATTTATATGGAACAAAACGTAGATTTAGTATACGGAACATTTATGTTTTTGTCTTTTAAGGGAAGTGGGGTCTGATCAACTCTGTTGGGAAGCCATGAAATTAAATACTGTCTTGTTTTTAAATTCCCAAAACAGTTTTTCATGGTAAATAACTGATGATCCCTTAAAATAGTGTTAGATAAAAACTGTAAAAAATAAATTGACTTACATGAGTGATTTTCTACTGAAAGACTTGGGACTAAAAGTTTTTTTTTTTTGTTTTTTTTTTAATATAGTTTTAATGGTTGAGAGACTTCCGAGACTATATATATATATATGTATATAAATGATAATTTATTTCATTTTGACTACAAAATTGATTTTGTTTCACGAGAGCAGTTTGAGGGAATCCCGATCTTCAGGCCTCGAAATAAAATTATGCCTGTTAAGATAGGATCATAATCACACAAAGTTTTTTGAAGGTAACAGAAGTTTAAAATAAAATAAAATTAAAGATGAATAAAACAAAAATACAAGTAAATATATATATATATATACATATATATATATATATATACATATATATATATATATATATATATATATACATTTATGCAAACATTGTTAAAAATAACCGAATTCGTCTGTTTAATTATTTATTTTTTCAATTTTTCTGATGGTCTTCTTTGTATCAAAATCAAAAAAATTGATAAATGTTCCATAGGTTTCACGAACGTTTTCGCGAACGTTTTCGATTCTTCGTCGAATCATCCTCAAGTGTAAAAAGCAAATGAAAAAAAAAGCGTGAGAAAGAAGAGAATTTTAAAAAGACAGCGGAGAAACGTGCATAGAACGTTTTTCGCAATGTTTCAGGAAGTCGTTGACGATTTAAAT
Organism: Sepiola atlantica; assembly: GCA_963556195.1. NCBI lineage: Eukaryota > Metazoa > Mollusca > Cephalopoda > Sepiida > Sepiolidae > Sepiola > Sepiola atlantica. Next base: position 17,139,464 of record OY744528.1, on the reverse strand, counting down.
TCAGCAACGCTGGATGGCATCACAGAACAAAATCGCATTACGTTAAGTATTTAAAAATGTTACAACTGGTTTCATATGTGCTGTTGTTAATTTTAGGTTGTGTTTTTATGTAGATAGCTTCCAATATTTTTATTTTTTTAAAATATATATATATATAAAATCACTAACTTAATATCTTATACATCTAAAGAAGTGATTCTGAAATGCGAAGCGCTTGTCACCAAACTAGAAAGAATAGTGTGATTCAGTGATTTTTGAAATGGTACCAACTTGGCTCCCAAGGGAGGAATTACAAATCTCCGAAGAACAATTTCAACCATGGAAGAAAAGAAACTGCTTTGAACTATTCAATCAAAACGCCTTCTCTTAGTAATGAGACTTTTAAATATAATCATTCAAAATTGTGGCGTGAGACTTGGGGTAATAGAAGGTCGCAAGGAGAGGAACATTAAGTGGGACTCTGAGACCAAGAATTACGAAAAATAAGAAAAAAGAAACAATAGGGAAGGAAATTGAGTAAAGCGAGAATACCAAGGGCAAGAATATGACATGTGACTCAGAGAATCAATGATCTCAAGGTACACAGAAGTTTATTTTTATACTAATGAGTCACCACTTATCAAGGCCCGGAAAGCAACTCAAGGATAAGAATTAAAGAGATTGTCAGTTGGCGATGAACAACACATTTGAGATGATTAGAAAAGAAGGATTAAACGTTCAGAATTTGATTATTCAAGATGGCGGCTCGACAAGAATTTGTAAACATTGGACTTGAAAACAACCATGTTGTAGTCAACTGGAAAGCAGCCCTGCGTTATTGTATTCCACAGATGGGAAGTTCTTGGAAAGAAACTTTTTATTATTTTTTTTATAGTTCCGTTTTGTTTTAGATACACAGTAAAGAAAGGAATTTTTTTTACAGTGGTTGTAGCTAGATGAGTTTTTACTGTGAATGTTTTACAGGGAGGAACCAGAGACTGGAGCTCAGTCGAGCACCTTCCATGGAAATAACGATAGAGTAGAGTAAGACTAGCAACGTCGCTTCTTTGAGAAAGGAGCTGCAGGGAAGGGAGTGCTCCGAGCGGCACCCCCCCAGATGTGGCAACAGTGCTCCATCTTAGGATGTGTTTGAATTTTATACAGGTAAAAGATTGCGTCAGAAGTGAGGTACTTTCTCGAGTGGAAGAAAGATCACACCAGCTATTTGCTGTGTTAATTTTGATCCATTTGTGTCAACGAAACCAAGAGTACAGGATACTTTTAAACTTTCTTGACTTCGTTTCGGTTAATTTCGATTTTTGTATAACCTATAACTACAAAGTTACCATAATTTCGTTTCGCTTAATTTGGGGGTTTGTATAACCTACAACTACGAAGTTATCATAATTTCGTTTTGCTTAAATTAGGTTTTCGTATAACCTATAACTACGAAGTTACCATAATTTCGTTTTGCTTAATTTGGGTTTTCGTATAAACTATAACTACGAAGTTACCATAATTTCGTTTCGCTTAATTTGGGTTTTTGTATAACCTATAACTACGAAGTTACCATAATTTCGTTTCGCTTAATTTGGGTTTTTGTATAACCTATAACTACGAAGTTACCATAATTTCGTTTTGCTAAGTTTGGGTTTTTGTATAACCTATAACTACGAAGTTACCATAATTTCGTTTCGCTTAATTTGGGTTTTTGTATAACCTATAACTACGAAGTTACCATAATTTCGTTTCGCTTAATTTGGGTTTTTATATAACCTATGAAGTTACCATAATTTCGTTTCGCTTAATTTGAGTTTTTGCTCATTACTATGATGCTATCTTGTTTTCTTTACCTTAAAACAAATAGGACCGTAATAAGAGAAATTTTTTCTTTTGGTACATTTGTAGATTAACACCCTCCACTAACCCCTCCTCCCCCCAAAAAATAAAATAAAAAGAGATTCTACTTTTTTAGGGGATTACGTTTGAATAGCCTGAAAAACTTAGTGGAAAGAAGAAGAAAAACAGAAAAACAAAATTAATTTAGAACTTAGAGTGGGGGATCGGTTTCGTGTATAAGTTTAACATAAAATAATCCCCACATTGTTGTCAGTTATGATAAGGTAAGAGTTAAGTTAAGGATTAGGTTAGAGAACCGTAATGAATGTTTTTAAAAATAATTTACTGTAAAGTTGCGAAAAATATATTATTGGAATGTTTTAAAAAATAATTTATTGCGGAAAAAGAATGTTTTGATGAAAAAAATTATTGGGGAGGGTGAAATGCAGCTAATTAATGTGTTGGATTTGATATATTCCCTGCTTCCTTTGTTCCAGCTCGTTTGACTCGTTGGTCTAGTGGTCTCCATCAATTTGCTGTTTTGATACCTCATTGTAATACAGCTTCCTATTCCAGTGGCTTTTTTCCAAGAACCGCAGGCTTGTGGAACTCTCTTCTTGCTGAGTGTTTTCCTCCTACCTCCTTTTCAAAACTAAGGCCAATAGGCATCTCCTGTTTTTGCGATAATCATCTTTCGTTCTTGTTAGCTCCTTACATGAAGTGGCTTCATGCCTTGTCTGAAGCGATTTTCATTAAAAAAAAAAAATTTAGTCGAAAGTTATTGTCTTTATGATTTTGCCGCCACAGATAGAGTTAATGTCGAGTGCAAAATTGACTTAACGTCAGTAAGAGGAGACAATACAAAACGGAGAATAACCGAAACGAAATTGCTTCAATAGCACCGAGAAAGAATTCACTTCTGACACTATTATGTTGAGTTGATGATTTGTATTAAGACTTAGGAAAGGATACGAGAAAAACACGTTCTTATTAAGACTTTGTTAAATAATGTGCGCTTATCAGTAGTAGCGGCGTTAGCACCGCAACCCAGCTAACAAGACTCTGGTGAAAATCCAGATGGAGTAAACATCAGGATCCGTCATACTCTGGTCATCTCTGCTTCTGCATTTGTGGCAAGCAAGGACGTGTCAGGCACAAAACTGTAAATCCATGCAGTGAATGTAACAACGTTGCTTCTGTGTATATGCAGTCGCCATTCATTTATGTGTTATGGATCAAGCCTTCCTCGACTTTGTATGCAACCACTGGGTCGTGGTGCCCTGGATGTTGGAAGGAAAAAAGCTGCGATCTTGCAGGTCTAACAGATAGCTACAGCCAAAAAGAAAGACTTCATGCAAGCCTGAGGCACGATCTTCCATGCAGAAGTCCCACTCACTCACTCACTCACTCACTCACTCCTCCTCCTCCTCCTCCTCCTCCTCCTCCTCCTCCTCCTCCTCAACAACACCAGCAGCAGCAACAGCAGCAGAACATGGTATCATGAGATTCTCCCTCCATGAACCTATCATAAGGCTGAATTTCCATCGATAGAGCTTCTTTGAAAGGACTTCCCATCTATGGAACACATTACTGCGGGACTGCTTCCTGCTGATTACAACTCGGACATATTCAAATCCAATGTCAGCAAATTCTTGCTATGAATCGCTCCATAAGCAATCCAGCACAGTACATATCACTGATCAATGTTAATACTCACATAGTGTTCCTCCTCTTTCAGTTCTGGAAATCCTTCCTGTCTCATTAACCCTTATCCTCGAGTGCTTCTTGGCCTTGATAATTGGTGACTCTCAATAGTTACAAAAAATAAGTAGATATTGTAGGTATTCCATAGAAAAGAGAAGCCAAATCCACACTAAAACGAATACAGGTGACGTTCTAGTTATTGAAACGGACTCAGCAAACGAGTACAAATCCAGTCGGATCGATCATGTTTGACTGTGCACAATACGAAAGAGAAATCTGTTATGACATTTCTGGCTATTGGTACAATACCATTCCGTGTTCAAGGAATCATGTACAATAAGCATTGTGTTTCGACACGAGATAACCCAAAAGGTATCATACGCCATCAAACAGATAGACCAAAGTAAAACAATTCCATACTGAAACAGATTCTACTCCATTGTTCGAAAGTAATGCATTCTTGTGATGTCACGTAAGTTGGTTTTTTTTACTGAACCAAAATTTATAACTTTTTACAATACCCAACACGAGGATTGAACTCCTGACCCTGAGCTAACTCCACACACTTATTCAATGTGTTTTTTATCCCCATTTGTTTTGTGTTTTACAATCTTTTATCTACAGTAAATAATATTAACAATGTAGAAAAACTATATATAGCAGCTATGAGAGAACTCTACTTGCACGAGAAAATTCTTGGGACCCTAATCATCTTCAAAGTAAGTCCCTTGTGCTTGCACACACTTAGCCCAACGATCCATCCACTGCCGGAAACACCTCTGGAAATCTTCTTTTGGAATAGTGTTCATCTCCACCGTCGCGTTAGATTCAGCATGTGTTTGAAGAAGATGCGATGGGAGTAACACAAATTAAGAAGTGGTTCCACCGATTCAAAAATGGCCACACATCAGGCCCCAAACTGCTCAAAGTGCAGCTGTTGTTGAGAGGGTGCGAAAAAAGAGATAATGCGGAACACCATTCTAAAAGAAGACTTCCAGAGGTGTTTCCGGCAGTTGATGGATCGGTGGGCTAAGTGTGTGCAAGCACAAGGGACTTACTTTGAAGGGGATTAGGACCCCAACCCCGTCACGTATTTGAAATATTTTTTTTATGGAGGTCAGATACATTTTTCTGGCCTAACGTCAGATACGTTTTAGACAGGCCTCGTATATATGATTGAAAGTGCACAAAACATGTGTATAAATAACGTCTATTCTCTCGGGTTTTGCTTTTCGATTGATGCCAGTCGGAGACTATTTTGCTGAGCGGTGATACTGTGAAAATGCAGTAAAAGATTAAAGCTGAGAACAGTTTATGGACTAAAATCAACAAAATATCACTCGCAGAGAATGGAATGCCTCAAAGACAAGATAGAGAATTCCACTCTAGGAATTGGTAAAATATTGTTTTACTGAGACAATAACACTTTTTTTTAAATTACTAAAACGATTGGCCATGCAGTAATTAAAACAAATAAAATTATTGTGAGGGAGAAATATCAGGTCATGTCATGAGTTCTGTCTGGATTTTTATTCTTTGAAATTCTATAGCAAGTGGAAATGACTAATGGAACTAAATAAAATGTCGCCCATTGAGCTTGGGTTAGATTGTTTGAATCAGGAAAAAGGCAACCAAAGGAGAAGGTAACTCCGGGGAGAATAACCTTATAGCACCGAACTGAACGATACCTGATTTAGACAAAAAAGTTGGACACTTTGTGAGCCAAAACCTAGAATTAGGTGATCGACAATAAACCAACACTCTCCTGAAAGAGGAGGTAATGCCTAGGAGAATGGCCTCCTGGTACCAAATCGAACCATACCTCATTCTGATAAAGAAGGATCTGCCAAGAGACAAGGTAGTTCATCGGTTGCCAGAATGATGCCAAGAATTCCCCTGGCTGGTATGGAAAAAAAAAGTGAGTTTGTAAAGCCAGTTAAATATTAAAAAAATAAAAAGACAAAATACAAAATTACTATTTATGCTCGCTATATCTCTCCCTTTATCTCTCCCTCTCCATCTACGGGTTAAATTGTATTACTGCTTGTGGTGATATTCCCTTTTGTTTATAATAGGTTATTCAAATCTTTTTATTCTTTTCTTTCTTTACTGCCTTCGACTGCTAAGAGAGAGAGAGAGAGAGAGAGAGAGAGAGAGACTGAGAGAGAGACGGAAGCGAAAGTGATAACCATTTAAAATAAGAGCAGAGGGCAGTCAAAACCGATAAAGTGAGAGAGGGTGAGAGTGATAGAAAGAAACTTTGTAAAAGATAAGTCACTTTGTGAGTTAATTGCAATTTACTCAGCAGAACAATTAAAACTGACGTTTTTTTCAAACATAACTCAATCCTAAAACCGAGGAATATTTTAGCATGTATTTTGTATGATTAAAATTTAAAAGAAAAAAGCCTTAGGAAAACAAACGTTGATTAACTCAGCCTTAGTATAATAATGGGAGGTGACGGTGGTTAAGTGGATAACGGCACGGACTGAAGACCTGGGTGTTCCAAGTTCGAATCCAGTCGGTTCCACAGTACCACTTTCACTTTCACTTTCACTTAGGGATGTTGGCAACCTTCTCGTGATCCTTCCCGTAAGTACCCAATGTCTTTCCAGAAAGATTTCTAACTAGAAAAACATTGGGGGAAACTAATGCCAACACCAGAATCATCTGATTCACACGAAAGTAGAAGAAGTATAATAATAAATATGAATATTTAGTTACATGAGGCATTCCCACTTACGTGCCCGTTTCCATGAAACAGATCCTCCAAACGCTGTTAAAAAAATAATGATGGGTAATTTGATCAAATCTTTGCGTTGAACTTCTTTTTTTTTGCTGATAGAAATAGAATAGTTTGAGAAATAAAAAGCTTTAATTAATGTTCAAAGTCATTTTTAACTCACAGATTATTTCTCTTGCAGATATCAATTGACGAAAGACTGAAATGCGATTTCTACATAATTCGATCTTCAGTTTCATCTTCAGAAAATATTAAACGAAAAACAAAAAAAAAAATTAGATTTCACAAACTGATCAAAGATCAATTGTTATCTTTAATTAATTTGTCTTTTCGTTTCATATTTATTAAGTATTTCACATATTTTTGTTGAACACAGCCAAATCCAAGGTTATGTCATTACTTGTTCCACCGGCAGATAGGTGATCGATCACAATGGTGGTGGTGGTGGTGGTGGGGAGTGTCGATTTGGAGGATGTAGAGATCTTCGTCTACATCGATTCCACGGTGGTATCGTCTGTTCAAGGCGTGGCTCAGGTATAACACCGCATCGATGCCACAAGATCTGTGGTGACACATATAAGACAAAGAGAAATTTCGTTTGCCACCAAAGGGCGTATCTACCAGGCAACTGTTCAGACTATCTTCCTGTAGGGATCTGAAACCTGGCCGATGGGGGTTGCCGACCAACGGAAGCTCAAAGCATTCAACAATAACTGTCATTGTAGCACCCTACACTGCCGTCACATCGATCTAGTGTCAACGACTGAATCTATGCTGATGCTCATCTACAACGTTGCGGTGATTACTTGGATGGTTTGGTTATGTTGCTCATCGGCAAGCATAATAATGGATCGCAGACATTCTCCTCCCATCTCCACTGCCCAATTGGTGCAAATACATTGGTAGGCAGCTAAAAAAAATGGGCAACTTCTATCGAAGAGGACCTCGGAAAAATCTCTGGTCCACACGTTGTTTGTCTTTATTGATGGAATAGGGACAGGTTTGCCATCTCAGCGGAGATGATATATGACCACTGTGTGTTAACTGCTATTGCCAGAGATGTTGAGCAGGCAAAGGAGGAAACTGGCTTAACCCACCCAGGGTAAATGTCACCCCAAGACAAGAAGAATATTCTTGAAATTCCGGTTGTTATTGTTGCGTTGGTGGTGGTGGTTTTCTTCTTCTTCTTCTTCTTCATCCAGTTTTGGTATGTATTGTGCTGTAAGTATCCTGGACTCTGGGTTGGGCAACACCAGCCAACTTCTCACACCTGCTCTCCATGTAGTCTGATACAAAGGGTTGAGATTAGTGAGGTTGCATGTAGTCATACCGCTTCTAACACACTGGAGACAGACTGTCTTTGGTTTACCATGCTCCCTGGGAGGTGATGGTGGTTAAGTGGATAACGACACGGACTGAAGAGCTGGGTGTTCCAAGTTCGAATCCAGTCGGTTCCACAGTACCACTTTCATTTAGGGATGTTGGCAACCTGCTCGTGGTCATTCCTGATTCACACGAAAGAAGAAGAAGACCATGCTCCCTAGTGCTCAAGATATCTGGATGCATTGATGCAAGAGGTGGAACACTGTACATGGTCGATCATCTGAGATGCCAGGCGCATAACACATCTGTAATCCTACCAATTTCAAGTTTCTTATGAAGCACGATTGATGGGATCCTACTTTCCAGTTTGACGCTGCGCATCCACCTGATCACCTGATCAAGACACAATCATTATGCCGAAGCCATCGCAGATGAGAAGTGTTTAAAGCATAAGCAATAACAACTGATGCACAATGCGCACATATGCACACGTTTCAATATTGCATGCCAAGCTCTGAATGGTGTGACGTCAATCTTTCTCTGGTTTTGGCATGAACGCTCGAGCCAAAAAGATGTCAATTTTAACATCCTCTTCTCTTTTTAAGCAAGTTCTTTCGATCCCGGGAGGGAATTCCAAAGGCCAGTAGTTCGAGGAAAGAAAGTATTAGAGTAGAAAGCTTTACGGTATGTGAGGACCTCTATGGTGAAGAGGTGGGATTTTGCTGATTGTCAGGTTAGTCGGAGGTATTTACGTTGAGGAGGACACAAGTGTTACAAGCTCGTCAAAGCACATTCTGTGGAAGTACTTGTAAAACAAGTAGAGGGATGCAACATTGTCGTATAAATTTCAGAGTTCTACATAAAGATTCCCATTCCAGGGTGGGCCAAAATAAGGGTCCTATCTTTAAATTTGAATAACTTGAATTTGAATAACTTCCACAAAATAAAAGTTAAACTCACCAAACTTTATGTGTGTGTAGACTGACCCTTCCGACATTTTTTGAAATAAACGAAACAAATTTTAGCCGAAAAACACTTCTTAAAACTTACAAAAACTAAAGTATTGTTTTTTACACTGTTTTGAGTTTTTTAAGCAAAAATAATGTTTTCTAAATGAGGGTACGTTCCTTAGGGCTAATACGGCTCATGCTTGCTTCGGAAGGGGTCCTTTACTTATTCTAAAAAAAAAAAATTTAAAAAATCAATAAATAAAAAAGTTATGAATTTTTAAAAATAGGACCCTTATTTTTGCCCACCCTGTACAAATGACCAATCTCCGACTGAAAAAATTCTGAAACGGATAAGTAGTTCTTTGATATAATTATTTAAGTACTAATGACAAAATTACTTACATGGCAGGATAATGTTTTATTTTATAATCAGGGTAAATGTGTATCATGTAATTCTAGGCAGCATAATATTTTAAATGACCAAGAAAAGATAAACTTTCTTTTTTATCCCTCATTAAAAGTGATGTTTCTTTCTTTATCATTTGGTTATCTCCCCTGTTTAATCTTATCTCCCCTTTTAATATACACCTTTAAATTTGTTGCAGCTGCCCTACCCCCTCCCCCCTCCACACACACGCACACACTTAAGTTGGGTTTATATGCTTTTCGCCAACAGCCTATTGAACTTATTTGTTGATAATGAACCTCTGGATCAGTGCTTGTTATCTTGCATTTCATCCGGTATTAAGAATTTTATCAAATTTAAGGGGCATGCCATCACTCTAAAAATAAACCAAATCAGCTTTTGGATATGCAATTAAGTAGTATTTCTATTAGCAGTTTGAGTAGCTTTGAGGTTGAACTTAAGTAATGCCATAAACTTGCCAGAATCTAAATACTTATATCAATCATCATCATCATCATCATCATCATCATCATCATCATCATCATCATCATCATCATCATCATCATCATCATCATCATCTATGTTTAAAAATGTACACTAAAGTTTTAATACATGTTACCTACTATGTATTTAAAAAATTATTAAAGCATATCTATTATTATACTAAATGTGAGTTAATGAACGTTTGTTTTCCGAAAGCTTTGTTCCTATACACTTTAACTAGAAAAATACTCGTCCCAGGACGGGTAAAATGAATTTTGTGAAATAAACAGACAACTCGTGACCAATTGGGTCGACGTGGTGCATTGTACATTAGTATGTAGATTACATAGTTTGAAATAAACAATATATATATATATATATATATATATATATATATATATATATATATATATATAAAGTGGTGTACTAAAAGCGAACTTTTAGGAAAAGTGAAACCTATTGTGAAGAGTATATAGCTCAATATCCAGGATAGAGCAGGTAGAATGAAGAAGAATGGAAAGGAATTAGAGAAGCAAAATTTAACTTGAATAAATTGCCTTTTTTGTGGAATATACCTTGCTCTGAGCAATTGAATTGAATTATGATTTGACTTTTGCTTCTCTAATTCCTTTCCATTCTTCTTCATATATATATATATATATATATATATATATATATATATATATATATATATATATATATATATAAGATGGATGAAAGAAGAGGGATAAACATGTACGAATGACAAATTAATTCCAACTTCGATTGTTCAATGCAAATTATACTCGGTAATAAAATTATGTTTATTATTCTTTCCTTAAGCCAAGGCTTTTCAAAGATCAACATCTTATCATCAGAGGAATTACATAGATAGATAAGTTGGCAGTGGAAAAGCCAAAATTCAAAATTTGAAAAAATATTAAGTAATGAAAAAAGTTCGTGTGAAAAAGATATGGGGTTTGTCCGGATGGTAATTGTCAGTTGATAAGGTGTTCAATGAAAGGAGATTTAGATAGAAAAGAGGTGTTTTCGTGAGGGCAGCATGGAAAAGCGTTTAAAAATGAAGTAACTCCAATTCCATAATAAACAACGCTTCCATTATGGGGAGACGATATATATATATATATATATATATATATATATATATATATATATATATATATATATAATTTCCTTCTCTTTTTTATTTACTTTATTTATTTTTATTATTACGTTTTTTTGGCAGATGAATGTGATATGATTGTATAAGAAAAAGCTTGCCGGACAATAGGTCCGATTAATAATTACAGGACCAAACGATAATGTAATTTTTTTTATGGAAGTCGCTCCAGACAAGGCATGAAGCCACTTGATGTAAGGAACTAAAAAAAAACTACTTCAAGGTCAAAAACTAGCCAACGATAAGTGTTAGCTGGATAGATTCCGACCCAGAAAACAGCAATTCTTCCCCCTTTGTCAGAAACATCGCTCGTGGAATGTGAGGACTAAAGGACAAAATAAGGCAAGCGAGAGTTACAAGGCTTCCGAAAGTAACCCCAAGGTTTACTTTCTACTCTCCTCAATAAGAATTCTAGACATAAGGTTTAGTATCATTATATATTGATTTTTATCTTCGTAAAGGGAAAATAAAATTGTGAGGACTAAAGGACAAAATAAGGCAAGCGAGAGTTACAAGGTTTCCGAAAGTAAACCCAAGGTCTACTTTCTACTCTCCTTGAAATTGTAATTATTAAACTTAACTTTCAAAATCATATTTAGAAAGTTTTTTTTAAAAAGCAAAACAAATATGAAAATAAAACCACTCCCAGGCAACGCCGGGTAGGTACAACTAGTATACTTATAAAACTCTGTGTTTTTGCTTGCTTGCGAGTTCTATTGTGGTTACTGCATCAGTTTCAATAATATCCTTAAGAAAAAGGTATTAATCCATAGATCATACTTCGATCTACTGATTAAATAGTAGGGTAGACGAGACTACCAAGCCTCAATTGTGCAGCTACTTTGAAATATCATCAGTCTTTCTCTGTTTATGCCGGCATTGTTTCCAGTCATCCTGGGCTTCTTGCCACGGGACTCAAGCAATGAGGTAAATGTCGCAAATCGTAAGGAGATTAGAAAGTGGACCTTGGGTTTACTTTCAGCAGCCTTGTAACTCTCGCTTCCCTTATTTTGTCCTTTAGTCCTCACATTTCATGAGTGATATTTCTGACAAAAGGGAAGAATTGCTGTTTTCTGGGCCGGAATTTGTCCATCTAACACTTAGTTTTTAACCTTGAAGTAGTATTTTTTTTTTGCTCCTTACATCAAGTGGCTTCATGCCTTGTCTGGAGCGATTTCCATAAAAAAATTAAAAAAATCACTTTGTGCTCTAGAAAAGACCCAAATTTTATATTAAAAATATATAAATAAAATGCTTTGTTTTCTGAAGAATAACGTTTTTTTAGCAGGCGAATATCATACGACAATCCTGTATATTTAGATACATCATGTGAATTCAGGTATGGAGTCACATTTTATTTCGATACGTGTAAGGGCCTAAACATATATTCCCCTATTTGAGAAACACAATGCCTAAAGTAATGGCATTTGAAATATCTCCATCTGTTTAAGGATCTGAAGACACGTTTTCAAAAGATGTTGTATTCAACAAAATACAAAACTTGGCCAGAGGGAAGCAAAAAAGTGTTACTGTGTTCTTTTTATATCTAAGATTTGTTTTTGAAACTTTGTTTCTTGATTTAAATGAAGAGGAAACATTTCTTTTTTAATTATCAAATAAAAATAAAAATAAAAATAAAATATTTCTTAACAAAATAATCTGAGGAATCTTAATTTCAAGTTTAGAAGATTCGAAGGAAATATTGAAATGATAAAAACAGGTAAAGTTACATACTTTACAAATTTATTATATTCATGGGGTGTTTAAACAAAAAAATTAATAAAATGACCTTTAATCCATCGATTTTCAAAGAGTTATTCTTATCCTCAGAAGGAAAAAAACAATGAATTGCTAATTATTGGTAAATATTAATTTGAAAATTTGCAACAAAATTTTAAGATATGCTGGAAGCAAAATGTTTTAAGATATGCTTGAAGCAAAAATAGTTAAAGAAAAAGTTACAATAATAAGCAAAGAATCGTTGTTGAAAAAATCCAAATGAAATATGGTATTATGCAGTGAAAGATTAGAAAAGATAGAAGTTCGTGAAAAGTGAGTATATGTGTAGAAACATCATGCCGCGAGTCCAGCTTCCTTAGCATGCGGATAAAATATGAAATGGTTAGTTTAACAGATGAATTGAAATAAGAGAGAGAAATAAAAGGGGGAGATAAAAAAAAGGAAAAAAGAATATATATATATATATATATATATATATATATATATATATATATATATATATATAGTCTCGGAAGTTTCTCAACCATTAAAACTATATTAAAAAAAAAAATAGTCCCAAGTCTTTCAGTGGAAAATCATTCATGTAAGTCAATTTATTTTTTACAGTTATTATATTAGTTTGTTTCTAACACTATTTTAAGGGATCATCAATTGTTTACCATGAAAAACTGTTTCGGGAATTTATATATATATATATATATATATATATATATATGCTTCATGAGTTTATACATAGAATCAAGGTCTAGTGAATTCAAGGCAAGAAATTAGCAGTCACCTTGTACCATCGATTATATTATTACACTCTTATGCTCAAAATACTCTCGTTCCCCCTTTTCCCTCCCTCTCTCATAGCCTCATTCTCCCTCTCCCCCCCCTCTCTCTCTCTTTCTCTCTCTCTTATATATACAATACAATAAACAAAAATTTCAGTAAATTGGCATTGCTTCGCATTCTAGTATTTGTGTGGTGTCACCTCTGAATTGCTTTATATATTCTTTTAAGAGAATACATGAAAGATGCATGGCAATCTATCGAGAGGTTCTACACAGATCAATTAACGGTGAATGGCACCATTTGAATTGCTTAGTCAGTCATACTGGCTGACTTACTCTACAAATATCAGTTGGTGTAGCTAATTATTCATAGGATAAATGCAGTTCACATGACAGAGTTGCAAACAAAACACCGGAAAAGAACACCGACATTAGAACTAGAACACAAGGCTTTTATGGTGAGCAGACTCGCTGATTAGATCACAAAAGATAACCAATAAATCTTTTTAGCCATATTGTGATATGTTTCCCTGCAAGCATCTATGATTATACTAAATCCGAGTTTGTTTCCTTATGTATTTCAATCACACAAAATACATGCTAAAATATTACTTAGTTTTGGGATTGAGTTATGTTTGAAAACACTTCCATTTGAACTGTTCTCATTAGCCGTAATTTGCAATTAACTTACAAAGTTTCTATCTATCACTCTCACCCTCTCTCGCTGTATGTGGTTTGAACTTCTGCTCTTATTTTATACAGATTACTATTCTCATCTTGGTTGTCATTTTCACAACGTTTCAGCCGATGTAACCTTTGACCTTTTTTCAGGTGCATCTTTTTGTAACTTGGGACTTTTTATGTCGGACTGAACCCTTTATTTAATCCATGGGAGTAGATTGTTCTCGTTCCGTCAGCCATGACTGACTAGAAGTGTTAATTATTATGTTCTTTTTAGTTATTATGGCCTGTAGTAAGGATTGAACCTACAACCACCAGAAGACTGTCACTGAGAACTGATTGTTAATAAACGCTGTGAACCATTATGTCACATGTCACATGTCACATGTCACATGTCAATGTTTACAATTCTAATATGAATTTTGGAAACTTTAGACCAAATCTTGTCTCGATGTTTAGTATTACTACTTATTACAATATATATATATATATATATATATATATATATATATATATATATATATATATATATATATATATATATATATATATTCCGTAATCGATAGGATTAATGTAAGAAAAAAAAATTGATCTTGTATTGCTAATTTGGCTTATATTTCAATTTTATTAACTTTCCATGCAATACTTTGAAACTTGAACGATAAACCACACATTTTACTTGACAGCGTGCCAACGCAATTCTCGTTCGACACCGGTTTGTGAGTCCTAGCCGCCATCAGTAACAGCACGGCGGTGGCGTCGTACTATCAAAGACGTTTATCAAATTAACAAAGAAATAAGTTTCTTTATTCTTGTTTTTTGATGAAAAAAAAAAAAAAAAAAAAAAATGACTAAATACTGGTCACCCCTGAAGAAGGAATTTTATTCCGTAATCGATAGGATTAATGTAAGAAAAAAAAAATTAATCTTGTATTGCTAATTTGGCTTATATTTCAGTTTTATTAACTTTCCATGCAATACTTTGAAACTTGAACGATAAACCACACATTTTATATATATATATATATATATATATATGATAGTTTTATTTACACAGACATGTACAAAATCTGCGACACTGGCATGTCGATGTTATCGATCAACAGTTACTATAAACTGAGATCTCATCAGGCAGAGTTAGAATCCGATCTTAACCTCAGATCATATTTGGTTCTCTCCAAATATGATCTGAGGTTAAGATCGGATTCTAACTCTGCCTGATGAGATCTCAGTTTATAGTAACTGTTGATCGATAACATCGACATGCCAGTGTCGCAGATTTTGTACATGTCTGTGTAAATAAAACTATCATATATAAAGCTCTATTTTGATATTGAGCACTTTTTATAAACCCGGTTAAAATTCTCTGGATTACCACCCTGTGGATATTTTTCACCTGGATTATTACCATTATTATTATTATATATATATATATATATATATATATATATATATATATATATATATATATATTTAAATGTTGAGTTAAATTAAAGATGATTGAATTATCGTTTAATAATAATCTATCGTGATAATATAAAGCTCAATATATTGAATAGAGCAATCAATTCTAGAGATGAAAGATGAGAATAACAAATTGTTAAGATACAATATTTATTAGAACATCAAAAGTTCAGAGCAAGGAGCTTCATATCCTTAATCCATGGATTTTCAAAGATAAACTCTTTTCATCAGAGGATAGGGAAAAACCGACAATGTAATTGTAAATATTATCGGTAACATTTAACTTTGAAAATTTTACATAAAATAAAACAAAATAAAGACCAAAAGGTAAAGGGTCTTATGTTGAGATGAGAGCGTAGAGTCAGGGTGGACGCTGTCCAAAAACACGTAAAAAATAAAAACAGCTTTTATATTGGAAATTGTTATGGTGCCGTACCTACCTACGGAGAACTAATGGACTCGTCCACCTTATAAATACGGGAAGCACGTGACACTTGTTCTCTTCTTCCCAGGCAAACCGGCAATGGCGGTTGAGAGCACCTCTCCTTGTATCTCTTTCTTTCTATTATATAATATATACCTTTGTTTATTTAAACCATGTGTTCCTGTGTCATTCATTCGGCCTTACCCAGGTCCACAACAGAAATGAATGTTTGAAAAAGAATAATACTCAAATTGTTTAAGAATCCAAATGTTTTCGTTAAGAGGCTGATATTCAGACGGCAATTGGTAACGTCCCATTTGATGTTTTAATAAATATTGTATCTTTACAATTTTTTATTCTCATCTTTCATCTCTAGAATATATATATATATATATATATATATATATATATATATATATATATATATATATATATATATGTATATATATATATATATATATTTAAATGTACTTTTATCTAATTATTTTTGTTGGTGATTGAAGCGTTCGTTGTTTTTTTTGCTCACTACTACCTTGATTGTCTCACTTCCTAAGTGATTAAGATGTAGAAAATTGCATTATTAGTCGCCCTTGTCTAAGTTAGCCATGCTGATGACGGCTGTGAGCCAGAAACACGTGTCCATGGATTACTTTTATGTACGTATAAAATTATTAAAAATATATATATATTAACAAAAAATACGTCTTATAAAGTTAAGGGCGACTAATAATGCAATTTTCTGCATCTTAATCACTTAGGAAGTGAGACAATAGAAATAATAGTAAGTAAAAAAAAAACAACGAACGCTGAAATCACCAATAAAAATAATTACATAAAATACATTAAATATTTCTAGACAGGGCGTCTTGGTCCGATGCTAAGTTAGCCATGCTGATGACGTCTGTGAGCCAGAAACACGTGTTTATGCGTTACTTTAAAAAAAAATAATATATATATATATATATATATATATATATATATATATATATATATGAACAAATATAAACCAAAGTAAAAACTTTTAGTAGATGGAACCTATTGTGAAGAGGATTAGCTCAATATACGAGATAGAGCAATTGTAGAGATAGAAGAAAAAAGAGTGATAAATATGCGACTATTGTCCAAATTTATTTCAAATTTCAATTGTTCAATGCAAGGTGTATTCAGTAATAAACTAGTGTTTATTATTCTTTCCTTAAGCAAAGGCTTTTCAAAGATCGAAATCTTATCATCAGAGGAGAAATACAGATGGATAAGTTGGCTTTCGAAAAGGCCAAAGTTCAAATATTTGAAAAATATGAAAATTATTATTAAAGGAATTTTTGTTAAAAAAACGCAGTGAATGAAAAGAAAAATTCCGTGAAAAATATATGCAGATTGTCCAGGTGGTAAATTTCCGTTGAAAAGAAGTCAAATGAATTGTAGAATGTGAAGAAAACTCTTTGCGTGGGAGCAGTGTGGAGAAAGTGCTCAAAATATAGGTGAGTCCAGATGCACTTAAAGAGGATTGAAAAGGGAGAAATTGGCCATTTTTATATACTTCCAGGACAATTGAAATTTGAAATTTGAAATTTGAAATAAATTTGGACAATCGTCACATATTTATCACTCTTTTTCCTTCTCTCTCTCTCTCTCTCTCTCTCTCTCTCTCTCTCTATATATATATATATATATATATATATATATATATATATATATGTGTGTGTGTGTGATTTTATGAAGGCTTACCAAAGCATTCCTTTCTTTGGTAAGCCTTTATAAAATCACATATAAATGCTCTGTACTCTGTAATTGAGTATCATCGAGCTTGTTTTTATTGGAACAACCTCGGTCTTCACTTAATGATCTATTTTATAAGTGAAAAATCTAAATATATATATATATATATATATATATATATATATATATATATATATATATATATAAATGAAGACGAGTGGAAAGGAATTAGAGAAAGCAAAAGCCAAATCAAAATTCAATTCAAAAGTTCAAAGCAAGGTATATTCCGCAAAAAGGCAATTTATTCAAGTTCAATTTTCCAGGCTTTTCAAAGATCAAAATCTTATCATCAGAGGAAGTCGCTGGGATAGATAAGTTGGCAATGGCCAAGATTTAAAATTTGAAAAAATGAAATAAAAGTTGTAGGGAAAGAAACGCAGGGCAAAACTGTGCCAGGGTGCAAGCAAATGTCCGATTGCCAAAAAGTCCGGTGTCGAAGAGTCCAGCGGAGAGAATAAGATGTAGATAGGTAGGTCGTTAGAGGCACGAGAAGTAATGAGAGAGGTTTCAAAGTTAAATTCCAAGAAGCCACAACTTCAGGTACGGCGAAAATAGAAAATCCAAAAAGGGTAAAAAGTCCAATAAGAGGTACATTCGATGATGCAGGCAGGCGTCAGAGGAGATTAAGGTGGAAAATATTCGCCATTAAAGATACTTCCCGGGCAGAGATGACAAAGGAAAGTGTTTTAAAGTGGGAAAAAGGGGCAGCGAGAATATTTAAAGCTTGCCCAGTTGAGAAAGCCGATATATATATATATATGTAGGGAAAAGGAAAATAAAGATATGAAATATACCTTTAAGGCATAATTGTTATGAAAAGTTGATGCTCGATATACAAGACTACTGTTCTCATCTTGAGTGATATTCTCACAGCGTTTCGGCCGCTGTAACCTCCGGCCTTCTTCAGGTGTACCTTTTCGAACTTGGAATTATTTTTGTCGAACCTGGGAATCTGGACAGAATTTCATACGAAACCCTTTATTTAATCCACGAGGGTAGCATACTCTCGTTCCGTCAACCATGGCCGGGTAGAAGTCTTCAGTAATTCGCAATTCTTTGTATCGCCCGCACCGAGGATTGAACCTTCAACCTTCAGATAGCTATCACTTAGAACTGAATTTTACTTAGTACTATATCCACTAAATCATGGGTCCTTGCTTCAAATCGCTCCAAACAAGGCATGACGCCATTTGAGATAAAGAGCTAAAAAGAACGAAAGATGATTATCGCAAAGACAGGAGATGCCTATTGGCCTTAGTCTTGAAAAAACCAAGGTTATAGGTAGGAGGAAAACAGTCAGTAGGAAGAGAGTTTCACAAACCAGCAGTTCTTGAGAAGAATTTACTGGAATAGGAAGCTGTATTATATTGAGGTATCAAAACAGGTCATTTGTGAAGACCACTAGACCAACGATTCAAAAGGAGGCAGGGAATTAATCAGACAATTCTGAAGAACACTTGATAGTGCTTATAGAAAAGACTGAGACTAGCAGCATTACGTCTGTGAGAGAGTTTGTGCAGGTTGGTATACAAAACGTAGATAAGGGTCACAATTAAAAATAAAGAAGAAAAAAGAAAATGGGTCTAATTCAAGAAAGAGACAATTGAACATTTGAAATAAAATGGAAAATTATTTGAAGAGGCGAAAAGAATTCAGAAGTGCAACGTGTTTTCTTTTTATTATTCTGACGTGGGAAAATGGAGAGCTCGACGCAATACAGTGGTAAAGTAGGTGACGCAGAGAGAGAGGGAGAGAGAGAGATAAAGGAGAGTGAATAAGTGAGAGGGAGAGAAAGGAGAGGGAGAGAGAGAGAGAGAGGAAATAAGTGTGAGGGAGAGAAAGGAGAGTGTGTGTGTGTGTGTGAGAGAGAGAGAAGAAGGAGAGGGAATAAGTGAGGGGGAGAGAAAAGAAGAGAGAGAGAGAAGGAGAGGAAATAAGTGAGGGGGAGAGAAAAGAAGAGATAAATAGAGAGAGAGAGAGAGAGAGAGAGAGAGAGAGAGAGAGAGAGAGAGAGAGAGAGAGAGAGAACAGTCATCCCTCTATGAACACTTCTTACTATTCTTATTCCTCATCGGTATATCTTTCTTTCTAGCTACCTAAGATATATTAGTTTTTATTTAATAAGAGAAAGAAAATACATGCTAAAACATTATTGTATTATGTAAGTAATTTTAACCATTATTACTTAAAACAAAAAACTTATATTCACGGTCTGAGATAATTTTAAGACAGCATTTAAAATTGAGATTCAAAGCTGTAGTGAGAAACAAAGAACTAGATGTTCGCCCTGCGCTGTCAAAATAAAAATGTTTTAAAATGGCCCGTATGCAGGTGCCCCCCATGCAGCATTTCCAATAAAATCAATCAATAAAAAAAAAATTGTTATTTTCAACCCAGTCAAAAAGTGTCTCTGTTTTGTCCGGTGAGCCACTGTGATTTCGCCAAGATCATAAAATGTAACAAAATCCTCAAATAAAACCAGTAGGATTTCAAGATCAGAGTCTGTTCGCATATTACATGGCACCTCACTTCAAACACCTCACTCGGCGAGGCTACTCACCTTCACCTTCTCACCTACTACAAGCGTCTATCTTCAAAAAACACTTAAGTATTCTTTCTTCCTCTTCTCGTTTGACCACACATACAGCGATTACTACTAAGATTTTCACGCTTACATACTGCTATGTACACTCACTAATACGTCCTACTATAGATAGATACACTTATGTACTACTATAGACAGCCACACATACACATCACGCCTACCACACTCAAACTTAAAAACACTTTTATCCGCATAAAGATTTTCACTCCAGAACATTTTCCTACTTTCTTCCAAGATTATGTGAATTTTGTATATTTTAATTTATAGAAAATCTTCGTATTGTTTATATCTACTTTTTGTATTACCTTATTTTTAGTGTATTTAATTAGCATTGAGAGTGAGATATCTCTACAAGGCTACGCACCTGAACACTCCCCTCATTTGGTGACTCCTTCATCAAGTATTAAATATTGATGAGTACGTTTATCTGTATAAATATTAGTTAAGGTATATTTGCTCAGATACATCCAGTGTTATATTGTAAACAGGATACCTTTCAGACAAAGATCTCGAAGGGGCCACAGGGTTGACCGTTCTTGTATAAGCTAAAATTCGTGAGAAAGGAAGTCTATGAAAAAATTAGTCGGATGTGACATCATACATACTTTGCTGCATGTATGTCACATCCGACAGTGGTGGGTGCCATTTTCTGGGCAGTTCTGAGGAAGCGACCAAGCTGAGAAAACATATTTGGGTGCTTATGCAGATGAGCGGCCACAGTAAAAAATTATTTAAATAGAAAAAAATAATATATACTTATTAAGCATTATAATCTTACTCACTGTACAAAAAAGTAGAAAAAATTATCCACTAGAACTTTAATTAAAAGTATTTTTCCATTCTGCGTATCGTAACAGCGATTCGTTCACAGAGACTTCAGTTTGTTTCTCAAGAAAGAAGATTTCGTAGGGGAGATAATCAACTTGCGAAATCATAATAAAAAACAACATGGCGTCTCTGTGAACGAATCGCTGGTACGATACGCAGAATGGAAAGATACTTGTAATTAAAGTTCTAGTGGATAATTTTTTCTACTTTTTTGCACAGTGAGTAAGAAGATAACACTGAATAAGTATATAATATTGTTTTTATAAAAAAATAATTAAAAAAAATTTTTTTAATGGTCCGCTAATCAGCATAAGCACCCATATTTGTAATTGGTGTCTCGCCGCAAACAAAGAATAAAAATATACCATTATATTTTTATGCATAAGCGTTTAGCGCCATTCTTTGACGATATCGACTTTTCTTTTGTGTGAGTATATGTTAAATTGTAGGATAAGATAAAAAAATACAAAACACGGAGAGATGATGAAAAAAAAGAAAGTTACAAAGAAAAAAAATATTTTTTTATCTTTCAAAGTTTTATGTGTCTACTGCCGACAAAACACACTTACTTTTACTATCAAATATGTAAGACATTATTTTGTTTAAGCAATTTCTCAATTTTTACATAAGATATGTTAAAACTACTGTAGACTTCTAATAAACATTTGGTTTTAAATAAGATAATAGTAGATATAAGATCGTTAATGCATTATTTTCAATTGAGTTTCAGTGACTGAAACTCAACCCAGAAATAATATATGGTTTAAGCATTTTAATTGTGATGATATTGCATCTTATATATAAAGTAAAGTTAGCCCCACCCGTCAGTCAGTCGTGATCAATAGCGTTTTACTACTTTGACGTAATCCCAAAATAAGTTTTTAGGGTATCTTTTACAATAATCTGCAGAGTCGCGGACGGGGTCCAAAAAACGAACGAGAACGGAGTAAAACAAATAAATATACAAAAAGTGATGATAACCTACGTCGAGAATAGATATTTTCCTACGTTTTTATTAGATGTAAAAAAAAATTTCTTGTTTTTTTGAGGGCACGGATTTTTACTAAAAGAAAATGGCACCGATGAGACTATTTTCCAGCCTCGCTTAAGACCCCCCCCATGTGCGTGTGACAAAAATATTGATTTCTAATAAATAGCAGTTTGAACGGCTTAAAAATATAAACAAATGTCACGGATAAGTTGGAAAATAACTTTTATCGGCTACAGTTACTTTTATTTGTTGTATATTTGTTTTTTTAGCGTTTTTACTCTGCCGATCTTGTAAAAGATACCCAGTTTTTAATTCAAATTACATTGTCTACGGCTATATAGCCGTAGACAATGTAAAATAATATTATCGAGCGAAGATGTATTTTTAAAATATTATTTTGTCCCCTAGCTTGAGAGATAGTAGAGAAAAAAAGAGATATCGCCGAGCGAGTATATATATATATATATATATATATATATATATATATATATATATATATATATATATATATATATATATATATATATATTTCCTTTTGAAACCTCCTTTATTCGTCGGCTGGAGAGACGAAAAGATAAATATAGAATGGGGCTGGAGCGAGGGTGTATGTTTCCGTGGGCCTGGCTGTCCCCTTTCCACTGTTGAGTCTTAAAAATGTGACCATTGAGAAAAAAGGATTAGTAATGTCGCTATCTCTGTGGAGGTTATGTGCACTCCGCGACCCGTCCCCCCACCTAACCTGACACCCGGTCCAGTGCGAATCCTTTTGCCGCCAAAAAGAAAAAGAGGAAGAAAAACTAAAAACTGCTAGACACAGAAAAAGCTTACCCAGGGTTTGGGAGCGAACGGACATGATATTAGTCACTCTGGAAATACACGACAGAAGAAAACGCTTGAAACGGTCGCCGTGCAAATCACTGCATATTGAAAGCTACACAACTGTTTGGACGCCAACACAAAGAGAACGCCTAGAACGTATCCTGTTAAATGCCAAAGGCATATCGAAAAACAGTTGGCTAAAGCGTGCTAAGTCGATAATAACTTTTCTTGTCCCCCCCCCCCCCCGCCGCAACCAATAACAACACCCGACAACTGCTCGAGGATTTGAGTGTGGCCTACAAATTTAAAAACTGTGAGTCAGACCCCTTTCTTTCTCTCAAGCCGATACGTTTTGTATTATATATATATTTTCGCTCGTCCTAGTTATATATCCGTTAAGAACCCATCCCATATTATTTTGTTTTGTATCTCATCTCTTCTTATACCCTTTTATAAATAAACATTGCCATTTTGAATTCTTAACTTGTGTTGATCTTCCGTTCTTTCACGAAGTATTTGTCACCTTTCTCTTCACTTTTACAGGTGTCTTGAGAAAGGGTCACCCCCCCTTGTTCGGTGTGTATACATATTTGAACATATTTGAACCTGAGGACCAAACTCTTTTATTTTTTTTTACTTCTGTTGCGTGACCGTCTTGTCGTTCCCAACGATGCACGATCGTAACGCTACAAGCTAAAAAAACAAAATGTTACTTTAGTCATATAAGGTAAATATTGGTCCGTTTAACAAAAAACAAACATATCATTTCCAATCGATTTCATTGAATTCTGTATTTAATCTAATCAACAGTTTTGTTTTGGTTACTAATATCATAGAGAAAGTCGGAGGAGCTAACCCTCACATAGTCCCAAGTCCTAATACTGCTATCCAAATCACTGGGTACGAATTTAATAACAGATAATTTCGTCGATATTCATTGGTAAAAAAGGGGGCGCTTTTTTTCTCCCCATTCTTTTATTGCCTTTGGCTAACCTACTCGACGAGAGTGAAAGAGAGAGAGAGTGAAAGAGCAGAGAAAAGACATTCTAGTTTATGTATTTAATAGCATCTTATTTCGTACCTGCCATCATGGATCAATTGGTTAGCATGCTGTACTTAGAGACAGAATTTGTGAGTTCGAATCTTACACTGGGCATAATTCTTTTTACTCTTATCTTATCAAGCCGGAAGAATACCCGACTCCAAGTCAGCAGCAAACGGTGTTCAGTCAGATTTAGTTCCTGATATTAAACACTTCTTGTTTTGGGTCGCTTACACTTTTGGTTTTCCAAGTTTGTACTAATTTTTATTTCGCAATTTATTTATTAAATTTTTAGGTGAAAGTACAGAATAGTAAACAAAGCCCCCCTCCTCATGTTAAGAATGGCTTTCTAAATAATCTTCTGCAGTTTATGGACCGTGCTGAAATATTAACGTTATTATTTAGAAAGCCATTCTTATCATGGGGAGGACTGGGCTTTGTTTAACTATTCTGTATTTTCATCTAACAATTTAATAAATAGATTATTAGATTTGTGAAACTAAAACTCTCGCTGGAAGTTATATTATCGATGAAGTTTGATATCAGGAACTAAATCTGACCGAACACCGTTTTCTGCTGACTTAGAGTTGGGTAATCTTCTGGTTTGCCCTTATCTTCTACCAAAATGAACTTTTAAAAATTTAAATTTGAATCAGATTGTAGAAATTCCGTCAAAGTTTTCACCGTCACCGAACTTTTCGATTTGGGCCAAGTAGCGAATCTTTATAATGGACAAGTAGCGAATCTTTATAATGGACAAGTAGCGAATCTTTATAATGGACAAGTAGCGAATCTTTATAATGGACAAGTAGCGAATCTTTATAATGGACAAGTAGCGAATCTTTATAATGGACAAGTAGCGAATCTTTATAATGGACAAGTAGCGAATCCTTATAATGGCCAAGTAGCGAATCTTTATAATGGACAAGTAGCGAATCTTTATAATGGACAAGTAGCGAATCTTTATAATGGACAAGTAGCGAATCTTTATAATGGACAAGTAGCGAATCTTTATAATGGACAAGTAGCGAATCTTTATAATGGACAAGTAGCGAATCTTTATAATGGACAAGTAGCGAATCTTTATAATGGACAAGTAGCGAATCTTTATAATGGACAAGTAGCGAATCCTTATAATGGCCAAGTAGCGAATCTTTATAATGGACAAGTAGCGAATCTTTATAATGGACAAGTAGCGAATCTTTATAATGGACAAGTAGCGAATCTTTATAATGGACAAGTAGCGAATCTTTATAATGGACAAGTAGCGAATCTTTATAATGGACAAGTAGCGAATCTTTATAATGGACAAGTAGCGAATCTTTATAATGGACAGAACCGAACTTTTCGATATGGGCCAAGTAGCGAATCTTTATAATGGACAAGTAGCGAATCTTTATAATGGACAGAACCGAACTTTTCGATATGGGCCAAGTAGCGAATCTTTATAATGGACAGAACCGAAGTTATCAACAAAAGTGTAACTTTCACTTTTTGCATGACCTTGCCATTTGACCTAGATATCCCAAAATGACATCAGTTCTAAGACCATGACCAATATTTCGATCAAGTTTGGTGACCATTGATCAAGCGATTTCTTAACATTAGTTTTATGATAGAAAAAAATTCACAGTAGCCTTACACACAATTCTTTTATCACATTAAAATATCTCCTTTTGATAGAGACAAATATTTTTTATTACATACTTTTAGACTTGTAGTGTATATTTAATCAAATAATATAACAGCCAAATATGTCCATTATCATACTCTAAGAAACTATGATACAAGTTCGTTGAGTGCATCTAATTTAAAAGTGAAAAAATTGGTGCATCGAGTGAGGTTGGTCACTCCTGGTGAAAGTTATGATAAGATCAGTGAACGTGGAGGGGTGCTTGACCCTCTCCTAAAATATTTTAATATTTGACCAATTACAGTGACATTTTGAAGCCATATAAATTAAGTATTAGAATATATTTTGAGGTCAAAATTAAGTAGACTACGACCGTCTACTAAAATAGATTTATTTTGTTATCACTGTTGACCAAGGGAAGAGTCTATCAGGCATGTGGTATTGTGGTAATGTATGCAAGTGAAACCTGGCCAGTGAAGGTTGGGACCATGCGTTGCATGGAGAGAAATGATATACGAATAGTACGATAGATGTGTAATGTGAATCTTAGAAACCGGTTTTGATCTGATGACCTCAGAGGAAGATTATATCTGGACAGTATAAGGAGATGTGTGCAGAACATTAAACTTTGATCGTTGAAAGAATGGATGAGAGTTCTTGGGTTAGTTCACAGGGGAAGGCCAAGAAAAACATGAGAGGAAGTGATAAGGATAGGCTTGAAAGAAAGATGGATAAACAAAGACATGGCCAGAGATAGTTTAGTTTCAAAGTCAATTCCAAAGAAAATCTGTCGCGTTTCAGGTTATGTAGTTTAAATAATGACCTGGCCATAGAAAGACAAGTTTGGAAGTCAATTTCTAAAAGCCGTCCAACACATGCCAGCATGGATAATCGACGTTAAACCGAAAATGATGATGATGAATGAAAATGATAAAATAAACCCTTCCATTAACACGACTGCTACTATCTAACAAAAGTAAAGTGGTCGACCTTAGTCGAGGGCGACCCAAAGGCTCCCTTTTCATTGAATGTTGGCACGTGGAGAAAGAAGGTGGTAGATAATCGAGTTCTTGATGTGACAGTTTTACAAGGAGTAACCCGAGATTGGAGCTCAGGCGAGAACCGTCCATGGAAATAACGATAGAGCAGAGAAAGATTAGCAACATCTTGTCCGTGAGAAAGGGGCTGGAGGGAAGACGTGATATCATCTTCCACTAGATTTTGAACCCTGTCTCGGCAAGAAAAAGAGTGCTCTGAGCGGCACCTCCCCAGATGTGTCAGCAGTAGTGGAAATGAAAGAACTCGTCATGCTTGTATAATTCGGATTATTCGGACTACTGTTCTCATCTTGAGTGTTATTCTCACAACGTTTCGGCCGATGTAACCTCCATCGTTCTTCAGGTGTATCTTGTCGAACTCGGGAATCTGCATGTAAATTCGACACGTCGGCATGTTTGTCAGCATTTGTACACACATGAAATGTTATTTTGATGGATAATTAAGTCAACTTTGTAGCTATCACGTTTTTTAACATTTCATTTAAAAGGTAATGTTAAACATGCGAGTTTTGCGAAGAGTGAAAAACATGAAGGAAGGCTAGTAACTTTTTGTTTTGTTTTTTTTTTTCAAAAAGAAAAACAAAGTTAAAACTAACGACAACATTTCTTGCCTCGTCAAAAATCTAGAAAGTGAACACGAAAAGAAATGAATAATTGTTTGGATTGCGGATGTTTTTTCTGTTAAAAACAATGCAACCAGACAAGTTTCTGTTTTACTTTTTGTTTAGTTTACCATCCATTTATGAGAATACATGCTTAAAACATTGATGAGACAATCAACAACTTATTTTATGAGAATACATGCTTAAAACATTGGTGAGACAATCGACAACTTATTTTATGAGAATACATGCTTAAAACATTGATGAGACAATCAACAACTTATTTTATAAAATAAGTTGTCGATTGTCTCATTAATGTTTTAACATTAATGAGACAATCGACAACTTAGTTTATGAGAATACATGCTTAAAACATTGGTGAGACAATCGACAACTTATTTTATGAGAATACAGGCTTAAAACATTGATGAAACAATCGACAACTTATTTTATGAGAATACAGGCTTAAAACATTAATGAAACAATCGACAACTTATTTTATGAGAATACAGGCTTAAAACATTGATGAAACAATCGACAACTTATTTTATGAGAATACATGCTTAAAACATTGATGAGACAATCAACAACTTATTTTCAAGCTACCAAAATGAAAAAACAAAAAGTCTGATGTTTTTTTTTATAACGATTTATGACGCCATAATTTATTCACTTTTAATTTGTATTCTTGTTATCTCCAAACCATACATATTACCACCGAAGCGTATAGGACTACTGTGATAGGGTACAGATTTATAGGGGTCAATCTGGGTGGGGAGTTGAGCAACAAGATGTTTGTTCACATTGCATTTACATTTCTGCATGTTGGTACTGTCGGGGAAACAAGAAGCAGGGAAGGGAATCTCGAAGGTAAGCGATCTAAGAAAAAAAGTTATAAGAGAAGAAAATCTTCCAGTATCTCGGGTCCTGTACAGTGAAGAGGTGGGATTTTGCTGCTGATTGAGTGAGTTACCTTGATACGGTAAAAGTGCAGTAAGGTGACCGCACAAGGATTCAACACTGCAGCACTGTGACAGGGGCTGCAGCTTGGCAAACAGTGCAGGACCTATTAGGTTTTAAATTCGTTTTTGCACCCTGTCCAAGAGGAAGGGGCTAGTGGTTGGTGCACCAGCACACATGTGGCTGCAATACTTCATACACAGGTGAATCGCGGCTTCATAGAGATATACAAGTGAGTTGACCTCCACATTCGTCTCGTAGTATCTGTTCTGATACTACACTTAATCTTTTTTGTCCTTGGTCAGTGAAGGAGAAATCCTGCTAGACCGAAGACATTTTTATTTATTTTTGTTCCAATCCAGAGTGCCCCTTTTTGTGGAGATGGATTTCCCCTACATTAAAACCCAACGAGAATGAGTAGAAGAATCTCAGATAAAGTTAAATTTGTAAAGGTGTCTATGCAATTTATGATTTTCGGTCCTCCGTCAATGATTAGGAAATCCTTCTAGACCGAAGAAATTTTTATGATTGAATATTGTGACTATTTTGTATTACTTTTCCCGTCATGAATGTTATTTTCACAACGTTTCGACCGATGTAACCTCCGACCTTCTTCAGGTGCTTCTTGTTGAACTCGGGAATCTGTAGGAAATTTCAACGGGAACCCTTTTATTTAATCCACGTAGATAGCTTGCTCTCATTCTGTCAGCCATGACTGGGTAGAAGTCTTACGTAATTCGCAATTGTATTCTTAGGTTTTAGTCAGCCATATTGATTAAAAGTAATAAAAGAATACATGGCCTTCACTAAACCTACTACTAACCCTAAGTCCGTGTGGAGTATGAAAAAAAATATCGCTCATTGTGTATCTGCCTGTCTGCCTTATGTTCGTTTTTGTCTTGTGAGTCGGCCATTTTGTTTGGGACCGTTCAACTTTTCGGAGATTTTACAGCTCAATTTCACTGACCTCATCATCTACGACTCAATATCAATAAAACCGAATTATTAATAACTGATGAAAGGATGCAGGATTCCATTACTCTCGATAATACCGAGCTTCCCCAAGAAGATGTCTTCAAGTATTTGGGGTCAAGAATCACTGCTGATGGAAGCCTGAAACCTAAGGTCATTGCACGCATGAATGCAGCCGGGCTGAAGTAGAGAACCACAACTTCAGTGATGTGCGAAAAGAAGATCAGTGAACCGTTGAAATCCAAGATCTATCGCTCAGTCATCTGACCAGTCGTGATTTATGGCGCTGAATGTTCGCCAGCCACAAGGGAGCTGGAGAACCGTCTCGTTGTCATCGAGACGAAGATGCTGCGTTGGATATCAGGAATTGCCCTACTCGAACACATCACAAATGACAGCATTCGCCAGCGATATCGAGTGGCACTAATCGCTGAAAAGCTCCGTGAATATTGACTGAGATAGTACGGTCATGTTCTGTGATCCAAAGACAGTCTTACCAAGGTGACATCCAAGCTGACACTTAAGAGCTGGCAGACAAGAGGACTGAAGTTTTTTTTCTCCAGAACTAGCATGTATATTTTCGTCCTGTGAGCCATAGACATCCTTGTCAAGGTGGCGTACGAGCTGACAGTTGGTTTTCGGCGACTAAGAGGACGGCCAAAACAACGTTGGTTCGACATGCTTCACGAAGACTTAAAAACTGCTGGTGCGCATCCCGATCAGGAACACGACCGAAGGAAATGAAGCGACAAAATAACATCTGTGGACCCTGTGATATGATGCAAAACTACGAAAAGAAGAAGATCATAAAAAACGGTTCGACCATGCACTTTGACATGACATGGCCCAACCCGGTTGATAACAGTGACAAGAAAGGACAGTGTGACAGAATTTGTGAGATACGGAAAACTGTGACAGGACCGGCAGTACAGTTATAAAAGTGGGGGGGCTCTCCTAAAAAGTGGGGGGGGGGCCGGTTAAACACATGCATATATAACTTCATTATTGATGACCGTAAAGTGTGGGGGGGGGAGGTTAAAAAGTGGGGGGGGGCTTGAGCTCCCCCTGCCCCCCCCCCCCCCGGTGCCGCCGTCCATGTGTGTTACGAAATAAGAGTAGTTGTGTTTTGAAAAGTTGGACAAACTCAGATTAAGAAATATTACCTGATTTTAAAGGTTTTCTTGGGTTGAACTGTCGCGCATGAAGAGGAAAACACTCACCTGAAAAGAGAAAGAAAAAAAGGCCGAATGAAATAATACGCAGTTTTATTTACAGAATATGAATGACATTAATTTTTTATCATTCTCAGTTATAGAGAAGACTTCTCTGTTCACATAGATCCAGAGCTATTCATATATATATATATATATATATATATATATATATATATATATATATATATATATATATATAGTACATGTATTGTATTAGTTTCTGTAAATGTAAATCCGTAGAAACTCAAGTGTTTATAAAAAGTGCTCAATACCAAGTAGAGCTGTTTATAAGTATAAATTTTTATTTATACAAACATTATTGGTTACATATGTGCATACATGTTTCGGTTGCACTTTCCCAAGAAAGTCAACCTCATCAGACCGAGAATCTTTCAGGAATAGCCATTCCTGAAAGATTCTCGGTCTGATGAGGTTGACTTTCTTGGGAAAGTGCAACCGAAACATGTATGCACATATGTAACCAATAATGTTTGTATAAATAAAAATTTATACTTATATATATATATATATATATATATAATAATGAATCAACAGACGGTTTCATTTTTTTCTATCTATCTACCTATCTATCTTTCTATCTATCTATCTATCTATCTTTTTATTCTACCCTTTTTATTATATCTCTCTCTTTTCACTTTATTTTATTTTATTTTATATTTTATATTTGGATTTTGATTTTGATTTTAGCATTTTGATTCTTAACGGTCCCAACCACATGATTCTAACTCTACCTGATGAGATCTCAGTTTATAATAACTGTTGATCGATAACATCGACATGCCAGTGTCACAGATTTTGTACATGTCTGTGTAAATAAAAAAATCATATATATATATATATATATATATATATATATATAAAATGAGACAAAGTCCATTTCTAATACATAAAACAACTTTATTGATTCTTCCTCGTTAGTACGTGAACAAAAAGGAAAGTATAGTATAATTTTCCATGAATAGGGAAGAGAGAATAGTTGATAATATTGAATGTTTGTACACCGGCTACAGTGTTAGGAGAGGTCCATGTGTGTATGTAATTATGTGTGTCTTTACACCGGTGTGAAAGTCAGTTCACATGTAAGTAGTTATGTGTTTGTGTGTTAAAGTCCACGTGTATGCGACAGTAGCCATTTTGTCTTCTTGTCAAAGTCGAACCCAGGGCCAAAAGTCCGGGAAGATGTCTGTTGCATCCCCAGAGAGAGGGACGCGTGTTTGGCAGTGCTACAGAAGGAAAGAAAGAGAAGAGGCTTCTCGTGTCGCAGAAAAAAAAGAAAGAGAGAGCAGATGACACTCAAGTGTTTATATAGTTATGCTAGCCATCCGAGATTCGCCTAATAGAAGGCCACTGATTGGTCAAGCCAAGGAAGAAGTAGATTGCCTGAACCAATCAGCGGGTAGCTAAGAAGTCATTGATATTTAAACAATATGGCGGCTTGTAGGAAACTGCTACATATATATATGGAAATTGAAAAAGGAAAACCAAAAAATATTATTTATGTATTTATCAACGTTTCGTCTTTATTTCAAGACTTCTCTAGGATGATTGTCTGAAGTAAACAACACACAAGCACAAAATGTTTGAAATAGTTAGGTGGCGGCGGCTGCGGGCTCAAAACCTGCATCTGCTTAAGCAAAAAGTCAATTTAACAGATACAAATTAGATTAGATTAACCTTGAGATGATATCAAGGTCGTGTAATAGGACGATGTAGGAGGTGATAGGGGCGAGAGCGGGGCGAGAAACAAGGTCATGCGTGGGGAAGGTGTCCACACTTGACACCTATATATATATATATATATATATATATATATATGAGCATACAAACATATACCCATTTAGAAACATAGATATATATGCACATATACCAATTACCACGTAAAATCGCACCCATATATATATATATATATATATATATATATATATATATATATATATATATATATATATATATACTTAAGCAGCTTATCTTCATTGATGCATGTTTGATTAAACAACAGGGACAATTCCTATTTGTTTCTTTTTTATCCATCTTTTCATGTTGACGGACCAGTGATCTATATATATATATATATATATATATATATATATATATATATATATATATAGACCGGTAGTGAATAGTCATATCTCTATGCTGATGAGTCCCGATTGAAAAAGGACGAAACGTATACGTACATAGATAATAAACAATAACAAATATTTATTATATATATATATATATATATATATATATATATATATATATATATATATATATATATATATATATATAGTCAGTGATTTATGATAGTGCAGGGGTAGGGGCGCCGACTTTCAGCTCGACGGCTGAGTTTCAATCCCGGCTTGAGGCACTAACTGGTTTAGCCGCACTGAAGAGCTGTGATACAGCGAAACAGTCTGTATGTGGATCACTATATAAAGTTCACTTCCTGGGTAGAGCTTATTTGTAAGGATATCGCCAACTGCCACTAGCTTTAAGGTATAGCTCATTGGGTAAAACTAATACGAACTTGACAATGTTTACATTGAGATATTACTTACATTCAGTCAGTGTCGTATGATAGTGCAGGGGTGTTGAGTTTAAATTTCGGGCTTGAGGCACTAACTGGTCTAGCCGCACTGAAGAGCGAAACAGTCTGTATGTGGATGACTATATATATATATATATATATATATATATATATATATATATATATATATATCAATCAAAGTATATTTAGGTAGAAACCTTTCTTTTACACATGTTTCGTTGCATAAGATTTAGTTTTTTTAGGTTGCTTTTCGCATGATATCACAAGTATTGCTAGCTTGAAAGAATGGAAATAAAAACATGGAAACATGAGATTTTTTTTTAAAGTTCCAGACAGATCGACAAAGTGTTTTCCATAACTTACTTTTAAAATCCACGTCGGTCATAATTGAAGAACGTTTTCATAGTCAGTTATTCAGGCAGGACTACATGATTTAAAAAAATAAACTGTAGGAAAATTCGTTATTTATAGTGCCAATAACCATATAACTGGTGTGACATTTACCCTTTGTGGGTTGAGCCGGCTTCTTCTGATACAGGAAGTTTCTAGGGAATTCACAAGCAGTCCCCAGTCGCATGTATATCTTAATTAGGGAAGATGACGACTTTATGGTTTTTCAGTGCTTGCAGGGAGGTGTCGATGTCCTCCTACATACAGTGCTTGGTATTCCCAAATAGTCACCCATCTGGTCCTAACCAAGCTCAATTTTGCTTAACTTTGGTGATCTAAGGAGAACCGGTCTGTCAACATTATTACGATTTCAATAACATGGTACAAGAATAACAAATGAAAATTGGCTAGTCAGAATTAAACTTCGATATGTCAGCTTGCATGCTATTTAGGTTCAACTTTTAAAATCTCGTAAGATAACTGCATATGTTAGACACCCCATTATTTTTCTTCAGTTTTATCATGTTAAGGTGATTCCCGTACATATGAAATCATTGTCTAATCCACCGATGTTTTTTGTTAAATTATTATAGAGAATCCAACAAAAAGGAACAAAAAAAACATAAATTAAATTAAATATTCCTCTTCAATAAAATAATTTTACTTATATCCTTTTATTTATTTTACTTATGTAAACACAAGAGTAGAATATATGAATAGATGATCGGGAGTTTGCCGAAAACAAAATAAATGCTTTAATCATATCGGAATCTGATATCAGTGTTTTGTATATGTAATGAACGTACTATTTATAACTTGCCCAAGAGTATTGGTAAATTCAATAAAAATATTCATCTTCTTTCAGAAATATGTTTCGGAACTCAAGATAACAGTAGCTATTTTATTAAAAATACGAAAACAAAACTTCCACAGGTGTCAAAATGTATTTGTATCAAAGATTTATTCTTTTGTCTGCGATCTCAAAATTTTATACATAGATATTAACAAAAATATTGCAAACGCAATAAAATTTGTTTTTATAAAAAAATTTTTTTCCTGTATAAGAATTATCGGTTCCTATTCGTTCCTACACATAAACACAAGAGATAAACAATGATATAACTTGGTAAGTAGTTATAAATAACAAAATAACCCAGAGCGTAAAGGTCTTGAAATAGTACGGTTTATTCCAACGTACATATCTTGTACAAACGCTTAGGATGTGGAAAAAAATAAATATATATATGTACTTCTGATATAACTTGGTAAGTAGTTATAAATAACAAAATAACCCAGAGTGTAAAGGTCTTGAAATAGTACGGTTTATTCCAACGTATATATCTTGTACAAACAATAGTAACTACAGGTAATCCAATAGAATTTAACAGAATACAATTGAATTCCCCATGCTACTGTTCGTAGTCGTATTTATTGTCCAGACTAGTTCGGTTATTTAGTGATTAAAGGGTGTCCGGTATCCCATCACAACAACTAGTAAAGTGTTTATCGTTTCATAAGTTATATAGAAAACATACTAAAGGGGGCGCTACTATCCCGACATATTGTTATATTATTGGCTTATAATATAATAATAAGTTCTTAATATTCTTGATGTATACGTTGTGTCGAAATCTGTTCGTCTCGTGTAGAACTCTTCGTCTGTTGATTCGTACGAACGGCATCGCGACTAAAGGGCCAATATGTCGTTTCTTAATTCGGCGAATTCCAACAGCCCGGGAACTATTCGTACTGCCTTGTGCGTTCCCTCTCACTGTCATTTGTCGCCGCCTGCAGCTATTTGTACTAACCTTAAAATCGTTGTCGCATTTTCGTTGTCGCGACTGCTATAATTTGTCGCTACCATCACTGTCACCGCAGACGCCCGTTGTTGTCGCATTTTCAGTCGGCGGTTTCTTCCGTGACTGAAAGCAATCTTTCTAAGATAAATTTAACAAAGTCTTTTGCTGTTTAAATTCGAGCCATTTTTATTTACTAACTAATTAGCCGACAATTGATAAGTTCGCTGGAGAGAGAGATAGACTACACTAGTTAAAATTCCTACGTTAATCACGTAATCACTTCATGGGAGGAGGATATCGACATTCATTCTGGCTCTTAATTTTAGGATTCGAATCCCTCAGCTTGTAACAGCTACATGACTATCGTTGTTGACTCTTCGCTTCCAAGTCAGTAACTGAATAAATCTCAATTTAACTTTCCTACAGAGGAGAACTGACGTCACGAATCCTGTGATCAACACGCAGGTGTGACCCGAACTCTGAACTTGAGGTTTCGTCAATGTCCCATCATCTTCAGGCGGTATTAGTTTTAGTGTCTTTACAAATTATGACTTTACAATTTATGTCTTTACAAATTATGTAAAGACACTAAAACTAATACTGCCTGCAGATGATTTGACGATTCAAATCGAAAGTACTTGCAAAAAAGAAAAAAGAATGGAACAAGAAACCCTCGGATCATATTTACATCAATTTGACCGAAACATTAGATGGACAATTCGGAAAATTGAAAAAATAAAAAAAAGTCGCATCAAACAAAACCACTCCGTGTTATTTAATAATGTTTGCCTAAATGAAAATATGCTGCCTAAATACACACACAATATATATATATATATATATATATATATATATATATATATATATATATATATATATATATATATATATAAAATTCAATGTCTGTGTGCATGTGTGTGATAATTGTGTGTTCCTTCTAGAAAGCGAGAGTAGAAAGTGACTAACTTGGGTTTACTTTCGGCAGCCGCGTAACTCTCGCTTCCCTGATTTTGTCCTTTCGTCCTAACATTCAATGAACGATGTTTCTGACAAAGGGGAAAGAATTGCTGTTTTCTTGGTCAGAATCTATCCATTTACAACTCATCGTTGGCTATTTTTTGACCTTGAAGTAGTATTTCTTAGCTCTTTACATCAAGTGGCTTCATACCTTGTCTGGAGCGATTTCCATAAAAAAATAATAATTTGATCAGTCCATTATATGATGTCTATTTGTAAAATGTCTCAAAGTTAAATTTACGGCGTCTTAAGAAGAAATTGAAATTCAGAGAATCTTCCTTAACCTGTGTCTAATGACTAGGGATCAAATTCAATGCAAATCTGATATATTTGAATTTTAAAATGGAAGATTGTGCCCCTTTTATGCCCAGAAAAAAACTATAAAATACTCCAAACAAACTGAAATTTGGGGAATTTTTATTTATTGATATTAAATATCTATTGTTAAAATTTCACAAAAATCGGAGGTATCTGAATTTTTTACGAAGGGCTTCCACCCCCTTTTTTTTTA
Source organism: Sepiola atlantica (assembly GCA_963556195.1). Taxonomy (NCBI): domain Eukaryota; kingdom Metazoa; phylum Mollusca; class Cephalopoda; order Sepiida; family Sepiolidae; genus Sepiola; species Sepiola atlantica. Next base: position 17,103,019 of record OY744528.1, on the reverse strand, counting down.
CCTCTTTTGTATTAAAGGTAAATTAAACTAAATATAGCTCACATTTAGACCGCTTACGCCTAGCAACTGTGTTCTAAAATTTATAATGATCGGTTAATTAGTTTAGGAGTGAAATCAATACATACAAATATATAAACATATAAATATGTGTAACTTTATATAGAGATTAGAGTATTTTTATCTTTGTTTATAGACGTCCAGAGCTTATGTCAATGTCCGCGTTTTTTCTTTCCTTTTAGCAGTTTGTATTGTTATAACTGTAGATTATATTTGATGTCAGTTTAATTAAATTAGTCACATCTATAAGTTACATTTTTTGTCACTAATAAAAAAGACAGCATTGGTACAGTTTATACAACAAGCAAGGAAATGAAAACAAAAAAATATAAAAAAACGGAAGACAAAAAATAAACAAAAAATATAAAAAAACCAAAAATATAAAAAACAAAAACAAAAAATATATTAAAAAAAACATAAAAACAAAAAACATAAACGCAAAATACATAAAAACAAAAAAACATAAAAAACAAAAAAGCAAATCAATATAAAAAATTTTTTTTTTAAATTCTCAAAACATTAAAACAAAAAACATTAAAACACAACAATGCTTCTTGTGTTTCCCTCAATTTCCTGCCAGCTAAAAATAAACTTGCACAATAATAAGAAAAATAATAAATGTTTAAAATAATAATGGAGGCGATATTATATCATGGTTTTTGTTGCGAATTTTAGGAGTAATTCAATTTTGTATCGATCTACTAATCGTCTCTAAGAGATTTTACATGTGTATGTGTATATATATGTATATTTTTGTTTAATTTTACTTCAGTCGAAGTTCTCAGAAATCAAGGGGCTCCTTCTAAGGGCTAACACTTGATCTCTATATGAGATACACAGATATTCGAATATTCTATTAAAGTTCTCCTTATATCTCAAACGTTCAGTTAGTAAAATAAATGAAGAACATTAATTTTCCTCTCCCCTATTGAGCAGTTAACTATGCTATACCATATTTTTCTTGCGGTCTCTTCGTCTTAGCGGATTCCAGGACAAAAATTGTTCTAGTCTGGTGGAGTATCCAGCGAAGTGCTATTACTTGAGGTAACATTACTTGGAGAAGATACAACATTCCTCGTATGAGCCAGAGTATAGCCGTAACGAGAGGATCTTATTTGAGCTTTGAATACTATGTTAATTTGAACATTTGGTGAGGGTTTACTTGTAGAGTGAAGTATCTTCATGTCACGTTGTCCTGAGAAACCTTTGTACAGAGAGATCGAAGACACTTGAGGATAATGACAAGTAGGTAATTCAAACTCTGTACCTTACGAGAGTACAGCATTGCTTTTGAAATCTACTGCAGTGATGTTTTCTCTGCTCTACAACTCTTTTCTGACAGAATATACGTTGTAGTCTCTCTCTGCTCTATCTTTATTCACACAGAAGATAGGTCCATCTTGTCAGATATTTACAACAAGGATTCTTATTTCTTCCACAACGAAAAAATAATGTCCTTTCTCGGTACCAACGTTGTTCTAATCTTCTGTAACACACACACACACACACACATATATATATATATATATATATATATATATATATATATATATATATATATATATATATATATATATATATGTGTGTGTGTGTGTGTGTTCATTTTACTTCGGTCGGTTGAAGTTCTCAGAAATCAAGGGGCCCCTTCCTGGAGCTAATACTTGATTATATGAGATACAAAGATATTCGAATATTCCATTGAAGTTCCCCTTTATTTCTCAAACGTTCAGGAAGTGAAGAACATTAATTTTCCTCTCCCCAATTGACCAGTTAACTCTGTTGCAGTATATCTTTCTTGTGGTCGCTTGGTCTTACCAAATTCCAGGACCAGAATTCATCTAGTCTGGTGGAGTATCCAGCTAAGTGCTGTTACTAGATGCAACATCACTTGGAGAAGGTGCACCATTCCTCGTATAAGTCAGTATGTAGCCATAATGAAGGGATCTTATTTGGGCTTCGAATACTATGTTATTTTGAATAGTTGATCAGGGTTTACTTGTAGGAGGAAGTGTCTTCATGTCAGGTTGTCCTGACAAACCCCTGCACAGTGGGACCTTAGACAATCGAGGACAGTGTCTCGTAGGCTTTTAAGTTATCCCCTATATGTGTATGTATATGTATATGTGTATGTATATGTATATGTGTATGTATATGTATATGTGCTTCAGCACAAAGAAATAACTATTTTGGTAATTTTAAAAAATAAATCAATGAAATAAATCAATAAAATAAAATCAAATAAAAATGACACAAAACTAACAGTTCTCTTTTTTATGAATTAAAAAAGGGACATTTACATTTCATCAATTTTATGATTATTAGGAAAATACTTTATACACTTTTGGACAGTGGCGGGCAAAGCCCAAGGGATGTCCCGGGGCCAATTTCTTGATTGTATGTCTCAAAACTCAAGTATGAGTCCTCGTATCAATGGTGCACAGAGGGGGAGTCGCATCCAAATTAGGAGGAGGGGGTAGCATTCAATCATATTCAAACTATCCCCTTTTCTTATATTACTTAGCACTAGGACTTTACTTTATAGTCTTTGGTATCACCTGACATCTGCACATCACGGCCTAGTACTAAGAAATATTATGAGAAAGGGGGAGAGTTTGAATATGATTGGATGCCCAAAACACTCAAGTATAAGTCCTAGTACCGAGAAATATTATGAGAAAGGGGGATAGTTTGAATATGATTGGATGGACAAAACACTCAAGTATAAGTCCTAGTACCGAGAAATATTATGAGAAAAGGGGAAAGTTTGAATAGGATTGGATGTCATCTCCCAAAACACTCAAGTATAAGTCCTAGTACCGAGAAATATTATGAGAAAAGGGGAAAGTTTGAATAGGATTGGATGTCATCTCCCAAAACACTCAAGTATAAGTCCTAGTACCGAGAAATATTATGAGAAAAGGGGAAAGTTTGAATAGGATTGGATGTCATCTCCCAAAACACTCAAGTATAAGTCCTAGTACCGAGAAATATTATGCGAAAGGGGGATAGTTTGAATATGATTGGATGTCATCTCCCTAAGCCCAGTTTTGATGCCTGGGGCCACCGCCCCATCGTCCCTTTTTTTACACCTACCTGATCGTAAGTGACAACAAAACTGAATCCAAATGCTTCCTTCAATAAAACAAATATTTTTGCATGAAAACGCTTAATGTCTATGTAAAAAGATCAGATCATTTATAAAAAGACACCCCCCCAAATCATTATATGCTTCCCCCCCCAAAAAAAATGTATATGACTCAGATTTATTCAAATTAGGTCTTAATCAACTTAATAAATACTTTTGTGGTATTGATTTACTCCTCTCCAGGAGTTAGGCACAAGGCCAGTTTTTATCTTACTCCCACAAGTAAGATGTGACCCAAGGTCGGATCGGGAAAGTGGGGTTTGAAAAGCCAGCGCCCGAGAGGTGAGCACTCTGGCCATTAAAAATTGCCTAGGCAGCCCCGTCGTTATTCCCCGGTAGGGGCGCCTCAGGCAGTAAGCAATAAACTTACTCCTCTCCAAAGAGGGGAGGCGAAGCCTGGGAGGGTGGACCTCCTAGAACTGCACAGGACAGACCCATAGACCGGCATAAATCAAGCCCCGAAGGCCAAGACAATACCAGTCTATGGGGTGCAGTATCCATCGGAACAGATACTACACTTTGATCTTAGCCAAAAGGCCAAGAATTTTATTTATCTACCTCCCACAAGGTAAGATGTGACACAAGGTCGGGAAAGTGGGATTAGATAAGCCAGCGCTCGAGAGGTGAGCACTCTGGCCATTTAAAAATTGCCTACCGGGGAATGCCAACGGGGCTACCCAGGCAATTTTTAAATGGCCAGAGTGCTCACCTCTCGAGCGCTGGCTTATCTAATCCCACTTTCCCGACCTTGTGTCACATCTTACCTTGTGGGAGGTAGATAAATAAAATTCTTGGCCTTTTGGCTAAGATCAAAGTGTAGTATCTGTTCTGATGGATACTGCACTTCATAGATCGGTATTGTCTTGGCCTTCGGAGCTTGATTTCCGCCGGTCTATGGGTCTGATCTGTCCTGTGCAGTTCTAGGAGGTCCACCCTCCCAGGCTTTACCTCCCCTCTTTGGGGAGGAGTAAGTTAATTGCTTACTGCCTGAGCCGCCCCTACCGAGGAATGCCGACGGGGCTGTCCAGGCAATTTTTAATGGCCAGAACGCTCACCTTCTCGGGCGCTGGCTTTTTAAATCCCACTTTCCGACCTTGTGTCACATACTCCTATTGTGGGTAGGCGTTAAATACCGGCCTTTTGGCGAAGATCAAAGTGTAGTATCTGTTCCGATGGATACTGCACCCCATAGACTGGTATTGTCTTGGCCTTCGGGTCTTGATTTACGCCGGTCTGTCCTGTACAGTTCTAGGAGGTCCACCCTCCCAGGCTTCGCCTCCCCTCTTTGGGGAGGAGTAAGTTTATTGCTTACTGCCTGAGGCGCCCCTACAGGGGAATGCCGACGGGGCTGCCAAGGCAATTTTTAAATGGCCAGAGTGCTCACCTCTCGAGCGCTGGCTTTTCAAACCCCACTTTCCGACCTTGTGTCACATACACCTATTGTGGGTAGGCGTTAAATAATTGGCCTTTTGGCGAAAATCAAAGTGTAGTATCTGTTCTGATAGATACTACACGCTGTCTACCCTCTCAGGCTTTGCCTCCCCTCTTTGGGGAGGAGTAAGTTTATTGCTTACTGCCTGAGGCGCCCCTACCGGGGAATGCCGACGGAGCTGCCCAGGCAATTTTTAAATGGCCAGAGTGCTCACCTCTCGAGCGCTGGCTTATCTAATCCCACTTTCCCGACCTTGTGTCGCATCTCACCTTGTGGGAGGTAGATAAATAAAGTCATGATATATGGCAGTGAATGTTGGGCCCTCACCCAGTCGTCTATTGCCCATCTGCAGTGCAATAACAGAATCATGATCAGATTGATTTGCAATGTGAAATCTGACCAAACTCAACACATCAGGTCAGAGGATTTGCTGAAAGCACTACACTTGCCCAGCATGGAGGTTATCCTAAGGATAAATCGATTGCGCTGGTATGGTGATGTGGAACGTTCATCCTTCTAGATAAATCGTTGCAGAAGCATGAATTTCCTAAATCGCAGGAAGGTTGGCCGGCCAAGGAAAACTTGGAAGCAAGTGATTGGATAAGACCGCACAGAGTAGAATTTGGAGACCGCTGAACCGTGAGAAGTGGAGAATGAGCTTGCATAAAATCAGAAAACGTCTCACCCCTTAACAAAAGGAACAATGACGTTAAAAATTTCTGACCACATCTGTACAAGAATATAAATGTATATTCGTTCACGTTCCACTTAAAAAGTTTGCGCGAAATGTTTGAACTTGTGTATATATGAAATGTAAACATGCTATTATGGAAAGATAACAATTGCAGATTTCATTTATAAAAAGAATCAAACGCCGTTTATTTAATAAAGGAAATCGATTCTCAAGTCTGGACAAAGGAGAAAGAAAAAATCAGTTTAACAACACATCAGTTATTTTATAGCAAATTACTTTCAAATATTTACATTGAGTTTCAATTTCCAGAAAGGCAAACTTGAAATAACACAGATTGATTGATGTTTATTTTTTTAATTCTTTCTTATTTTCACAATAGAATATTCTATATTAATAAAGCAGGAGGTACGTGTGTCCGTCCGGCTTTTTAAAGTCCAGCATAAATAGATATAATAAAACATGGCTGATTATTGAATTTGAAATCACAATGTCCTCCTCCTCCTCCTCCTCCTCTTCTTTTCTTCTTCTTCTTCTTCTTCTTCTTCTTCTTCTTCTTCTTATTATTATTATTATTATTATTATTATGTACTCACTAGGAGTTCTCACGCAGGTCATCATCAGTGATTGCTCACTGATAATAACCAGTGATGTTCCCTGGAGTCTGAGTGACAACAAGTTTCCCCAGATTTCCAGTACTCTTCACTTCTTTCGATAACCATTGTAAATGATTTCGCGTTATCGCAACAGCTGTTTAAAAAAATTTTTTTTTTATTTTTTAAAATTATTTTTAAAATTATTATTATTGTTGTTGTTGCTGATATTATTTCGCCTTGAACTTAGTAAACCCCGCAGAGACAAGTAATAAGATTACAACCGTTTTTAGCATTTAGACAAAGTGGAGCGAGGGTGGTGAATTCTCATTTGGAAGCAACAAGTTTATTAAAAAAAAAAAACAGTTATAATCTATCAGCGGAGTCAGCATTTTATCTACATGAGATTCTTCAAGATGGTCATTCAATGTTCATAAAGTACAAATGTTTTACTATCATTCTACTTTTGAAATATCGGACATTCTCTATTCAGAAAAAAATCTATGACAAATTACCACATGTGAATGGGGTTGAGTAGGTTAGGTGGTGTTGACTTCATTGCTATGCAAATGAAGTCTATGACACCCTAGAAGTTAAATATATATATATATGTATATTTCGGCAGCAAGTCATTTATTATACACGCGTCGTTAAAGACCACAGAGTTTTCTCTCTTCGCTATCTTTCTTGTTAATTTCTCGACGCGGCGAGCGATTCGTCGGTTTTCTGGTGTTAATTGGTAGAGTATGGTACCTAACGTTGTATCGTGGGCCATTACTCTAGTGATTTCAGTCTCTCGATCGTCTTCATAAGGTTGTGTCTTATTGTTACTATATATATATATAAAATGTATGTAAAAATAAAAATGGAATAAAGGATAAGCAAACATTATTATTTAAGACACACCGTCTGCACCATCAAAAGTTGGCATTGGAATTCTTATAGTAACAACAGGGAGAATTTATAAGCTTCTCTTTGAAGTGCAATTTGACAAAATATCATTTAACAAGGGTATAGCCAGCTCTTCCAAAGGAAACTCTGGATTGGTGCTAAAATAACCGAGAACAAACCCATCAGTATTTCCTGGTAGAGGCACTTCAGGCAACTCGTAATTAAGCCTCCTTCTTCTCGTAGGATGAAATGATGCTTGGAGAGAAGCACCTCCTTGCATTAAACCAAACCATACCTTATTTTAACAAGTAAGGATACTGAAGCCACACAGGTCAGATCTCAAAATGCCAGGATGATCTCATGGCAAACCTCCGGGTGGTATGAACACCCAACACACAAACAGACTCCTCTTGACCTTTTGGCTAAGATCAAAGTGTAGTATCTGTTCCGATGGATACTGCACCCCATAGACTGATACTGTCTTGGCCTTTGGGGCTTGATTTACGCCGGTCAATGGGTCTGTCCTGTGCAGTTCTAGGAGGTCCACCCTCCCAGGCTTCGCCTCCCCTCTTTGGGGAGGAGTAAGTTTATTGCTTACTGCCTGAGGCGCCCCTACCGGGGAATGCCGACGGGGCTGCCCAGGCAATTTTTAAATGGCCAGAGTGCTCACCTCTCGAGCGTTGGCTTATCTAATCCCACTTTCCCGACCTTGTGTCACATCTTACCTTGTGGGAGGTAGATAAATAAAGACAAAAAGAATAAAAAAAAGTAGGTTTTTAAATAAACAATGAATTCCATTTTTATGTTGGATTAGATTTTGGAACAATTCATTTTAAAATGTGTAAATTCTAAATGTCTGACACAAAGCGACATCAGATAATCACCAAATATTTTTCATCTATGGTGATCAGACGATCTCATTTTAACATGGGGGGGGGGTGGAAGGTGATAACTTACCTATAAACGAAGGTACAAGCGTATTATTATTTTCGAAATTATTTTGCGATCAAATATTGTCTCTCCAACTATAGGGTCCGTAGAATAAGAGTCGGTTCGGTCGGTTTTGCAAAAACGAGGTCTGGAAAACTATGAAGCCAAAAGGCCAAGAATCTAATTTCAATACATCTAATTGATACAATTTTAAATTTTAAGCAATTTTAAAAGCGACATTTGTTTTATTTAATTAAATAATATTTATCTCACAATTATTTTACACAAAGAAGAAACAGACTGTTTAGTTTATTCATCTATATGATAATATTGATAATATAGAGAATCTATATGATAATATTGATGATCTATATGATAATATTGATAATATAGATAATCTATATGATAATATTGATAATCTATATGATAATATTGATAATCTATATGATAATATTGTCAGATAAGTAATCGTCTGTCTGCAGCAATTCATATTCAAACGTAACTACTTGGATTGACTTTTAAAAAAGTATGTTATAATTTTAAGCAATTTTATTCAAGTAATCGAATGATCAAACGACAGCATAAGTAATTCGGTGCTTCTCTAGATTAGGACCCAAGCTAAAATCGACTTGGCATATATAGCCTATGACCTTCACTGAGAGGTCAGTAGTCCACATGCCAATTTTCAGACAATTTTCAGACAATTTTCAGACAATTTTCAGACAATTCTGTCCAGCGGTTTGAGTGAACATAAGACACAAAGATCAGGCGGACGCACACATAGAGTTACTATTTTATATATATAGATAGAAGATATATATTTTTTGTAAGAACCCATATATATATATATATATATATATATATATATATATATATATATATATATATATTGGAACATGAAGTGGTGCTTAGCGCGTTAGAGTAGCGTTTAATCAAGTGCCGACAGCTGTTTAGGAAAAAAGTGCTTTCAAGTGAGAAACTCCATATTATACCTTCCTACCTTCTCGCTATGCCTATCACTCTGCTATAAATGTATTTATCTCACTCTGTACAAATTGCCAGGATATTAGATATTCAATTAATGTAATGGTCAATCGATAGCACAAGTAATTCACTTAAACTTAACAAAAATCATATCTAAAAAAAAAATGTCCTCTCGATTTTTTTATAACACAAGAAATTAAGAGATAGCCGAAAAAGAAGGGGGCTGTTCAATAATCGAAACAAAAATGACAGCAAAAAAAAACTCCCAGACAATGCCGGGCGAACAGAACTAGTCTGTTATATCTTTGATCAAATTTTGAAATATCGTCTGCCAAAGCATGTTTACTAAACTTCTTATCCAGACGTGAAATAAGTTTATCTAACCCATCATCTGTTTTTTGGAGCGCCAATGTCCACTTCATCAAACACTTGCTTTCTTATACTTAATCCATCTTACGGTAAAGACCACGCCATGGCGATTCCTCGTTTCCTCTTGTCAGTTTTTGTCATTTCCTTCCATGCTAACAGTTCCTGTCTGTATCTCACATAATCTTTTTGACTTTTTTTAATTCAAGAGTGATGGATGCAAATATTTGAGCCATTATTATTTTTTTCTTTGAGTCAAAACTTCTGTGTTAAAACTTGAATCATAGACAAGACTAAAATCTAGAAGCAAGTCTTAAGGATATTTGAATTAATTATTATTTTTTCTTTTTATGGAAGTCACTCCAGACAAGGCATGGAGCCACTTAATATAAGGAGCTAAAAGAAGAAAAAAAATACTACTTCAAGGTAATAAACTAGCCAACGGTAAGTTACGTGGATAGATTTCGACCCAGAAAACAACAATTCTTCCCCCTTTCTCTGAAAACATCGCTCATGGAATGTGAGGACTAATGGAGAAAATAAGGGAAGCGAGAGTTACGAGGTTACCGAAAGTAAACCCAAGGTCCACTTTCTTCTCTCCTTAAAAGGAATTTGAACTGAACACGCTGATCTGACTTAACAGAAGGCATTTGTTTTTCATTCTGCTACCATTTGTTATACCTGGTATAGTACTTAAGTGCAAGGCTACTCTATTTTTTTTGGCTAAGATCAAAGTATAGTATCTGTTCCAATGGATACTGCACCCCATAGACTGGTATTGTCTTGGCCTTCGGGTCTTGATTTACGCCGGTCAATGGGTCTGTCCTGTGCAATACTAGAAGGTCCACCTTCCCAGGCTTTGCCTCCCCTCTTTAGGGAGGAGTAAGTTTATTGCTTACTGCCTGAGGCGCCCCTACCGGGGAATGCCGACGGGGCTGCCCAGGCAATTTTTAAACCCCACTTTCCCGACCCGACCTTGGGTCACATCTTGCTTGTGGGAGTGAGATAAAAACTGGCCTTGTGCCTAACTCCTGGAGAGGAGTAAATCAATACTCTATTTAGTGAGGTAGACCTATAGATCTTGTTAGACCATCTAGGAGATAGAAACTATGATGTAAAACCTGCGTTCTGCATCGTATCTTTAGTCATCTGGCCTTAGGCTTTGCAGGAGAGCATGCTGTGCATGTCATACAATGCACACAACCGAAACTGATGGAAAGTAGAAAAATGCATTGTGGATGTACTTCCCGCAGCTCCGTAACTCTCGCTTTTTCTACTTAGTCTTTCAGTCCTCACTTTCCATTAGAAATATTTCTGATAAAGGGTCAAGAAAATGACAAGGTAGCCTCTTGTTTAGTGTGATGATGTGAGTATTTATTCATTCCATTCACTATTTTCAATCCTTTCATAATATTCTTCATCATTCAACTGACAATCTATCCATCTCATTAACCCTTATCCTCGAGTGGCTTTTAGCCTTGATAGGTGGTGACTCATTATGAATTAATTAGAAATATTTGTCATAAACAGTCCTCATAAGTCATCAAATCTTATTCATTCCATTCATTATCTTCAATCCTCTCATAATATTCTTTATCATTCAACTGACAATCTATTCATCTCATTAACCCTTATCCTCGAGTGGCTTTTAGCCTTGATAAGTGGTGACAGACTATATATAAACATTCCATTTTAGATCTGGAGTGAAAGTCAATCCTAAAGGTTAATAAAAAAAAGGGTCTTCTTCAAGGAGAGCGCCATTCATTTCGACTGGGGCAAAACCAGGTTCTGAGTACTGGCGGCGAAACGAGAGAAGGTTGGTTTTAGAGGTTTTAAATGTAAAAAGTCCTTTTTTCCCCCGGGTACCATATGCTCCATATCCGAAGAGAGAAAATCATCAAGATCTTGAATACCAATGCTCTTCGACGTTCAACCATAAACAGTTGTGCCGTCTGTGTAGATGTCAACAAATGAATTTAATACTACCAGGACGAGTTTAATATTATTTATTTGTTAGGAACACAACAAAACGGTTCAGTGTGATATAAGTCTCTCACTAAATATTCGAACCAGGTGATTTTGGTAGCAGTAAGAGGATTTGTGACTAGATGGGGGTTATCGCCTCCGACTTTAGTAATCAAAACAGAAACTGGTGAGCGGATTAAATATAAAAATGTAAAAAAGAATGGAATGATTTTTTTTTTATTCAGAACACAAACCAATAGATGATGTTAGTGAATGACAAAATAGATTTTTTTTATGTAGCTTTTATTTATTAGCCTATTATTCCAGTAATTGAAGTAGGGGACAATCTCGCTTTACTTTATATATATTATTATTTATGTAAGAAAATGTGAATGATTATTACATGTTTGAGCATTCGTAGAGTTTACAAGTGGTGAAGATAAAATTCATGTACCCTGCAAAATAGTGGAATCTGGTGATTCTGATAGCAGTAAGATGACTTACTAGATTTTTTTTGATCTAGTTTTAAATTATTAGCCTATTCCAAGAATTGAAATAGGGGGGAAATCTTACTTTACTATAAATGTTGCATACCCTTTAAATTCTGGTACCTTATCTTTCTCGTCGCGTGGAGGGGGTGTCGTTTTCTGGTTGAGTTCTTTCTTCGTTTCTGTACTGCCGTGAACATCGTCGTCTACAACAAAACCTTCATAACAACATTCACGAGGCAACAATCTTTTACTTTGATTTGTTTATTTCAGGCGTCAGTCTACCGTCGATCTTGGGGATGTTTCACCAACGTTAAGGGAGAGACCAAATTACTACTTTATCGTAGTTCATTCCTAGCTTAAGTCCTTAGCAATTCGAGGAGGGGGGAAGAAGGAATCTCATGCCTGTATTCTCTTAGGGAATTTAATTCCCATTTTTCATGTTGAAGACTACATAGAGAAATCGTCTGTTCGGCTCGCTTCCAAAACCCAGACTGGTAAAACACAGTTTCCCTCACAAAAGCCCGTGACGTCACAGAACCCCTATGCGCAGGTGCACCTTGACCCTTGACCTGAGGTCTCGTCAACTTGGTGGCCCTGTCAACGTCTGTGACCTCCGACTGTGAGAACAGCCCTATCTTGCACTCGGTTGTACGTGTTCGCCCGCACTAAATCGTGCAATCCCTCACACATACGTCCACTTCAACATGCGTCCGGCCCCACAGGGCCATTATCCAACATAAATTTAAGACGTGGCAGGTTGTTGGCTTCGTAACATGTATTCGAGATATTGATTCACTCATGAAAACTGTTAGCCCATATTGTGTTATGTATTATACATGAAAAACCGCAAAGCTTATTATTGCCCTCCCTTTTAAAGTTATTTTAATCAAATTATGGCCATGAATTTGCATGAGTTGTAATGCAATCTGCATCAGTTGCTTGTTATAAATGCGCTTAGCAGATTATGTGCAGCTGTTATTATGTAAGAAAAAAGAAAGAATTCTTAAATCATAGAAGAAAAATGTATGCAGATATCAGTCAGAGATTATGGATTTCCATAAGTGAATACTTATATCGATAATGAGGAAGGGGAGAAATTTAAATATCATTTTTTTTTGCATAACACGGCCAAAAATTTATACATATTTGTAAAAACCACAGCAGCTAATAATCATTGGTTTAATGGTGTACTTGAAAAAAAAACCCACAATGTCACATAAACTAAGGTCCGTATTTACTTGCCTCCCCACGAGGGAAGAGCTAGATAAATGTTGGTTTGTAATGTGGGGAAAATCCAACTCCCTAAAAATTGGCCACTCTGGATAAGATCAACAATAAAAATTGTCTCATTTTAGAAGGATATCTCCGTCACTGATTTAAGACAAAAACGTTAAAGTCTAGTATCAGAACAGATACTACATTTTGCTTCTAGACAAAAGGCCAAGAAAAGACTAAAGTCTAATCACATTAACACACAGGTTTTCATTAGATCACCGACGTTGAGCCTGGTCAGTAGCAGATGGGTGGACATTTGAAATACCAGGTGCTTTATGAGGAAAGAGAATGACACCTCCCTGCAAAAAAAAAAAATACTAAAAAAAACAAAAACAAACGTCATCAAATCATCTCTTCTGACCAGAATATACATGGGACTTGGAAATGCTTGTTAATTCCCTAGATACTTCCTCCTTTGGAAGAATCTGGCTCAACCTGCCCAGGATGAATCATGACACGAGGAGGAGGAGTAGGAGTAGGAGTAGGAGTAGGAGGAGGAGGAGGAGGAGGAGGAACTAAGATCTGGCATAAAATAAGAAAATACAATCCTACCTATGGGAGGCAGCTATTTTATGGGTGACTAGTGGTACTTATCCGGGTGTTGTCCGGGACGCAGGGAAATCATTTTAGTTTTTAATTTTTATTTGTTTTCACATTTGTAAACTTATACAGGAAAAGAAATAAAATTTTAGTTGTAAGGGAGACAACTCCTGTTAAATTATTTAATGTAAAATATGATGCTGATATTAATTTTAGGTGACTATTTAAAAATGTTTCATATTAGCAGTAGTCTGGGCCGGACTAAGTAATTTTAAAAGTAAATTGTAACAAAGTATGTTATTATATTGCTAATTTTATTTCATTTTAATGGAAATTGCTCCAGACAGGGCATGAAGCCACTTGATGTAAGGAGCTAAAAAAAATGACTACCCCATGGTCTAAAAAACTCAAACAATAAGTGCTAGATGGATAGATTCCGACCCAGAAAACAGTAATTCTTCCCCCTTTGTCAGAAACATCACACATGGAATGTGAGGACTAAAGGACAAAATAAGGCAAGCGAGAGTCACGAGGTTGCCGAAGTAATTGCTATGAGGAACACTATGTCGTTTTGTGGCAAGCCATTTTTTGTTCCTTTTTTGAATATTTGTAAATGTTGTCCCACTCTCCACGATGAATATTTTGTAAATAAAATCATTTTAAAACAAATTGGGGATAATCTAAGTAAGATCAAGCCACAGAGTAAATGTGGTATTTTGGTGAGCGTATCTAGCGTAGGGTAAGCCCAAAAGTTTTTGACAAAATTGGATGACTATCGACCCGCCCCCTCCCCCGAAACAATTCGGGCTTCATGCCTAAGACAAAGGATGAACTTTATGATTATTGCTTTTGTTTTACAACAAACCTTGTTGTAAATGTATATTTTTTGCTTAAATGAAATGACACTATATTACCTTTTTTTTTTTACATTCTACGATATTCAATTTTTAAGGTGATGTCTAAAGATGTAGTCAGTTTTTTACCAGTTTTTACCAGTTGTATTTACCATTTTATTTTTACATTTTTACCAGTTTTTAAACATTTTTTACCAGTTGTTTTTACATTTTTACCATTTTTTAATTCCAGTTGTTAAAAACATGTTTTACCAATATTTTTACATTTTACAATATTCAATTTTTATGGTGATGTCCAAAGATGTACTCAGTTTTTTACCAGTTGTATTTACCATTTTATTTTTACATTTTTACCAGTTTTTAAACATTTTTTACCAGTTGTTTTTACATTTTTACCATTTTTTAATACCAGTTGTTAAAAACATTTTTTACCAATATTTTTACATTTTACAATATTCGATTTTTATGGTGATGTCCAAAGATGTACTCAGTTTTTTACCAGTTGTATTTACCATTTTATTTTTACATTTTTACCAGTTTTTAAACATTTTTTACCAGTTGTTTTTACATTTTTACCATTTTTTAATACCAGTTGTTAAAAACATTTTTTACCAATATTTTTACATTTTACAATATTCAATTTTTATGGTGATGTCCAAAGATGTAGTCAGTTTTTTTACCAGTTTTTACCAGTTGTATTTACCATTTTATTTTTAAATTTTTACCAGTGTTTAAACATTTTTTACCAGTTGTTTTTACATTTTTACCATTTTTTAATACCAGTTGTTAAAAACATTTTTTACCAATATTTTTACATTTTACAATATTACAATTTTTATGGTGATGTTCAAAGATGTACTCAGTTTTTTACCAGTTTTTACCGGTTTTATTTACAATTTTATTTTTACATTTTTATCAGTTTTATAAATATATATATATATATAAATATATATATATATATATATATATATATATAAATATATATATATATATATAAATATATGTATATCTAAATATATGTATATATATATAAATATATATATATATTTCTTTCCCTACAACTTTTATTTTATTTTTTCAAATTTTAAATCTTGGCCATTGCCAACTTATCTATCCCAGCGACTTCCTCTGATGATAAAATTTTGATCTTTGAAAAGCCTGGCTTAAGGAAAATTTAACTTGAATAAATTGCCTTTTTGCGGAATATACCTTGCTTTGAACTTTTGAATTGAATTTTGATTTGGCTTTTGCTTTCTCTAATTCCTTTCCATTCTCCTTCATTTCATATATATATATATATATATATATATATATATATATATATATATAGATAGATAGATAGATAGATAGATAGATATGTCAAGCTATAGAAGTTTCCCAATCTTTATTTTGTATGAAATATATAATATGGCGTTTAATTATTCATCGAGCTAAAGTTTTTCCATATCAGGATCCATGGTCATCAGAGACAAATGCTTACAAGTGCTGAAGTGGTTAAACACTTTCGATTGTAGGAAAGACATTTAACTCGATAATAAACAGTAGAGAAAGGATATAAAATGTAATTTTATTTCCCGGGAGAGCAATAGAAAAATTCACCGCAATTTGATTACTTGTCTGCAAGTTATTGAGACCATGATTAAATTTAATTGGAGTTTACTATAATATCCATAAAAGAAAAGAAAATTAATTTTGTACATACAGGATCTTCAAAAAGTCGTCATCTATTTCAAAATTTTAGAATAACATCCAAATAATATGACAGAACTTATACACAATGAATAATCAAGGGAGGCGCGAGAGCGCTCTATCCCTTAATAGACTACAAGAATGGCCTATGCTGGAAATCTCATTTCTTTGATCAATCATAACTCAAAAACCAATAAACCAAATTAGTTAAAACTCTGCACAAAATTTTTATTTGATAGGTTCTATAAGTGTGTAGAATTTCAGCATCATTAGTCAAGGCAACCCAGAGATCCAGGAAGTTCAATCATGAAATCATGTTATCCGTGTGTACGTACGTATGTATGTGCCACCCTGTATCTCATCAACTATTTGGTGGATTCAGCTGATTTTTGGCAGAGATAGAGGTTTTAGGGTCTAGTTGATGGCATTTTAATTTCAGTTTACCATATACTTTAGTTTTCCAGAAAATTCCAAAAAACCTTAAAAATGACCAGTATTCATACACTTTATTCTATATCGTATCGACCATTTGATGGATTCAGTTGATTTTTGGCAAAGATAGAGGTTCTAGTGTCTAATTGATGGCATTTTAATTTCAGTTTACCATATACCTTGATTAGTCAAACTACCAACTATATCAGTTATGAGAAGGCATTGTATTGAGGCATAGCCTTTACAAAAGTAGTGATATTCCATGATAAATGCCTGTATACTGAAATCATATGCCCTTAATAGGGTTAAGATGAAAATTCATATACACTAAATGTACAAAAGCAAGGAAATTCCCAAATTGTTACACTTTTATTGTCATTAAGGGTATGCGAGCACAACAGGGCTATGTATTTTACTTGTAGGAATTTTTCTTCAGCGCACCTCACACACTTCATCCACTCATGCATAGAGATTTATACTGTAGTGATGTTATAATGAAATGGTTTGGTTGATATGTAGTCATACCCTTAATGACAATAAAAGTGTAACAATTTGGGAATTTCCTTGCTTTTATACATTTAGTGTATATGAATTCTCATCTTAACCCTATTTAGGGCATATGATTTCAGTATACTGGCATTTATCATGGAATACATATTAAAAAAAGTATGTCATTTAACTGGAAACGGTTCACAAATGAGTGCATTGCATTTTTCAAAATTTCCGGAGTTATTCTAAAACTTTTTACTTCAATAAATGACTTTAATTGATCAAGGAAGTCTTACGAAGCCAAGTGGTGATTGCCACAAAATGGTCACCTTTGTGGTTAAAGAAAGTAATCAAATAGGTGGTTTGCATTTTTTTAGGAAAATATAATAAAATGTCTTTGTTTTTCATTTTAAATAATTTCTTTTACAAGAATAAGTAATCTAATAATTAGTTTGATTTGTCGCTACTTCTGCAGTTTACAGATCGTGCTGAAATGATAACGTTATTATTTAGAAAGCCATTCTTAACATGGGGAGGAGAGGGCTTTATTAACTTTTCTGTAGTTTCACCTAACAATTCAGTAAATAAATCAATAAATGAATAAATTTGGGAAAATGAAACTCTCACCGGAAGTTATATTACAGAGGAAGTTTAATAATGGGAACTAAATAGGACACAACACCGTTTGCTGCTGACTTACTTCTAAAGAGAGTTGCTTAATATTCCGGTTTGCCACTCAAATTATATAACTTTATTTCCCACCAGTGGTGTTAAACATTGGCTTCTAAATCTTGTATATCATTTTTATGGAAACAAAAAATTGTATGCATAAAATGTTGCCAGGCCTCATTTGAGCAAATAACATAAGTAGATATGGAAAAAAAATGTATTTAAAATCAACAGAAATAGTTTTAAAGTACGATAGTTAAGCTAAAAGAAATATTAGTGTTGGAAGAGGATCAGATAAGAGAAAAAGACAATCAGGAATCTTTTATTGGAAGTTTATTTTTGATTCTCTCTGCCATGTTTTATCGTGCTGTGTCGTGCTTTCCTTTTTGCTATGGAAATAGTTGCTTGAGATTGGAACAAAATCTTCGGTGGTACAACTAACCTCAAATAAAAGTCACCATTAAAAGTGTTGTGCTATTAGTACGACGGAGGAAATTTTTTTTTGGTGCGTGCATTTGAAAGAACTGCAGGTATTTATGCATGTATGTAAATGTGTGTGTATATGATAGGTAACAATATAAAAGAAAATATGTACACTTTTTTTTCTTTTTCTTTTTTTTAACATAGTTCACCCCAAGTAAGGCAGGTCGCCACTGTAGACATAAGGGGCTACTGAGACTTAGAGTGAACGTTTAGGGGGTCATCCTAAATTGGGAGCTGTATAGCAAGATGCTTGTTCTAGATTAGTTTTAAATTTCCGCATTCGGTACAGTCGGGGAAACAGGGAGCAGGGAGGGAGTTTCAAAGTCCGGCAGCTTGAGAAAAGAAACTACTTGAGTAGAAGGCTCTCCGGCATCTGGGGACCTCCACACTGAATGGATGGGATTTAGCTGATTGTTTGGTTAGTCGAATGTATTTACGTCGAGGGGGCACCGGAGCAGCAAGTTACTCGGAGCACATTCTATTGAAGTACTTGTAAAACAAGCACAAGGATGCAACATTGTGGCGATGGGTGGAGCTTGGTGGCTAGTGAGGGACCTGTTAGATTAGAGACTCCTTTTTGGACCTTGTTTAAGAGGGAGAGACTAGTGGATGGTGCACCAGCCCAGACGGGACAATAATACTCCATGCATGGGCGGATGGTGGCTTTGTAGAGATATATGATACTGTCAGGTGTGAGAAGTTTTCTAGCACGGTAGAGGGAGCCCACTTTCTTTGCAGCAGTCTTGGCAATGTCTTCTATGTATTTGTTCCAATTCATGTTACCTGTGAATGTTAGGCCAAGGAGTTTGAGCGTTGGACTCTCAGGTAGGGTGTTATTTGCCATAGCAATCAGTAGTTCAAGAGGTTTCTTGTAGTTGTTGAAGGAAAGGAGCTTTGTCTTTGAAAGTGTTAGTTATTGACTGGAAAAACAAAGATGGCGGTTTAGACAAACTGAATTTATTTGATAAGTAAATTTATCGATTCAAATAGATGAAGCCTGCAGAGTCGAGAAGACAATTTAAGAAAATATTTAAAAAATACAAAAACGTTGTCTTTATTTAGACTTGTCTAGATAATGATTTACTGGCAAAATATATGTGTGCATACATATATATATATATATATATATATATATATATATATATATAAATATATATATAACAAATACAAAATATATAATAGAAGCTGAAGCAGCCCTAAAGTGTACCATAATGTCTATAAAATTGGCTAATTTAAAAAATAATATTCATTACTGACTTGCTAAACTTACTTTAGCCGACAGCTACAAGTTCAATGCTTTTTTAAGCATTGCATTGAAGCAGGAGAGAAATAAAAAAGATACAAAATTTGCAGACGAACCAAAAACTTTTCCTCTTTGAGAAATAATAACTGCTATTTAGGAAGCCATAATTATCCATACTGTATTTTGCGAACCAACTGAAGATAGACTTTTAATATTGTGAGTTTGGAGAAATTTTTTTATGAGGAAGAAATATACTTTTTCTCTTGTTGAAATTAATGTTCCTCTCAGGACATTCAGCTGAAAATGTTTGGCTATTCTTTTTTGACTTTCATATGTACAAAAAATTAAACTATATTTCTACAAGTCTTAAGCTTGATAAAAGTTTAATTTGAATGGATTTCCTTTGTCACTTAATCTAGCCTGTTGATGTCTTCCATGATCCATGGATCAGTGATTGACTCATATCCAAGATCTACCGTTCAAAAATCAAACTATATTTCTACAAGTCTTAAGCTTGATAAAAGTTTAATTTGAATGGATTTCCTTTGTCACTTAATCTAGCCTGTTGATGTCTTCCGTGATCCATGGATCAGTGATTGACTCATATCCAAGATCTACCGTTCAAAAATCAAACTATATTTCTACAAGTCTTAAGCTTGATAAAAGTTTAATTTGAATGGATTTCCTTTGTCACTTAATCTAGCCTGTTGATGTCTTCCGTGATCCATGGATCAGTGATTGACTCATATCCAAGATCTACAGTTCAAAAATCAAACTATATTTCTACAAGTCTTAAGCTTGGTAAAAGTTTAATTTGAATGGATTTCTTTTGCAGGGAGGTGTCAACGTCCTCCTAAATATAGCGCCTGGTATTCCCAAATGGTCACCCATCTGATACTGGCCAGATTCAACGTTGCTTAACTTTGGTAATCTAACGACATCCGGTGTGTCAACGTTATTATGTCGTATGTATGCCAAGTGTATAAAGGTTTATACACACAACAGACAACTAAAACAAGTACATTAAGACACTAAGAGGCTCTCCTGTAAGAATAGCATTTTGGGGTTGTTTTATTACATATGTTATTATCCAAAGTTTACATCACACGGAAATCTATCTAGAATGAAAGGTCCGTCAGATTGGATTAGGGTTAGGGTTAGGGTTAAATTAAATCAAAATATTTTTATTTCTTTCTCATTCCACAAGTAATTAAAATTCTGTGGTATTATTCCTTTTTTCATTTACAAGATTACCCCCCAAAATGCCACCCATGTAATCTTTAATAACATTCGCAATCCTTTCAACTATCCAATCATATTTGGTACAAATAAACTTCAGTCTATGCCTGACTTGTCCACCAAGTTTCTGTCGTGAATGTCCAACAGTCTTTGTTTTATCGCTGTCTTGATATTCTTTTGATAGAGATTATCTTTGAGATAACCTACAGATAAAAATCTAGAAGGATTTAGGTCCGGTGAGTGTGAAGTTCTTCCAGGATCACACTTCATACTTATGTGACAATCACCAAAGTATCCCCACATATCATTGAATAACGGTATAACAAAAAGTGTTGAACATTTATGACTGAAATTTAGTCGACAAGTAAAACATAGACTGAAGTTTATTGGTACCAAATATGGTTGGATTGTTAAAAGGATTGTGAATTTTATTAACGGTTCCATGGATGGCATTTTTGTGGTATCATCATATAAAGTGGAATCTTAGAATCCAAATTAATGAGCAAGACATCCTAGAAGGGATAAAAAGAATGTAAAAAACGAAGTTATGGTTACAGCATTGCGATCCTAAATCAGCACACCTGAACCTGGATTATTCATATAATAACAATTATTGTGGAATAAAAGTATAATGTTGAAAAGATATACAGAAGATAAAGAAATAAATGAAAGAAAAATAGATGACAGTGAAAATGATTTGAAAGGAAAATAGGAGAGGTCGATAGAGAGAAGAGAGAGAGAGAGGTTGATAGAGAGAGGAAAGTAAGAGAGGTCGATAGAGAGGAAAGAGAGAGAGAGAGGTTGATAGAGAGAGGAAAGAAAGAGAGGTCGATAGAGAGAGGAAAGAGAGAGAGAGGTTTATATTGAGAGGAAAGAAAGAGAGGTCGATAGAGAGAGGAAAGAGAGAGAGAGGTTTATATAGAGAGGAAAGAAAGCGAGGTTGATAGAGAGAGGAAAGAGAAAGAGAGGTCGATAGAGAGAGGAAAGAGAGAGAGGTCGACAGAGAGGTCTATAGAAAGAGGGGGAGGTATATAGAAAGAGGAAAGAAAGAGGGAGAGAGGTTAATAGAAAGAAAGACGTCAATAGAGAGGGTGAGGGCGATAAAGCGTAACAGAGAGGAGGAGGAGGAGGAGGAGGAGGAGGGGGATACTGTATCAAAACCTGGAGATAAAATAGAAAAAGTAGAATGTAAGAAAACAATGCCAAAAAGTAAAGAAAAAAGAAAGAGCGAAACGAAAACAAAGTTTACAACAGAAACAAAATAGAAATAAATATACATCGAAATAATGTGTGAAGTAAGTATGGACAGGCTGACTTACTAAATAATATATGCTTCAATATATATATTGAAGTAATGTAATAACTTTTTTAATCTTTTTTTGTTTTAGTTTAAACTAATTTCTATATATATATATTGTTAATTTAAATTAACTGCAATATATATATTGCAGTAATGTAATAACTTTTTTAATCTTTTTTAGTTTTAGTTTAAACTAATTTCTATATATATATTGTTAATTTAAATTAACTGCAATATATATTTTGAAATAATGTAATAACTTTTTTAATTGTTTTTTGATTTAGTTTAAACTAATTTCTATATATATATATTGTTAATTTAAATTAACTGCAATATATATATTGAAGTAATGTAATAACCTTTTTAATCTTTTTTTGATTTAGTTTAAACTAATTTCTATATATATATATTGTTAATTTAAATTAACTGCAATATATATATTGAAGTAATGTAATAACCTTTTTAATCTTTTTTTGGTTTAGTTTAAACTAATTTCTCTATATATATATTGTTAATTTAAATTAACTGCAATATATATATTGAAGTAATGTAATAACCTTTTTAGTGTTTTTTTGTTTTAGTTTAAACTAATTTCTATATATATATTGAAGTCATGTAATAACTTTTTTAATCTTTTTTTGTTTTAGGTTAAACTAATTTCTATATATATATATATTGTTAATTTAAATTAACTGCAATATATATTTTGAAGTAATGTAATAACCTTTTTAGTGTTTTTTTGTTTTAGTTTAAACTAATTTCTATATATATATTGAAGTCATGTAATAACTTTTTTAATCTTTTTTTGTTTTAGGTTAAACTAATTTCTATATATATATATATTGTTAATTTAAATTAACTGCAATATATATTTTGAAGTAATGTAATAACCTTTTTAGTGTTTTTTTGTTTTAGTTTAAACTAATTTCTATATATATATTGAAGTCATGTAATAACTTTTTTAATCTTTTTTTGTTTTAGTTTAAACTAATTTCTATATATATATATTGTTAATTTAAATTAACTGCAATATATATATTGAAGTTATGTAATAACCTTTTTAATCTTTTTTTGTTTTAGTTTAAACTAATTTCTATATATATATATTGTTAATTTAAATTAACTGCAATATATATATTGAAGTAATGTAATAACCTTTTTAATCTTTTTTTGGTTTAGTTTAAACTAATTTCTCTATATATATATTGTTAATTTAAATTAACTGCAATATATATATTGAAGTAATGTAATAACCTTTTTAGTGTTTTTTTGTTTTAGTATAAACTAATTTCTATATATATATTGAAGTCATGTAATAACTTTTTTAATCTTTTTTTGTTTTAGGTTAAACTAATTTCTATATATATATATATTGTTAATTTAAATTAACTGCAATATATATTTTGAAGTAATGTAATAACCTTTTTAGTGTTTTTTTGTTTTAGTTTAAACTAATTTCTATATATATATTGAAGTCATGTAATAACTTTTTTAATCTTTTTTTGTTTTAGTTTAAACTAATTTCTCTATATATATATTGTTAATTTAAATTAACTGCAATATATATATTGAAGTAATGTAATAACCTTTTTAATCTTTTTTTGTTTTAGTTTAAACTAATTTCTATATATATATATTGTTAATTTAAATTAACTGCAATATATATATTGAAGTAATGTAATAACCTTTTTAGTGTTTTTTTGTTTTAGTTTAAACTAATTTCTATATATATATTGAAGTCATGTAATAACTTTTTAAATCTTTTTTTGTTTTAGGTTAAACTAATTTCTATATATATATATTGTTAATTTAAATTAACTGCAATATATATTTTGAAGTAATGTAATAACCATTTTAATCTTTTTTTGTTTTAGTTTAAACTAATTTCTATATATATATATTGTTAATTTAAATTAACTGCAATATATATATTGAAGTAATGTAATAACCTTTTTAATCTTTTTTTGTTTTAGTTTAAACTAATTTCTATATATATATATTGTTAATTTAAATAAACTGCAATATATATATTGAAGTAATGAAATAACTTTTTAAATCTTTTTTTGTTTTAGTTTAAACTATTTTTTATATATATATATTGTTAATTTAAATTAACTGCAATATATATATTGAAGTAATGTAATAACCTTTTTAATCTTTTTTTAGTTTTAGTTTAAACTAATTTCTATATATATATATATATTGTTAATTTAAATTAACTGCAATATATATTTTGAAGTAATGTAATAACTTTTTTAATCTTTTTTAGTTTTAGTTTAAACTAATTTCTATATATATATATTGTTAATTTAAATTAACTGCAATATATATATTGAAGTAATGTAATAACCTTTTTAATCTTTTTTAGTTTTAGTTTAAACTAATTTCTCTATATATATATTGTTAATTTAAATTAACTGCAATATATATATTGAAGTAATGTAATAACTTTTTTAATCTTTTTTAGTTTTAGTTTAAACTAATTTCTATATATATATATTGTTAATTTAAATTAACTGCAATATATATATTGAAGTAATGTAATAACCTTTTTAATCTTTTTTTGTTTTAGTTTAAACTAATTTCTCTATATATATATTGTTAATTTAAATTAACTGCAATATATATATTGAAGTAATGTAATAACTTTTTTAATCTTTTTTAGTTTTAGTTTAAACTAATTTTTTTCAATATATATTGAAGTAATGTAATACTTCAAGATATAGGCTGACTTACTAAATAGCGCCGTAGCTACCAAACCGCTAATAGCAATATTCAGATTTGGAGATGTTTTCCTGCGAAAGATATTGTTTGATATCAATAAGATATTGTTTGATATCAATAAGATATTGTTTGATATCAATAAGATATTGTTTGATATCAATAAGATATTGTTTGATATCAATAAGATATTGTTTGATATCAATAAGAGATTGTTAGATATCAATAAGATATTGTTTGATATCAATAAGATATTGTTTGATATCAATAAGATATTGTTTGATATCAATAAGATATTGTTTGATATCAATAAGATATTGTTTGATATCAATAAGATATTGTTTGATATCAATAAGAGATTGTTAGATATCAATAAGATATTGTTTGATATCAATAAGATATTGTTTGATATCAATAAGATATTGTTTGATATCAATAAGATATTGTTTGATATCAATAATAACAAGTAAACTGATTGCCGGAATATTTTTGAATTCGCGTTTTGGTAAAAAAATGTCCAACTTCAAATAATCAAATAAGTAATTCTTCTTCTTTGCATGTATTTGAAGTGCCATCTGGTTATATAACAGTTTTCTCATTTCTTTATATAGTTCTTTGCATTATCATTGAGCTCTGTGAGATCTTTCAAGCGACAGACAAGGCAGTGCTACATCGTATGGTTCTCCTCTCCACATTTGCAGATGGTCAGTTTTGGAGCCCCATCAAGCCATAGCAGCTTCTGACCACTCCATTCCTGTTCCCAGGCGGTTGAGCATCCTCCACTGGACCTACAGTGCTTCTGAGCCATGAAAAACGGTTTAAGAAGGCCCCCCCTCCCATGTGAACAGAAGAGGGATTCATTCTCTAGCTTTCTCGTCCACAGCTGTAGTCTGGTTTCTTCCAGATACGTTGTTAGGGACTGGCATGGTTGAGGAAGCTTTTTCTTGACTTCAGTTGTCAAGCTGAGGGTTCACGTCTGTGAAAGAAGTGGTGTTCATCACTGGTAGCCTTTGTGATCTCTACTCGATTGGCAACTTCCTGTTTCACATCTGCATGGGGCAATGCCAGCAGGGTGATACAGGTTGTTCAGAATTGAATTTTAAAAATTCGAAAGACCAAGAAGAGAGGACCCTAATACTATTTAAAATGACGTCAAAGGAGCCCCTTGTGGGAATGAACAAATCTTTTCTGTTTTTATATCTGTTTAGGTTTATCAAGGGCTGCAAGATTAGAGGGTTTTTGTTTCGTCTTGGAACTCCTAGCTTTCATCCTATCATCATTCATCATCATTAGGTTTTTTTTAATCACTTTTGGAGGAGGAACTCCTCCCTGGTTTCTTTCCACCTTGTTTCATCCCTGGCTACGCGTGGCCAAGTTGGACCAAGTTAGCTGTTGAGATCATCTATCCACCACACTTGTTTTTTTCCATTGCCTCAGAGTCCATTCTGTCGCTTTATATCTCCACCTATTGTATGTACATTTCGAAAGGTAACCTGCCCATCTATGTTTAGCCATTCGTATAGTGGTGATGATGTCATTTACTCCAGTTTGCTGTCTGATCCACGTGTTTCTTTTTCTTTCACATAAACTGATGCCGAGCATAATGCGTTCCATTTTGCATGATACAACTCTTAGCTTTTCTATCGCTGCATTATTAAGTGCCCATGTTTTGCTACCATATGTCATAACAGGCATGATGTATTCATTGAACAACTTCTGCTTAATGTTCATCGTGGATTTCCTACTCTTCATGATGTTGTCTACTTTGGACAAGGTTGTCCATCCAATTTGCCGTTTGATTTCAAGCATGATAGCGTTACTTTTCAGCAGATGTAGTTGTGAACCTCTCAACATTTTCACCTATCACTCGTCTATATGCAAATAACCAAGTGAATAAAAGAACATTCTATTATTGTAATCTATTATATAAAGGTGAGTTGTCTGTATGTATGTATGTATGTATGTATGTATGTATGTATGTATGTATGTATGTATGGATGGATGGATGGATCGATGGATTATGTATGTATGTATGTATGTATGTATGTATGTATGGATGGATGGATGTATGTATGGATGGATGGATGGTTGGATGTATGTATGTATGTATGTATGTATGTATGGATGGATGGAGGTATGTATGTATGTATGTATATATGTATGTATGTATGTATGTATGTATGTATGTATGTATGTATGTATGCATGTATGTATGTATGTATGTATGTATGTATGTATGGATGGATGGATTATGTATGTATTTATGTATGTCTGTATGTATGTATGTATATATGTATGTATGTATGTATGTATGTATGTATGTATGTATGTATGTATGCATGTATGCATGTATGTATGTATGTATGTATGTATGTATGTATGTATGTATGTATGGATGGATGGATTATGTATGTATTTATGTATGTATGTATGGATGTATGTATGTATGTATGTATGTATGTATGGATGGATGGATGTATGTATGTATGTATGTATGTATGTATGGATGTATGTATGTATGTATGTATGTATGTATGTATGTATGGATGTATGTATGTATGTATGTATGGATGTATGGATGTATATATGGATGGATGGATGGATGGATGGATGGATTATGTATGTATGCATGTATGTATGTATGTATGGATGGATGTATGGATGGATGTATGGATGTATGTA
>OY744528.1:17033358-17070858 GCA_963556195.1 Sepiola atlantica | reverse complement strand
ATGGACTTTTTGCGTGCAGCCTTTCTTTTACTTCTGGTGTTTTATCTCAAAATAGCCACAAATCCCTGAACACTAGCACAGCAAGCATCAAGTATTAACTCTGATTCTTTCTACTTTTGTGGAGGTGATTTTTTGAGGTGGGAAAGGGAAGGAACAACCTCCTGGAGCTGGGTCTGAATTTATCAATTATGAAAAAGATGATTGACTCTTAGTGTCATATAACCTGTGACATGCAGAAGTCTAGTGATGCCCGGAGCCAACTTCTTGATTTTATGCCTCCAAAGGTTCAAGTGTATAAGTCTTAGTATTGAGAAATATGAGAAAAAGAGGTAATTTGATTATTATTACATAACGCCCCCCCCTCCCTCCAATTTGGATGCCCAGAGCCACCGCCCTGCCGACACGCTGCCGCTGCAGATAACAAACAACGCTAAATATATGATTTAGAACATTTTAGAGCTAATCGCAGATTAACGTAATAGAAATGGGAACAAAATGAATAATTTACAATCTTGGCGTATCACCTGGCCGACTGACAAAACAGACGTATCAACGGGATTAGAAATTGTTGCAGGTGTCGAAAGAGTCAATAAATTCACCTACCTAGACAACGCAATTGATTCCAGTGAGCGAACTGACATTAATATAAGATAACATATATCCACAATATTAGAGAGTCTTCGGGCAGCTGTCGACAATTTTACAAAACTGCAGAAATCTCATCGTATGCGAGAGGACAGCATACAACACACATGTTCGACCTGTTGTGTGGCTGCGAGACGTGATCGATGACATAAATGTAAAAATGATACGATCCTGGCTGCAGTGCATCAGACGCAGAAAAAAGTTGCCCGTCTCATTTTACAGGCGTCCATGAGAAAGTGCGTTGTGCAACGACGTATCAACTGGGCCGGCCACGTCACCCACTGTCACTCATCCAAAATGCTCCAAAGTGTGTCCCACATTGACATCGATGGTCCAAAGCCACGCGGTAGGCTACTTAAGACATGGAGGGGATCAATAGATGACGACCTGACCCTGGCGGGCAGCAGAAGCGAAATGGCAGCAGACAGGAGAAATTGGAATTCATTCACGAGACGTCTAATCTCAGCATGAGACAAGAAGATGAAAAATGAAAATGAAATGAAAAGGAACGCGAGGATAAGAGTTAATGAGACAGAAGTGATTTTTCTGCCGAAAGTTGAGGAACACTATGGGAGTACTAACATTGATCGATGGTATGAAAGGTGAGGAACACTATGGGAGTACTAACATTGATCAATGGTATGAAAGGTGAGGAACACTATGGGAGTACTAACATTGATCAATGGTATGAAAGG
This sequence comes from Sepiola atlantica, assembly GCA_963556195.1. Lineage (NCBI taxonomy): Eukaryota > Metazoa > Mollusca > Cephalopoda > Sepiida > Sepiolidae > Sepiola > Sepiola atlantica. The sequence continues at coordinate 17,069,518 of OY744528.1, read as the reverse complement.
TGAGGAACACTATGGGAGTACTAACATTGATCAATTGTATAAAAGGTGAGGAACACTATGGGAGTACTAACATTGATCAATGGTATGGAAGATGAGGAAAACTATGGGAGTACTAACATTGATCAATGGTATGGAAGATGAGGAACACTATGGGAGTACTAACATTGATCAATGGTATGGAAGATGAGGAAAACTATGGGAGTACTAACATTGATCAATGGTATGGAAGATGAGGAACACTATGGGAGTACTGACATTGATCAATGGTATGGAAGATGAGGAACACTATGGGAGTAGTAACATTGATCAATGGTATGAAAGATGAGGAACACTATGGGAGTACTAACATTGATCAATGGTATGAAAGATGAGGAACACTATGGGAGTACTAACATTGATCAATGGTATGGAAGATGAGGAACACTATGGGAGTACTAACATTGATCAATGGTATGAAAGATGAGGAACACTATGGGAGTACTAACATTGATCAATGGTATGGAAGATGAGGAACACTATGGGAGTACTAACATTGATCAATGGTATGAAAGATGAGGAACACTATGGGAGTACTAACATTGATCAATGGTATGAAAGATGAGGAACACTATGGGAGTACTAACATTGATCAATGGTATGAAAGGTGAGGAACACTATGGGAGTACTAACATTGATCAATGGTATGAAAGGTGAGGAACACTATGGGAGTACTAACATTGATCAATGGTATGAACTGATTATTATTTATGGAGAAGTTTATGACAAGAATCTGTTGAAATTGGATTTGAAGGCGACCAAGTTGCAATCAGCAGGGAAGCAGTCCTGCAGTAATGTGTTCTGCAGTTGGGGAAGCCGTTGCAAAGAAGCTCTGTCCATGGAAATTCTGCTGCATGCAAAACACGTGGAGGGAGAAAAAAAAGTCTTTGTTGGGGATGTGGTAGGAAAAAAACGAGTTCTTGCTGCGAATGAGGAACCAAGGAAGAACTAAATACTGGAGTTCAACCGAGCAGCTTCAATCGAAATAGTGATAGAGTAGAGAGAGACTAGCAACGTCTTTTCTGTGAGAAAGGTGCTTTAAAAAAATTTTTTTTTTAACATAGTTCACCCCAAACAAGGCAGGCCACCACTGTAGACGTAAGGGGCTACTGAGAAAAAAGAAAAGGGGAGAAGGTTGAAGGGGGAGGTCAACCTAAATTGGGATCTGCGCTTGCGAGATGTCTGTTTACATTAGTTTTAAATTTCTGCATGTCAGTACTGTCGGGGAAACAGGGGGCAGGGAGGGAGTTCCAGAGGCCAGCAGCACGAGGAAAGAAGCTATTTGAGTAGAAGGCTCTCCGGCATCTGGGGACCTCCACAGTGAATGGATGCGATTTAGTTGATTGTCGAGTTAGTCTAGTGAATTTACGTCGAGGGGGCACCAGAGCAGCCAATTCATCGGAGCATAATCCATTGAAGTATTTGTAAAACAAACATAAGGATGCCACATTGCAGCGATGGGACAGAGACTGGAGCTTGGTTGACAGTGAGGGACCTATTAGGTTGGAGAGAAGAGATCCCTCCCTCCCTCCTTAAATTTTGAAGTCTATTCTATACTCTGTCGAGGCAGGAAAGAGTGCTCTGTGCAGCATCTACACAGATGTGCCAGCAGTATTCCATTTTTGTACGGATCTGGCTCTCATATTGGTAGAGGTTTGCATATCTGACTCTATGAGAGGTAAACGATTCTTGTAGACGGTATCATATCAGACACTATTTTAGTAATGTGACAAGTGATTAAAGAATTTGAACCAAAAAAATCAACTAAATAAAAGCAACGTCACCCCAATTATTCTACCTGCCAATTCGCATGAAGATCCAACAAGAATTTGTTTTGGTTTTATCTTGCATGCAAAACACACACTCATCACAGACTAATTATAATACTTGGCTGATTCCATGCTGAGTTGAAGTGAAAATATTTAATGGCTAAAATATTTGGCAAACATGCGGAATAAGTTTCAGTTGGCTGAACAATTAGATGTCTAACGGACTGTAAATTACATAACAAACTACAAGTTTTCAAAAATAAACTCCCAGTAAAAATAATGTAAAAACAAAAGCACTCGGGGAGCATAAACCTCCACGAAGGCTTAATAAAAACTAAGTTGATTAGATGAGACAATTTGCAACCCTTTTTTTTCAAATTAATGACACTAATATACAAGTATTGTACAATTATAGCGATTCAGTATAGCGCAAGTGTTTTTTATTAAAAAAAAATTTAACAATGATAATAGCTATAAGATTAACCACAAAATTATTCTAGATCTGGATCCTGACCTGGGCTACTTCATTGAAAATTGTTTATAGTGCAACAAAACTATGGACTAACATGTTCACCGGAAATAATGTCGTTGATCGATTTTTTTCTCTAAACACTGGACCATGACTTTATGAACAAACAAAGGTAAAGAAGATATTTTTTTTTTTGTTTTACAAATACTTGGACTGTAATTTAGATCACATACCTCAGTGTTTTTATAAATAAATTTCCAGTAAAAGTAATGTAAAAAAAAAGCGCTTGGAGAGCACAGACTCCCAGCAAAGCTCAATAATACTCAAGTTGATTAAGTGAGTCAACATAGCAAATACTCAAGTTTATTAAGTGAGTCAACATTTCAAATACTCAAGTTTATTAAGTGAGTCAACATTTCAAATACTCAAGTTTATTAAGTAAGTCAACATTGCAAATACTCTAGTTGATTAAGTAAGTCAACATTGCAAATACTCAAGTTTATTAAGTGAGTCAACATTTCAAATACTCTAGTTGATTAAGTGAGTCAACATTGCAAATACTCTAGTTTATTAAGTGAGTCAACATTGCAAATACTCTAGTTGATTAAGTGAGTCAACATTGCAAATACTCTAGTTGATTAAGTGAGTCAACATTGCAAATACTCTAGTTGATTAAGTGAGTCAACATTGCAAATACTCTAGTTGATTAAATGAGTCAACATTGCAAATACTCTAGTTGATTAAGTGAGTCAACATTGCAAATACTCTAGTTGATTAAGTGAGTCAACATTGCAAATACTCTAGTTGATTAAGTGAGTCAACATTGCAAATACTCTAGTTGATTAAGTGAGTCAACATTGCAAATACTCTAGTTGATTAAGTGAGTCAACATTGCAAATACTCTAGTTGATTAAGTGAGTCAACATTGCAAATACTCTAGTTGATTAAGTGAGTCAACATTGCAAATACTCTAGTTGATTAAGTGAGTCAACATTGCAAATATTCTAGTTGATTAAGTGAGTCAACATTTCAAATACTCTAGTTGATTAAGTGAGTCAACATTGCAAATATTCAAGTTGATTAAGTGAGTCAACATTGCAAATACTCTAGTTGATTAAGTGAGTCAACATTGCAAATACTCTAGTTGATTAAGTGAGTCAACATTTCAAATACTCAAGTTGATTAAGTGAGTCAACATTTCAAATACTCTAGTTGATTAAGTGAGTCAACATTGCAAATACTCTAGTTGATTAAGTGAGTCAACATTGCAAATATTCAAGTTGATTAAGTGAGTCAACATTGCAAATACTCTAGTTGATTAAGTGAGTCAACATTGCAAATACTCTAGTTGATTAAGTGAGTCAACATTGCAAATACTCTAGTTGATTAAGTGGGTCAACATTGCAAATACTCTAGTTGATTAAGTGAGTCAACATTGCAAATACTCTAGTTGATTAAGTGAGTCAACATTGCAAATACTCTAGTTGATTAAGTGAGTCAACATTGCAAATACTCTAGTTGATTAAGTGAGTCAACATTGCAAATACTCTAGTTGATTAAGTGAGTCAACATTGCAAATACTCTAGTTGATTAAGTGAGTCAACATTGCAAATACTCTAGTTGATTAAGTGAGTCAACATTGCAAATACTCTAGTTGATTAAGTGAGTCAACATTGCAAATACTCTAGTTGATTAAGTGAGTCAACATTGCAAATACTCTAGTTGATTAAGTGAGTCAACATTGCAAATACTCTAGTTGATTAAGTGAGTCAACATTGCAAATACTCTAGTTGATTAAGTGAGTCAACATTGCAAATACTCTAGTTGATTAAGTGAGTCAACATTGCAAATACTCTAGTTGATTAAGTGAGTCAACATTGCAAATACTCTAGTTGATTAAATGAGTCAACATTGCAAATACTCTAGTTGATTAAGTGAGTCAACATTGCAAATACTCTAGTTGATTAAGTGAGTCAACATTGCAAATACTCTAGTTGATTAAGTGAGTCAACATTGCAAATACTCTAGTTGATTAAGTGAGTCAACATTGCAAATACTCTAGTTGATTAAGTGAGTCAACATTGCAAATACTCTAGTTGATTAAGTGAGTCAACATTGCAAATACTCTAGTTGATTAAGTGAGTCAACATTGCAAATCTTTTTTTTTTAAAATTAATGACACTAATACAAAAGTATATATCATAGTGATATACAATACAAATTATTTTGTTACAATGAAAATAGGTATAAGTTACCAACAAAAACATCCTCAATCTTAGATCCTGACCTGGACGACTTTATTGAGGATTGTTCAGAATGCAACCAAGTTAGGGACTAACAAGCTCACCAAAAGTCATGGAATTGATCAGTTTTCAATTTAAACACTGTCATCTTCATCTTTCTTATTTCACGATTCATTTTTGTACTTTTTTGTTTCATTTTACTTCAGTCAAAGTTCTCAGAAATCAAGGGCCCCCTTACCGAGGCTTAAACTTAATTTCTATATGAGATGCATACATAGTCGAATATTCCATTAATTTTCTCCTTTACCTGTCAAACGTTGAGTTAGTAAAGAAGTTAAGAATATTAATTTTCTCCTTTACCTGTCAAATGTTGAGTTAGTAAAAAAGTTAAGAATATTAATTTTCTCCTTTACCTGTCAAATGTTGAGTTAGTAAAGAAGTTAAGAATATTAATTTTCTCCTTTACCTGTCAAATGTTGAGTTAGTAAAGAAGTTAAGAATATTAATTTTCTTCTTTACCTGTCAAATGTTGAGTTAGTAAAAAAGTTAAGAATATTAATTTTCTCCTTTACCTGTCAAATGTTGAGTTAGTAAAAAAGTTAAGAATATTAATTTTCTCCTTTACCTGTCAAATGTTGAGTTAGTAAAGAAGTTAAGAATATTAATTTTCTCCTTTACCTGTCAAATGTTGAGTTAGTAAAAAAGTTAAGAATATTAATTTTCTCCTTTACCTGTCAAATGTTGAGTTAGTAAAGAAGTTAAGAATATTAATTTTCTCCTTTACCTGTCAAATGTTGAGTTAGTAAAAAAGTTAAGAATATTAATTTTCTCCTTTACCTGTCAAATGTTGAGTTAGTAAAGAAGTTAAGAATATTAATTTTCTCCTTTACCTGTCAAATGTTGAGTTAGTAAAGAAGTTAAGAATATTAATTTTCTCCTTTACCTGTCAAATGTTGAGTTAGTAAAGAAGTTAAGAATATTAATGTTCTTCTTTACCTGTCAAATGTTGAGTTAGTAAAAAAGTTAAGAATATTAATTTTCTCCTTTACCTGTCAAATGTTGAGTTAGTAAAGAAGTTAAGAATATTAATTTTCTTCTTTACCTGTCAAATGTTGAGTTAGTAAAAAAGTTAAGAATATTAATTTTCTTCTTTACCTGTCAAATGTTGAGTTAGTAAAGAAGTTAAGAATATTAATTTTCTCCTTTACCTGTCAAATGTTGAGTTAGTAAAGAAGTTAAGAATATTAATGTTCTTCTTTACCTGTCAAATGTTGAGTTAGTAAAAAAGTTAAGAATATTAATTTTCTCCTTTACCTGTCAAATGTTGAGTTAGTAAAAAAGTTAAGAATATTAATTTTCTCCTTTACCTGTCAAATGTTGAGTTAGTAAAGAAGTTAAGAATATTAATTTTCTTCTTTACCTGTCAAATGTTGAGTTAGTAAAAAAGTTAAGAATATTAATTTTCTCCTTTACCTGTCAAATGTTGAGTTAGTAAAAAAGTTAAGAATATTAATTTTCTCCTTTACCTGTCAAATGTTGAGTTAGTAAAGAAGTTAAGAATATTAATTTTCTCCTTTACCTGTCAAATGTTGAGTTAGTAAAAAAGTTAAGAATATTAATTTTCTCCTTTACCTGTCAAATGTTGAGTTAGTAAAGAAGTTAAGAATATTAATTTTCTCCTTTACCTGTCAAATGTTGAGTTAGTAAAAAAGTTAAGAATATTAATTTTCTCCTTTACCTGTCAAATGTTGAGTTAGTAAAGAAGTTAAGAATATTAATTTTCTCCTTTACCTGTCAAATGTTGAGTTAGTAAAGAAGTTAAGAATATTAATTTTCTCCTTTACCTGTCAAATGTTGAGTTAGTAAAGAAGTTAAGAATATTAATGTTCTTCTTTACCTGTCAAATGTTGAGTTAGTAAAAAAGTTAAGAATATTAATTTTCTCCTTTACCTGTCAAATGTTGAGTTAGTAAAGAAGTTAAGAATATTAATTTTCTTCTTTACCTGTCAAATGTTGAGTTAGTAAAAAAGTTAAGAATATTAATTTTCTCCTTTACCTGTCAAATGTTGAGTTAGTAAAGAAGTTAAGAATATTAATTTTCTCCTTTACCTGTCAAATGTTGAGTTAGTAAAGAAGTTAAGAATATTAATGTTCTTCTTTACCTGTCAAATGTTGAGTTAGTAAAAAAGTTAAGAATATTAATTTTCTCCTTTACCTGTCAAATGTTGAGTTAGTAAAAAAGTTAAGAATATTAATTTTCTCCTTTACCTGTCAAATGTTGAGTTAGTAAAGAAGTTAAGAATATTAATGTTCTTCTTTACCTGTCAAATGTTGAGTTAGTAAAGAAGTTAAGAATATTAATTTTCTCCTTTACCTGTCAAATGTTGAGTTAGTAAAGATGTTAAGAATATTAATTTTCTCCTTTACCTGTCAAATGTTGAGTTAGTAAAGAAGTTAAGAATATTAATTTTCTCCTTTACCTGTCAAATGTTGAGTTAGTAAAGAAGTTAAGAATATTAATTTTCTCCTTTACCTGTCAAATGTTGAGTTAGTAAAGAAGTTAAGAATATTAATTTTCTCCTTTACCTGTCAAATGTTGAGTTAGTAAAGAAGTTAAGAATATTAATTTTCTCCTTTACCTGTCAAATGTTGAGTTAGTAAAGAAGTTAAGAATATTAATTTTCCTCTCCCAATTGACCAGTTAACTACGTTATAGTTAATCTTTTTTGGGGTCTCTTGGTTTTACCGGATTCCAGGACAAGAATTCATCTAGTCTGGTGGAGTATCCAGCTAAGTGTTGTTACTTGAGGTAACATCACTAGGAGAAGGTGCACCATTCCTCGTATGACCAAGTGTATAGCCGTGTAGAGGGGATCTTGTTTGAGCTTCGAATTCTATGTTATTTTTAATATTTGGTCGGGGTTTACTTGTAGGGTGAAGTACCCCCATGTCAGGTTGTCCTGACAAACCCTTATACAGAGAGACCGAAGACACTGAAGGATGGTGTCTAGTAGGTAATTCAAACTCTCCAGTAAATAATTCAAACTCTCTAGTAGGTAATTCAAACTCTGTATGAGTATACTCCTCACTGTGTTTCTCCACAATTCTCTGTCTTCTGTGATGTAATTCAAACTCTCCAAGTAGGTAATTCAAACTCTCTTGTAGGTAATTCAAACTCTGTATGAGTATGCTCCTCACTGTGTTTCTCCAAAATTCTCTGTCTTCTGTGATGTAATTCAAACTCTCCGAGTAGGTAATTCAAACTCTCTAGTAGGTAATTCAAACTCTGTATGAGTATGCTCCTCACTGTGTTTCTCCACAACTCTCTGTCTTCTGTGATGTAATTCAAACTCTCCAAGTAGGTAATTCAAACTCTCTAGTAGGTAATTTAAACTCTGTATGAGTATGCTCCTTACTGTGTTTCGCCACAACTCTCTGTCTTCTGTGATGTAATTCAAACTCTCCGAGTAGGTAATTCAAACTCTCTAGTAGGTAATTCAAACTCTGTATGAGTATGCTCCTCACTGTGTTTCTCCACAACTCTCTGTCTTCTGTGATGTAATTCAAACTCTCCAAGTAGGTAATTCAAACTCTCTAGTAGGTAATTCAAACTCTGTATGAGTATGCTCCTCACTGTGTTTCTCCACAACTCTCTGTCTTCTGTGATGTAATTCAAACTCTCCAAGTAGGTAATTCAAACTCTCTAGTAGGTAATTCAAACTCTGTATGAGTATGCTCCTCACTGTGTTTCTCCACAATTCTCTGTCTTCTGTGATGTAATTCAAACTCTCCAAGTAGGTAATTCAAACTCTCTAGTAGGTAATTCAAACTCTGTATGAGTATGCTCCTCACTGTGTTTCTCCACAATTCTCTGTCTTCTGTGATACTTATTTGTGTATGAATCATTTCCTTAGGATTTTTGGTTTTGATAGCAAAGCAACCACAGTCCAAATCATCGACAACAACTTAATCCACGTTAATACAACAAAAATAGAGTCTCGTCTCTGATGGCTCATCATTATATTTGGTTTAACGTCTGTTTTATACGCTGGCATGTGTTGGACGGTTTTAAGAAATGGACTTCAAAACTAACCTATCTCTGTCCAGGTCTTTATTTATCCCTTTTTCTCTCAACTCCATTTTTGTCACTTCCTCCCATGTTTTCTTTCACCTTCCCCTGTGAAATGAATCTGCCACCATAACTGTTCTACATCTACTAACCCAAGAACTCTCATTCATTCTTTTAACGAGGCAATGCCATGGAAGCCTCCGGTTCTGCACACATCGCCCTATATTGTTCAGATTAATCTTCTGAGGTCATCAGATCTAAGCCTGTCTCTAAGACTCACAGACAAATCGGCTACACAATTAGATGACTAATGAAATAATGAGTGTGTGTTTGCATGCAAGATACAACTATGCTAGAAGATACGTTATTTCAATTTACAGCTAATGTATTAAACATATATCCCAAACATATCCATCATCAGAACAAAAGGCTAAGACCCAAATTACGGTTAACACATTTATTTGCAGTTGACAATTCTGAAAGACAAGCAACGTAAATTATACAAAACAATGAAAGATATTTAGTTCTCACTCTATCTTTAAGATAGGAACAGGGAGTTTTTAAAAACATAACACTCAATCCTAAAGCCAAGGAATATTTTGACATGTATTTTGTGTGATTCAAATATATAGGAAAACAAACATTAGGGAAACAAACATTGATTTACTCAGCTTTTGTATAATAGTAGATGTTTATTGGGTAAAAAAATTGGTGCTCTATAATAAAAAGCTGAATAAAAAGTCTTTCTTGTCTTTTAGTGTTGGAGAGGTAAATAAGGGGCAGGTAACTCTTACAACAAATTGTAAAGACGATTTTCCAGCAGTCAAAACTGATGGCTTTAATTGGCGTTTCACATGTAGCTACTGTGCAAGGAGAACGTCGATTAGACATAAAAGGGTGAGGGTTAGGGTTAGGGTTAGGGTTAGGGTTAGGGTTTAGGGTTTAGGGTTAGTGTTAAGGTTTAGGGTTAAGGTTTAGGGTTAGGGTTAGGGTTAGGGTTTAGGGTTAGGGTTAGAGTTAGGGTTTAGGGTTAGAATTAGGGTTAGGGTTAGGGTTTAGGGTAAGGGTTAGGGTTAGAAAAATATTGTTCAAAAGCTAGAGCTGTTGTGAAGAGTTACCTGCCCCTTATTTACCTCTCCAACACTAAAAGACAAGAAAAACTTTTTTCAGCTTTTTATTATAGAAGCACCAAAAAATTCAACACTGACAAAAATAATAGTGTTCAGAAAGACAGAAGTTATAAGCCTGAAAGAATGAGATTTTTATTTATTGAGAAAAACGATAGTAATTGAGAAAAGAAGGAAAATAGCCCCAGCAGTCTTAACATAAATACCAACGCACAGACACACACAGACACAAATCAGTGATTGCCTTTTAAGCCTTTTTCAGGGTTCAGTGTGCTTTTTAGGTCAACATTTGGAAGGAGATAAAAATCGTAGAGACGAAAGCCTTTTTAATTAGTTTGCTTTTTGCATAACAATACTTTTTTATGGCGGTAATAATCTCAAAGAGATCTTTTCTTTATTCGCAAACTTCAAAGGGAGCCGAAAGATGAAACCCCTTAGAACTAATATAATTCTCAAAGTTGAAACAAAACAAAAACAAAAACAAAACAACAACAACAAAAAACAAAAAAAACAAAAATTAATAATTTCATAAAATGTTTATAATTTACTCTAAAAAATAATTGTCTTCTTAAATATACTTTTATCAAGATTTATTGCTAATGAGTTTAATCCATTTTTTGCCGCATAGAATCAGAGCCCTGAGTGGTCAGTCCACAGCAGATAAAAATATATATTAACTCTTAAACGACCTCGTTGACCGGAAGTGATATTTGTATTCTCAATCCACCATAAAATGTATGAAATTATAACCTTTTGCTTAAATCTACTTTTAAATATGTTTAACTGTTTCCAATAGAAAGGAAATAATTGCTACTAGTCATCGTGAGACTTACATCCGGGTACTGATACTTATTTCAGTATCTCATAATTTTCATAATGGTTAGGCGACTTTTTCGAAAAAGAATTTCTTTCAAAATGTCTGCTTTTGATGAAAATTCGAATAATTAGTTTGCTGACATACTATTTTTAGTGCAAAGGACAGCATCATATAAAAACGAAAGTCTTCCCAGACAATCTTTGCAAAAGGCATTATAAACGTTTTAGTGAAAAAATAAAGACCCTGCTTTGAGCCATTTCTTCTTTTTGCGATACCTTACAGAACTAAGTCTCTCGGCTTAAAAAAATGTTCAAAAGTATGTTAACCTTTAAATTCTTTATTTTTTATTTTGGTTTTGAAAAAAATTATCAAGTGAAAAACGTTTATGACATTATTATCGTGGGTATTATTATTACATTTGATTACACTATTATCATACAAATTATAATTACAATACATTATTAATGTTGTTATTAAAAGCATTAATATTATAACCAATTGTGGATTATTATTATTATTATTATTATTATTATTATTATTATTATTATTATTATTATTATTATTATTATTATTATTATTATTATTATTATCATCATTATTATTATTATTATTATTATTATTATTATTATTATTATTATTATTATTATTATTACATTTGATTACACTATTATCATGCAAATTATAATTACAATACATTATTAATGTTGTTATTAAAAGCATTAATATTATTACCAATTGTGGATTATTATTATTATTATTATTATTATTATTATCATTATTATTATTATTATTATTATTATTATTATTATTATTATTATTATTATTATTATTATTATTACTATTATTACCATTACTATTATTATTATGAAGCGTGTGTGTTCGTGTGTCATGCTTACATCAAAAGCTCCGCGCATGCGTGCCGCACCTAGATTTGGAAAAGTATTCAAGTCACCTAATTTTCGTAATTTTTTCAAGTATTTCCCTTTGACGTTGCGTCACGTTGGTGACGTAGGATTTTGACGTCGACCCGACTGGCTTATAGTTCGATCCCAACCAAGCTCTAAGATTTTTTTTTCTACATCGAAGGGGGGGGGGTAGGGAGAGGACGACCGGGAAGACACATATTAATACGATAGCGTGTGTGATATTTTGTGTGTCATGCTTACATCAAAAGCAACGACCTTTCGAATTTTTGTATGCTACTCATGAATTGGAGCCAAATTTAATTTAAACTAAAGCATTTACAAAGTAAGATTTAGTCGTCGAAATCGGAATTAGTCGATCGATCAAATCGATAAAAAAATCTGACGGACGGACGGACACGAAACGGCGTATAATTTGTAAATTGTTTCATGTATTGTTCATTTTTAAAAATAAATATACAAGTCAAATCTTATCATATTTTATTCAAACATGCATAGGTTAGGAACAAGACAATTAGTATTGAAAACATCATTTCGTGTAATTTACACGGGCCCCGCTAATTATTATTATTATTATTATTATTATTATTATTATTATTATTATTATTATTATTATTATTATTATTATTGTCGCCACTACCATCTTCAAATTATGTCAATTAACTTTAGTAAATTTTTAGTAAATTTTGGTTAATTGTACTTTATTTTCCTAATGTAATAATTCTTATTATTTTATTGCCATCAAAATTAACAAGATATAAAGTTAAAAATAGGATAAAGAATGATAAAAAAGTAAAACAAATAATTAATAAAAAAAAAGATAATAAAAAATAAAAAATCAACTCGATTAGATCTAAATGACTTAACCCCTCCCACCCACCCACCCCACCTAGATTAACCCCTCCCACCCACCCAGATTAACCCCTCCCACCCACCCACCATACCTAGATTAACCCCTCCCGCCCACCCACCCCACCTAGAATAAAGACCTGACTAATGACTGTTTCGTCCCTCCCACTTCCATATCACCCAGAATATTGATGCATAGAAGTAAATCTTAACACGCATCCAGACATTAACTTGCCGTTAAAATGTACCACGTCAATTTGAGCCCGTTTTCTTTTCTTCATTCACAACATGAGTTTATTATGTATTTTTTATTAAAGCCGGAAAAAAAAAATAAAAATATTATATACCACAAAAAGTCAAGAACTAGTAATTTATTAATAAAAAATAGCCCGGCTGATAGTGGCTTACTTAAAACTAGTAATACCATATACGTGTTTAAATGTCCTATCGGAGAATGTGTCTCTGCAAACAGCACGTATATTGGCATATCACGCCGACTTACTTGCCACCTCACCTCCCCTCAAAGCTCCATATACCAACATCTTATAAAGCATGGCATCCCAAAGAACGAATTTAGGAACATTTTAACAAATAACACATCCATTCTGGCGGTTTCGGGTTGCAGTGTTCGCCTCCCCATAATTGAAGCATTGTTTATACGCATTAATAAACCAAACATCAACCATTCCCGTTATAAGGGAGGTGAAGGTGTATTGAAGTGCTGTTGAAATAATTTAAAAGAACGCCCTATTCATAGATTGACCAATTTATTTCATTTTGCAACCGCCTGACGAGGACCGATGTCGGTCGAAAACGTTCGCACAAAATACGGAGATTTTTTACACTCCTTGGATTATAACATCAAATCCGTCGTACAGAGACTAGAAAAAACGGATCAAAAGCTGAATAAGCAGAAGTTGGCACTCCAGTTTAACCAAACATGCATATATATATATATATATATATATATATATATATATATATATATATATATATATATATATATATATATATATATATATATATATATAGATAGATAGATATAGATATAGATATATATACATTATATATATATATTCTGTATATACATATATGTCTTCTAGTATATATATACTATATATATACATATATATATGTGTGTCTTCTAGTATATATATATATACTATATATATACAATATATACATATATGTGTCTTCTAGTATATATATATATATATATATATATATATATATGACTTCTTCTGTATATATATACTATATATACATATATATGCCTTCTAGTATATATATATATATTATATATATATATATATATATATGACTTGTTGTAGTATGTATATACTATATATATATCTTCTAGTATATATATATATATATATATATATATATATATATAAGTATAAATTTTTATTTATACAAACATTATTGGTTACATATGTGCATACATGTTTCGGTTGCACTTTTCCAAGAAAGTCAACCTCATCAGACCAAGAATTTTTCTTCTTGGTCTGATGAGGTTGACTTTCTTGGAAAAGTGCAACCGAAACATGTATGCACATATGTAACCAATAATGTTTGTATAAATAAAAATGTATACTTATAAACAGCTCTACTTGGTATTGAGCACTTTTTATAAACACTTAAGTTTCTACGGATTTACATTTACAGAAACTAATACAATACATGTACTATATATATATATATATATATGACTTCTTCTGTATATATACTATATATATATCTTCCTCTAGTATATATATACACTATATATGTATTTTCTTCTATTATATATATACCATATATACACTAGAATACATATATATATTTCTTATTCTCTTATATATATATATATATATATATATATATATATATATATATATATGTATGTCTCCTCTTTGTATATATATACTATATATGAAACAGAAAATCAATAGACATAAAATATGTGTTCACCGTTTCACCGTTTATTACACAGTAAAATTACATCTTCATGGATGAGTGAGCAAAATAGTATGGATTGAATATTCATAAACATTGTAGTCAGTGAGTCTCATTAGCAAAAGGAAATGGATCAGATGAAAGTGAAGCAATCTGATCTGGTTTGACCAGATCTCTCGAAGGTTCCATCCCACACTATAAACCGAAATGTCAGTCATAAGTTAACAAAAGGCGATTGATTTTTGTCCTCTATTCAAAAATTGTCCTTTTCTTGTGTGTGATAAGAAATTGTTGACAAACTGAACCGCAATGCAAATAGATATGAAAACTATGGAAGCATGAAAGGGAAATACATTTAGCCAGAAAGAGTAGCTATGGAAGCCCTGAAGGATGGAGTATTAAGTGGTGAGAATAGGCGCATAGTGTTAAACAATAAATACTGTTATGAAAAAATTTATAAAAATGTTTAATAAAGGTAAATAGATGAATAGATAGATAAAATATTAAAAAAAAAGAAAAAAAAAAGAGTTTATTTTATTTTTTGAATCTGGTTTGAAATTCAAATTTAACCGGTATTTTCTGCGAGACTGCATCCTACGGCTACCTTCATAGGCACGCTTGAACTTGAGTTGAGCACGGTTCTGAAGAAAGGAAGAGTTCCCAAAATATTATATCATACAGAGTTTCCACCAGACCATCTTGATACAGGTATTACATAACATTGTAACATTGTGTAGATAAACAGATATATGTGTGTTTGTGAAAAAATAAATAATAAATAAATAAATATATATATATATATATATATATATGTGTGTATGTATACATTGTATTAAGGGTGAAACTATTTAACTCGTTCTACCGTTATATGTCTTATTTGCTCCAACTTGTGTCTATCCGTCACACCTCTGCATTGTATTGCCTTCTAAGTATCACATTTCTCTATACTAACAAACAATGCTTCAAGCAAACTACATGAACCTCTTAGTGTTATGATTTAATTTCAGCTTTTTATCCATTTTGTTAATATTATTAGAATTCTCGGTTACTCATTTTTTTTTATAAACTGGCTCAAACTGAAACAGATGGCTTCAATTTTATTTTAGCCATTTCTCTTTGCGTTCTTTTTGTTCACTCATTCCTACAATATTGTTATATAACGAGGGACGTGTTTGGGTGGAAGGGTTTGAGTACCACTTTAAAAGTCAGAGGTGACCCCAAAGTGAAAATCGATGCAACCATGTGACTTCTAGCCGCAGATTTTCTGTCTCTTTGGCTGGCGAGACTTCAAGCAGAAAAGACGTGTCTGTGTGCTGTCCCAAATGGGGTCAGCGCGTAAAGTGTGATAGGGTGTATCTATCTGCCTTTCTCTCTCATATGTATAACAGTCGTCTCTCTGATATTTTTCTCTGACTGTCTTTTAAAATAAACCTTCTATATAAACATCGGTGTTCGAGTGGGTTTTTCAGCCGACGAAAAAAACCTGAGTTCACAATGAAGACACAGGTGTATAACGGTTTATACAACGGTCAATGCAAACTTACGTCTATCGGTTATTTTGAATAACTAGGTTGTAAATAAAAAAAAGTCTAAACACTAGGGATAATGTTAGGTAGGTTTGCCCATAGAGTGAATGTGGTATTTTGGTGACTGGAACTAGTTCAGAGAATAGACCAACAGGACGCCAGACGACTCCCATCCCTTCCCACCTAATTGTATACAGAGAAATTCACCTTTTGATCTTAAATTTAAGAAAAATAAATTGGCCTTTTTGCTGGGAAGAAAGTTTAGTATCTGTTCTGATAATGCACTTGGTCTATTCTATCCTCGGTCAGTGAAGGAGGAGTCCTTCTAGATTGAGGCAATTTTTTAGTTTTGTTCCAATCCAGAGTTCCCCTTTATGGAGAGCTTGATTTTCCCTACATTAAAAACCGACCTTGTGTCTAACTTTTCCCTCGTGGGGAGGCAAGTAAATAGGAACATCTAATTGTGTGATAGATTTAGTTTTGGAAATCTTTCTTGCTAATAAATTTCCCGTGCAGTGAAAAATGATATTAGATTGAGAAAATAGTCTGTGCACCATTTTACAATAATGATTCATGATGCAAGAATTAATTCTAAAACTACAATTACTCTTCGAAAGACGATCATTGGCCACAATATTCTGATCAACGACTGCAAGCTTTCCGATTTGATCAAAATACCAATTCTTCAGCTTTGAATCGAAAAATTGTAGACAGGCTTCTTGAACATCATCAAACATCCAACTCGGCGACTCTTTATAAACTTATACAGAAAAGCCCGTAGTCAGGGGAAGCAACATCTCTGCTATAGGACGGATGCGGTAGAATTTTGGCATCGTACAATTCTTCAATCTTGTTGCTGGTATTTCTGGCAATATATATACAAAAAACATTATTGTATCACAGCACACAACCTTTATCCTCAACCTACTAATATGTGAATGCATTCTAAGGCAACAACTATTTTTAAAGTACATAGTTGTGATCCTCATTCAATCCCGAGTAACGTCGGGTCTTCCTGCTAGTATATATATATACACAAACTCCTTAACCTAGTAATATGTAAATGCATTCTTAAAAATTGTTGTTTACAGCCTTTGCCAATGACCTGCAAGAATTGAATTGTTCAGGTTATGGGTTGATGGTGAGATCATACTTAGAAATAGCCATTCTATAGTAAGAGCATCGCTGCGTCCGTATTCATCTGACTGGATTTGCTTTATATGAAGAAGAAAAATGGTCAGCAGAGTTCCAATTAAAAAGACAAACATCTCTTTTACAGTTTATATTAATCTTATTTTACAATTTCATCAACACAGGAACATAATAATATAAGGCAGGTTGGTTCGGCCGGCATGTATTACCATAAGAATGTAATTGGGTCCAGGTCTTTAGTCTCGTCTCTCGTCCAAGTCGTAGAGACTCGAGCAAGCGATATCACGTTCGCATCTCGACTAAAATTGTTCATATTTAGGCACCAAATGGCTTGGGCGGAAATAGGAAAAGACGCTCATGTGCGAAGTGTTTTAATTGACCAGCGTGAATATCTTACAACGATAAACCAAAGATTGGAGCTCAGTCGAGCACCTTCCTTAGAAATAACGAGAGAGTAGAGAAAGACTTGACACTATTCTGTTTGATGTTAGACACACTGAGGAAGAAAGGAAAGTTCTTTGTAATTGTTGTAGGAAGATGAGTTCTTGCTGTGAATGTCTTACAACGATAAACCAAAGATTGGAGCTCAGTCGAGCACCTTCCTTAGAAATAACAAGAGAGTAGAGAAAGACTTGACACTATTCTGTTTGATGTTACACACACTGAGGAAGAAAGGAAAGTTCTTTGTAACTGTTGTAGGAAGATGAGTTCTTGCTGTGAATGTCTTACAACGATAAACCAAAGATTGGAGCTCAGTCGAGCACCTTCCTTAGAAATAACAAGAGAGTAGAGAAAGACTTGACACTATTCTGTTTGATGTTAGACACACTGAGGAAGAAAGGAAAGTTCTTTGTAACTGTTGTAGGAAGATGAGTTCTTGCTGTGAATGTCTTACAACGATAAACCAAAGATTGGAGCTCAGTCGAGCACCTTCCTTAGAAATAACGAGAGAGTAGAGAAAGACTTGACACTATTCTGTTTGATGTTAGACACACTGAGGAAGAAAGGAAAGTTCTTTGTAATTGTTGTAGGAAGATGAGTTCTTGCTGTGAATGTCTTACAACGATAAACCAAAGATTGGAGCTCAGTCGAGCACCTTCCTTAGAAATAACGAGAGAGTAGAGAAAGACTTGACACTATTCTGTTTGATGTTAGACACACTGAGGAAGAAAGGAACGTTCTTTGTAATTGTTGTAGGAAGATGAGTTCTTGCTGTGAATGTCTTACAAGGATAAACCAAAGATTGGAGCTCAGTCGAGCACCTTCCTTAGAAATAACGAGAGAGTAGAGAAAGACTTGACACTATTCTGTTTGATGTTAGACACACTGAGGAAGAAAGGAAAGTTCTTTGTATTTGTTGTAGGTAGATGAGTTCTTGCTGTGAATGTCTTACAAGGATAAACCAAAGATTGGAGCTCAGTCGAGCACCTTCCTTAGAAATAACGAGAGAGTAGAGAAAGACTTGACACTATTCTGTTTGATGTTAGACACACTGAGGAAGAAAGGAAAGTTCTTTGTAATTGTTGTAGGAAGATGAGTTCTTGCTGTGAATGTCTTACAACGATAAACCAAAGATTGGAGCTCAGTCGAGCACCTTCCTTAGAAATAACGAGAGAGTAGAGAAAGACTTGACACTATTCTGTTTGATGTTAGACACACTGAGGAAGAAAGGAAAGTTCTTTGTAATTGTTGTAGGAAGATGAGTTCTTGCTGTGAATGTCTTACAACGATAAACCAAAGATTGGAGCTCAGTCGAGCACCTTCCTTAGAAATAACGAGAGAGTAGAGAAAGACTTGACACTATTCTGTTTGATGTTAGACACACTGAGGAAGAAAGGAAAGTTCTTTGTATTTGTTGTAGGAAGATGAGTTCTTGCTGTGAATGTCTTACAAGGATAAACCAAAGATTGGAGCTCAGTCGAGCACCTTCCTTAGAAATAACGAGAGAGTAGAGAAAGACTTGACACTATTCTGTTTGATGTTAGACACACTGAGGAAGAAAGGAAAGTTCTTTGTAATTGTTGTAGGAAGATGAGTTCTTGCTGTGAATGTCTTACAACGATAAACCAAAGATTGGAGCTCAGTCGAGCACCTTCCTTAGAAATAACGAGAGAGTAGAGAAAGACTTGACACTATTCTGTTTGATGTTAGACACACTGAGGAAGAAAGGAACGTTCTTTGTAATTGTTGTAGGAAGATGAGTTCTTGCTGTGAATGTCTTACAAGGATAAACCAAAGATTGGAGCTCAGTCGAGCACCTTCCTTAGAAATAACGAGAGAGTAGAGAAAGACTTGAAACTATTCTGTTTGATGTTAGACACACTGAGGAAGAAAGGAAAGTTCTTTGTATTTGTTGTAGGTAGATGAGTTCTTGCTGTGAATGTCTTACAACGATAAACCAAAGATTGGAGCTCAGTCGAGCACCTTCCTTAGAAATAACGAGAGAGTAGAGAAAGACTTGACACTATTCTGTTTGATGTTAGACACACTGAGGAAGAAAGGAAAGTTCTTTGTATTTGTTGTAGGTAGATGAGTTCTTGCTGTGAATGTCTTACAAGGATAAACCAAAGATTGGAGCTCAGTCGAGCACCTTCCTTAGAAATAACGAGAGAGTAGAGAAAGACTTGACACTATTCTGTTTGATGTTAGACACACTGAGGAAGAAAGGAAAGTTCTTTGTAATTGTTGTAGGAAGATGAGTTCTTGCTGTGAATATCTTACAAGGATACACCAAAGATTGGAGCTCAGTCGAGCACCTTCCTTAGAAATAACGAGAGAGTAGAGAAAGACTTGACACTATTCTGTTTGATGTTAGACACACTGAGGAAGAAAGGAAAGTTCTTTGTATTTGTTGTAGGTAGATGAGTTCTTGCTGTGAATGTCTTACAAGGATAAACCAAAGATTGGAGCTCAGTCGAGCACCTTCCTTAGAAATAACGAGAGAGTAGAGAAAGACTTGACACTATTCTGTTTGATGTTAGACACACTGAGGAAGAAAGGAAAGTTCTTTGTAATTGTTGTAGGAAGATGAGTTCTTGCTGTGAATGTCTTACAACAGTAAACCAAAGATTGGAGCTCAGTCGAGCACCTTCCTTAGAAATAACAAGAGAGTAGAGAAAGACTTGACACTATTCTGTTTGATGTTAGACACACTGAGGAAGAAAGGAAAGTTCTTTGTAATTGTTGTAGGAAGATGAGTTCTTGCTGTGAATGTCTTACAACAGTAAACCAAAGATTGGAGCTCAGTCGAGCACCTTCCTTAGAAATAACAAGAGAGTAGAGAAAGACTTGACACTATTCTGTTTGATGTTAGACACACTGAGGAAGAAAGGAAAGTTCTTTGTAATTGTTGTAGGAAGATGAGTTCTTGCTGTGAATGTCTTACAACGATAAACCAAAGATTGGAGCTCAGTCGAGCACCTTCCTTAGAAATAACGAGAGAGTAGAGAAAGACTTGACACTATTCTGTTTGATGTTAGACACACTGAGGAAGAAAGGAAAGTTCTTTGTAATTGTTGTAGGAAGATGAGTTCTTGCTGTGAATATCTTACAACGATAAACCAAAGATTGGAGCTCAGTCGAGCACCTTCCTTAGAAATAACAAGAGAGTAGAGAAAGACTTGACACTATTCTGTTTGATGTTAGACACACTGAGGAAGAAAGGAAAGTTCTTTGTAATTGTTGTAGGAAGATGAGTTCTTGCTGTGAATGTCTTACAAGGATAAACCAAAGATTGGAGCTCAGTCGAGCACCTTCCTTAGAAATAACGAGAGAGTAGAGAAAGACTTGACACTATTCTGTTTGATGTTAGACACACTGAGGAAGAAAGGAAAGTTCTTTGTAATTGTTGTAGGAAGATGAGTTCTTGCTGTGAATATCTTACAACGATAAACCAAAGATTGGAGCTCAGTCGAGCACCTTCCTTAGAAATAACGAGAGAGTAGAGAAAGACTTGACACTATTCTGTTTGATGTTAGACACACTGAGGAAGAAAGGAAAGTTCTTTGTAATTGTTGTAGGAAGATGAGTTCTTGCTGTGAATATCTTACAACGATAAACCAAAGATTGGAGCTCAGTCGAGCACCTTCCTTAGAAATAACAAGAGAGTAGAGAAAGACTTGACACTATTCTGTTTGATGTTAGACACACTGAGGAAGAAAGGAAAGTTCTTTGTAATTGTTGTAGGAAGATGAGTTCTTGCTGTGAATATCTTACAACGATAAACCAAAGATTGGAGCTCAGTCGAGCACCTTCCTTAGAAATAACGAGAGAGTAGAGAAAGACTTGACACTATTCTGTTTGATGTTAGACACACTGAGGAAGAAAGGAAAGTTCTTTGTAATTGTTGTAGGAAGATGAGTTCTTGCTGTGAATGTCTTACAAGGATAAACCAAAGATTGGAGCTCAGTCGAGCACCTTCCTTAGAAATAACGAGAGAGTAGAGAAAGACTTGACACTATTCTGTTTGATGTTAGACACACTGAGGAAGAAAGGAAAGTTCTTTGTAATTGTTGTAGGAAGATGAGTTCTTGCTGTGAATGTCTTACAACGATAAACCAAAGATTGGAGCTCAGTCGAGCACCTTCCTTAGAAATAACGAGAGAGTAGAGAAAGACTTGACACTATTCTGTTTGATGTTAGACACACTGAGGAAGAAAGGAAAGTTCTTTGTAATTGTTGTAGGAAGATGAGTTCTTGCTGTGAATGTCTTACAACGATAAACCAAAGATTGGAGCTCAGTCGAGCACCTTCCTTAGAAATAACGAGAGAGTAGAGAAAGACTTGACACTATTCTGTTTGATGTTAGACACACTGAGGAAGAAAGGAAAGTTCTTTGTAATTGTTGTAGGAAGATGAGTTCTTGCTGTGAATGTCTTACAACGATAAACCAAAGATTGGAGCTCAGTCGAGCACCTTCCTTAGAAATAACGAGAGAGTAGAGAAAGACTTGACACTATTCTGTTTGATGTTAGACACACTGAGGAAGAAAGGAAAGTTCTTTGTAATTGTTGTAGGAAGATGAGTTCTTGCTGTGAATGTCTTACAACGATAAACCAAAGATTGGAGCTCAGTCGAGCACCTTCCTTAGAAATAACGAGAGAGTAGAGAAAGACTTGACACTATTCTGTTTGATGTTAGACACACTGAGGAAGAAAGGAAAGTTCTTTGTAATTTTTGTAGGAAGATGAGTTCTTGCTGTGAATGTCTTACAACAGTAAACCAAAGATTGGAGCTCAGTCGAGCACCTTCCTTAGAAATAACAAGAGAGTAGAGAAAGACTTGACACTATTCTGTTTGATGTTAGACACACTGAGGAAGAAAGGAAAGTTCTTTGTAATTGTTGTAGGAAGATGAGTTCTTGCTGTGAATGTCTTACAACAGTAAACCAAAGATTGGAGCTCAGTCGAGCACCTTCCTTAGAAATAACAAGAGAGTAGAGAAAGACTTGACACTATTCTGTTTGATGTTAGACACACTGAGGAAGAAAGGAAAGTTCTTTGTAATTGTTGTAGGAAGATGAGTTCTTGCTGTGAATGTCTTACAACGATAAACCAAAGATTGGAGCTCAGTCGAGCACCTTCCTTAGAAATAACGAGAGAGTAGAGAAAGACTTGACACTATTCTGTTTGATGTTAGACACACTGAGGAAGAAAGGAAAGTTCTTTGTAATTGTTGTAGGAAGATGAGTTCTTGCTGTGAATATCTTACAACGATAAACCAAAGATTGGAGCTCAGTCGAGCACCTTCCTTAGAAATAACAAGAGAGTAGAGAAAGACTTGACACTATTCTGTTTGATGTTAGACACACTGAGGAAGAAAGGAAAGTTCTTTGTAATTGTTGTAGGAAGATGAGTTCTTGCTGTGAATGTCTTACAAGGATAAACCAAAGATTGGAGCTCAGTCGAGCACCTTCCTTAGAAATAACGAGAGAGTAGAGAAAGACTTGACACTATTCTGTTTGATGTTAGACACACTGAGGAAGAAAGGAAAGTTCTTTGTAATTGTTGTAGGAAGATGAGTTCTTGCTGTGAATATCTTACAACGATAAACCAAAGATTGGAGCTCAGTCGAGCACCTTCCTTAGAAATAACGAGAGAGTAGAGAAAGACTTGACACTATTCTGTTTGATGTTAGACACACTGAGGAAGAAAGGAAAGTTCTTTGTAATTGTTGTAGGAAGATGAGTTCTTGCTGTGAATATCTTACAACGATAAACCAAAGATTGGAGCTCAGTCGAGCACCTTCCTTAGAAATAACAAGAGAGTAGAGAAAGACTTGACACTATTCTGTTTGATGTTAGACACACTGAGGAAGAAAGGAAAGTTCTTTGTAATTGTTGTAGGAAGATGAGTTCTTGCTGTGAATATCTTACAACGATAAACCAAAGATTGGAGCTCAGTCGAGCACCTTCCTTAGAAATAACGAGAGAGTAGAGAAAGACTTGACACTATTCTGTTTGATGTTAGACACACTGAGGAAGAAAGGAAAGTTCTTTGTAATTGTTGTAGGAAGATGAGTTCTTGCTGTGAATGTCTTACAAGGATAAACCAAAGATTGGAGCTCAGTCGAGCACCTTCCTTAGAAATAACGAGAGAGTAGAGAAAGACTTGACACTATTCTGTTTGATGTTAGACACACTGAGGAAGAAAGGAAAGTTCTTTGTAATTGTTGTAGGAAGATGAGTTCTTGCTGTGAATGTCTTACAACGATAAACCAAAGATTGGAGCTCAGTCGAGCACCTTCCTTAGAAATAACGAGAGAGTAGAGAAAGACTTGACACTATTCTGTTTGATGTTAGACACACTGAGGAAGAAAGGAAAGTTCTTTGTAATTGTTGTAGGAAGATGAGTTCTTGCTGTGAATGTCTTACAACGATAAACCAAAGATTGGAGCTCAGTCGAGCACCTTCCTTAGAAATAACGAGAGAGTAGAGAAAGACTTGACACTATTCTGTTTGATGTTAGACACACTGAGGAAGAAAGGAAAGTTCTTTGTAATTGTTGTAGGAAGATGAGTTCTTGCTGTGAATGTCTTACAACGATAAACCAAAGATTGGAGCTCAGTCGAGCACCTTCCTTAGAAATAACGAGAGAGTAGAGAAAGACTTGACACTATTCTGTTTGATGTTAGACACACTGAGGAAGAAAGGAAAGTTCTTTGTAATTGTTGTAGGAAGATGAGTTCTTGCTGTGAATGTCTTACAACGATAAACCAAAGATTGGAGCTCAGTCGAGCACCTTCCTTAGAAATAACGAGAGAGTAGAGAAAGACTTGACACTATTCTGTTTGATGTTAGACACACTGAGGAAGAAAGGAAAGTTCTTTGTAATTTTTGTAGGAAGATGAGTTCTTGCTGTGAATGTCTTACAACGATAAACCAAAGATTGGAGCTCAGTCGAGCACCTTCCTTAGAAATAACGAGAGAGTAGAGAAAGGCTTGACACTATTCTGTTTGATGTTAGACACACTGAGGAAGAAAGGAAAGTTCTTTGTAATTGTTGTAGGAAGATGAGTTCTTGCTGTGAATGTCTTACAACGATAAACCAAAGATTGGAGCTCAGTCGAGCACCTTCCTTAGAAATAACGAGAGAGTAGAGAAAGACTTGACACTATTCTGTTTGATGTTAGACACACTGAGGAAGAAAGGAAAGTTCTTTGTAATTGTTGTAGGAAGATGAGTTCTTGCTGTGAATGTCTTACAACGATAAACCAAAGATTGGAGCTCAGTCGAGCACCTTCCTTAGAAATAACGAGAGAGTAGAGAAAGACTTGACACTATTCTGTTTGATGTTAGACACACTGAGGAAGAAAGGAAAGTTCTTTGTAATTGTTGTAGGAAGATGAGTTCTTGCTGTGAATGTCTTACAACGATAAACCAAAGATTGGAGCTCAGTCGAGCACCTTCCTTAGAAATAACGAGAGAGTAGAGAAAGACTTGACACTATTCTGTTTGATGTTAGACACACTGAGGAAGAAAGGAAAGTTCTTTGTAATTGTTGTAGGAAGATGAGTTCTTGCTGTGAATGTCTTACAACGATAAACCAAAGATTGGAGCTCAGTCGAGCACCTTCCTTAGAAATAACGAGAGAGTAGAGAAAGACTTGACACTATTCTGTTTGATGTTAGACACACTGAGGAAGAAAGGAAAGTTCTTTGTAATTGTTGTAGGAAGATGAGTTCTTGCTGTGAATGTCTTACAACGATAAACCAAAGATTGGAGCTCAGTCGAGCACCTTCCTTCGAAATAACGAGAGAGTAGAGAAAGACTTGACACTATTCTGTTTGATGTTAGACACACTGAGGAAGAAAGGAAAGTTCTTTGTAATTGTTGTAGGAAGATGAGTTCTTGCTGTGAATGTCTTACAACGATAAACCAAAGATTGGAGCTCAGTCGAGCACCTTCCTTAGAAATAACGAGAGAGTAGAGAAAGACTTGACACTATTCTGTTTGATGTTAGACACACTGAGGAAGAAAGGAAAGTTCTTTGTAATTGTTGTAGGAAAATGAGTTCTTGCTGTGAATGTCTTACAACGATAAACCAAAGATTGGAGCTCAGTCGAGCACCTTCCTTAGAAATAACGAGAGAGTAGAGAAAGACTTGACACTATTCTGTTTGATGTTAGACACACTGAGGAAGAAAGGAAAGTTCTTTGTAATTGTTGTAGGAAGATGAGTTCTTGCTGTGAATGTCTTACAACGATAAACCAAAGATTGGAGCTCAGTCGAGCACCTTCCTTCGAAATAACGAGACGGTAGAGAAAGACTTGACACTATTCTGTTTGATGTTAGATACACTGAGGAAGAAAGGAAAGTTCTTTGTAATTGTTGTAGGAAGATGAGTTCTTGCTGTGAATGTCTTACAACGATAAACCAAAGATTGGAGCTCAGTCGAGCACCTTCCTTAGAAATAACGAGACGGTAGAGAAAGACTTGACACTATTCTGTTTGATGTTAGACACACTGAGGAAGAAAGGAAAGTTCTTTGTAATTGTTGTAGGAAGATGAGTTCTTGCTGTGAATGTCTTACAACGATAAACCAAAGATTGGAGCTCAGTCGAGCACCTTCCTTCGAAATAACGAGACGGTAGAGAAAGACTTGACACTATTCTGTTTGATGTTAGACACACTGAGGAAGAAAGGAAAGTTCTTTGTAATTGTTGTAGGAAGATGAGTTCTTGCTGTGAATGTCTTACAACGATAAACCAAAGATTGGAGCTCAGTCGAGCACCTTCCTTCGAAATAACGAGACGGTAGAGAAAGACTTGACACTATTCTGTTTGATGTTAGACACACTGAGGAAGAAAGGAAAGTTCTTTGTAATTGTTGTAGGAAGATGAGTTCTTGCTGTGAATGTCTTACAACGATAAACCAAAGATTGGAGCTCAGTCGAGCACCTTCCTTAGAAATAACGAGAGAGTAGAGAAAGACTTGACACTATTCTGTTTGATGTTAGACACACTGAGGAAGAAAGGAAAGTTCTTTGTAATTGTTGTAGGAAAATGAGTTCTTGCTGTGAATGTCTTACAACGATAAACCAAAGATTGGAGCTCAGTCGAGCACCTTTCTTTCGAAATAACGAGACGGTAGAGAAAGACTTGACACTATTCTGTTTGATGTTAGACACACTGAGGAAGAAAGGAAAGTTCTTTGTAATTGTTGTAGGAAGATGAGTTCTTGCTGTGAATGTCTTACAACGATAAACCAAAGATTGGAGCTCAGTCGAGCACCTTCCTTAGAAATAACGAGAGAGTAGAGAAAGACTTGACACTATTCTGTTTGATGTTAGACACACTGAGGAAGAAAGGAAAGTTCTTTGTAATTTTTGTAGGAAGATGAGTTCTTGCTGTGAATGTCTTACAACGATAAACCAAAGATTGGAGCTCAGTCGAGCACCTTCCTTAGAAATAACGAGAGAGTAGAGAAAGACTTGACACTATTCTGTTTGATGTTAGACACACTGAGGAAGAAAGGAAATTCTTTGTAATTGTTGTAGGAAAATGAGTTCTTGCTGTGAATGTCTTACAATGATAAACCAAAGATTGGAGCTCAGTCGAGCACCTTCCTTAGAAATAACGAGAGAGTAGAGAAAGACTTGACACTATTCTGTTTATTGTTAGACACACTGAGGAAGAAAGGAAAGTTCTTTGTAATTGTTGTAGGAAGATGAGTTCTTGCTGTGAATGTCTTACAACGATAAACCAAAGATTGGAGCTCAGTCGAGCACCTTCCTTAGAAATAACGAGAGAGTAGAGAAAGACTTGACACTATTATGTTTGATGTTAGACACACTGAGGAAGAAAGGAAAGTTCTTTGTAATTTTTGTAGGAAGATGAGTTCTTGCTGTGAATGTCTTACAACGATAAACCAAAGATTGGAGCTCAGTCGAGCACCTTCCTTAGAAATAACGAGAGAGTAGAGAAAGACTTGACACTATTATGTTTGATGTTAGACACACTGAGGAAGAAAGGAAAGTTCTTTGTAATTGTTGTAGGAAAATGAGTTCTTGCTGTGAATGTCTTACAATGATACACCAAAGATTGGAGCTCAGTCGAGCACCTTCCTTAGAAATAACGAGAGAGTAGAGAAAGACTTGACACTATTCTGTTTGATGTTAGACACACTGAGGAAGAAAGGAAAGTTCTTTGTAATTGTTGTAGGAAAATGAGTTCTTGCTGTGAATGTCTTACAACGATAAACCAAAGATTGGAGCTCAGTCGAGCACCTTCCTTAGAAATAACGAGAGAGTAGAGGAAGACTTGACACTATTCTGTTTGATGTTAGACACACTGAGGAAGAAAGGAAAGTTCTTTGTAATTGTTGTAGGAAGATGAGTTCTTGCTGTGAATGTCTTACAATGATACACCAAAGATTAGAGCTCAGTCGAGCACCTTCCTTAGAAATAACGAGAGAGTAGAGAAAGACTTGACACTATTCTGTTTGATGTTAGACACACTGAGGAAGAAAGGAAAGTTCTTTGTAATTGTTGTAGGAAGATGAGTTCTTGCTGTGAATGTCTTACAACGATAAACCAAAGATTGGAGCTCAGTCGAGCACCTTCCTTAGAAATAACGAGAGAGTAGAGAAAGACTTGACACTATAATGTTTGATGTTAGACACACTGAGGAAGAAAGGAAAGTCCTTTGTAATTGTTGTAGGAAGATGAGTTCTTGCTGTGAATGTCTTACAACGATAAACCAAAGATTGGAGCTCAGTCGAGCACCTTCCTTAGAAATAACGAGAGAGTAGAGAAAGACTTGACACTATTCTGTTTGATGTTAGACACACTGAGGAAGAAAGGAAAGTTCTTTGTAACTGTTGTAGGAAGATGAGTTCTTGCTGTGAATGTCTTACAACGATAAACCAAAGATTGGAGCTCAGTCGAGCACCTTCCTTAGAAATAACGAGAGAGTAGAGAAAGACTTGACACTAATCTGTTTGATGTTAGACACACTGAGGAAGAATGGAAAGTTCTTTGTAATTGTTGTAGGAAGATGAGTTCTTGCTGTGAATGTCTTACAACGATAAACCAAAGATTGGAGCTCAGTCGAGCACCTTCCTTAGAAATAACGAGAGAGTAGAGAAAGACTTGACACTATTCTGTTTGATGTTAGACACACTGAGGAAGAAAGGAAAGTTCTTTGTAATTGTTGTAGGAAGATGAGTTCTTGCTGTGAATGTCTTACAACGATAAACCAAAGATTGGAGCTCAGTCGAGCACCTTCCTTCGAAATAACGAGAGAGTAGAGAAAGACTTGACCCTATTCTGTTTGATGTTAGACACACTGAGGAAGAAAGGAAAGTTCTTTGTAATTGTTGTAGGAAGATGAGTTCTTGCTGTGAATGTCTTACAAGGATAAACCAAAGATTCGACCTTGTAAATAACGAGAGAGTAGAGAAAGACTTGACTCTATTCTGTTGTGTTTTTTTGTTTTTACCAAAGATGAAGACAGTGTAGAGTTAAGGGATGATAAGGCGCTTGTTGAAAATAGCCATTTTTTAGCAGGGTCGCTGCGTCTGTATTCATCTGAATGACCTTACTTGAGATGAAGAAGAAAACAGGGTCAACAGAGTTCCAGGTAAAAGGACAAACATCTTATCTACAATTTATATTAACCTTATTTAAACTGTTTCATCAACACAAGGACGTAATATAAGACAGGTTGGTTCGGCCGGCATGTGTTAGAAAATAAATCGTAATCATGTAACTGCTACCGAATCTAAAAACCTTTGACAGGATTTTTCAACTTTATCAAAAGACTTAAATCGGCGACCCTTGCATTGATCTTAATAGATTAATCAGATGGAACAACTTCTGGTGGATACGGTGGATGCGGCAGAACTTATACACCGTCCAATTCTTTAATTTTGTTGCTGGTCTTTCTGGTGGTTTGTGGCTTTGAATGAAGAATTTCAGATTTTAATTTTTCAATGAGGTTGAAGAAGTCAAAGGATTGGCACTTTAACCAAACCTCAAAGATTGCAGGTCGTTGGCAGAAGCTCTTAAAGAATAGCTGTTGTTTCTTGTAATAAATTCTTGCATAATAAATCATTTACTTTAACACAGTGCAAAAACTTTTTCATCAACCTTGGAAAAAGCTGTTTTCCATATTAAGAAATCCCATTAATCATTTTGAACGTTTGATTTTTCTCTCGATCTGAAGAAGGTCGGAGGTTACATCGGCCGAAACGTTGTGAGAATAACACTCAAGATGAGAACAGTAGTCTGAATAATCCAAATAGTAAAGTAAATTCCTATGAATCAGAATGGTACAACTTTGTTGACCGGTTTGATTCTGTTGTCAGCAGTCTTGCAGGAGGGACCACGTAATGGTTGCCAACATCCCTAAGTGAAAGTGGTTTTATGGAACCGACTGGATTCGAATTTGGCACACTCAGGTCGTCAGTCCGTATCGTTATCCACGTAACCACTGTCACCTCCAGTAAAGTATGTCGACTGTCATACCCAAATCCGATTCTGTAGGACATAATTAGATTGTTATACCTTTGCATTATAAGCTAAGCAGGATTGCATATCAAGTTTAACGTTCAAGTCACCCTTCATGATAGCATATGAGACTACACCTGACGAGAAAAAAAAACTGTTATCAGTATAGCATACCTAACAACATTCAAGAAGGAATCAATTGTCCTGGAATTCCAGAGCTTTGGTAATTATTTGTTAGACACCTGCAAAGAAGAGGCACACACACATACACACATACATATATATTATAATACATTCACTACAACCTTTTTTGTTTCTTTCTCCGACCTTTTACTTTGTTTTAATTTATTTTCCTTATATGACTTGTATCTTTCCCAAAGGAATGAGAAGTTATTTTTGTAAAGTATTTTTCTCAATTTGTTCCTATCTGACAAGCAGGTGGAGGCTGTAATGAATCATATAGTGGGTAGAAAAAAGCAAAGAAAAGTCAACAAAAAAACAAAAACAAAAAAAAAACGAAAGTACATTTAGGCACACGCATGTTACTCTAAAAAGGAAATTAACAAAACGAATGTATTTTAGACAGACTTAACTTCACGATCGCAGAACAAAATAAAAGTATTTATCTTAGAAAAGAATTAACTAAAAGAGAATGAAAATCCAACATTCTTCAGTTTGAAATACACAGTGGGGAACATTAGCAAAAAAAACAAAAATGCACTCAGTAGGAATTAACAATAGTATTAAGATCAGAAACTTAGGATCTGCTTGTTAGTTTTTATTTAATCTTTTTTTGGAGTGGAAGGGATTTCATTATCTTTTTAGTCTACGTTTCCTTTCATTATTTCCATATCCGGTTGACCAGATACAGTATCGCTCTTCCTACCAAAAGGTAATAAAAAAACAGGGAAACAAGTAATACAGCAATACAAAACACATGTCTGGAATTCAGTGTATTCAAGTTAAGAACAGTAAAACAAAATTAGACCACTATAACAAAAGAAGAAGTAAAAGAAAAGAACATGTAATGGATACAGTTTATTCACTTTCATTGACAAGGTCACACATTGTGAAGGTTAGGGTTGAACACCACCATTTTCTTGGCACAAAATGATGCAGTGCCATGACCTGTGTGATAATTTACGAAGAAGTCCTTTGGTGATTGTTTCTTCATTGTTGCTACGTTTTAGTAAGAATAATAAGACTTACGGACCACCCGTTTTAGTATGGGGTAACAGGACTTTTGGACCACCCGTTTTGGTATGGGGCAACAAGACTTTCAAACCACGTGTTTTGATATGGTTAACAAGACTTTCGGACAATCCATTTTGGTATGGGGTAACAAGTCTTTTGGATCACCTGTTTTGACATAGGGTAACAAAACTTTTGGACCATCCGTTTGGACTTTCGGACCACTGTTTTGATATGGGGTAACAAGACTTTCTGACCACTGTTTTGATATGGGGTAACCAGACTTTCGGACCACTGTTTTGATATGGGGGTAACAAGACTTTCGGACCACTGTTTTGATATGGAGTAACCAGACTTTCGGACCACTGTTTTGATATGGGGTAACAAGACTTTCGGACCACTGTTTTGGTATGGGGTAACCAGACTTTCGGACCACTGTTTTGGTATGGGGTAACCAGACTTTCGGACCACTGTTTTGATATGGGGTAACAAGACTTTCGGACCACCTTTTACAACAAAAAATAATAAAATTCTGAAAAGCAGGTCAGATGATATCTTTTCGAAACAGTTTCTAAGCACGTTTGATGCCAATGTCACAAAAGTTGACAGATATGAGTCTCACCTGTTAAAAGCCATAAAATTATGAAGTATTAAATTATCTAAGACAATTATCAGTGACATTGGAGGTCAATGTGTGTCACATGATTTAGTTTCTACTTATTTCACGAATGGGGGTCATTAAACTAGATTTTGTCACAAATACAATGCCCCCCCCCCTCTCCCTCAAATATGCAACTCATGGAATCATGAATAAAATTCACAATCCTTTCTGCAATCGATCCATATTTGGTACAAATAAACTTCAGTCAATACCTGACTTCAGTTATGAATGTTTAATAGTCTTTGTTTTATTGCCAATCAATCATATGTAGGGTCACTTTGGTGATCGTCTCATCAGTAGGAGGTGTGATCCTGAATGAGCTTTACACTTACCGAACTATACCCCCCGCCCCAAGATAAATGTCTCTCAAAACAATCCCCAGACTATTCCCGAACTGAAGAGGGCCATCACTCCATCCAAATCAGGGGAGTGCCGAGAGAGGAGTGTGTCAGAGTTATTGACCATTCTGCATGTCGTATCCAGGTGTGCTTATCATTGAATGGCGATAAAATAAAGACTGTTGGACATTCATTAATGAAACTTGGTGGACAAGTCAGGCATAGATTGAAGTTTATTTGTACCAAATATAGTTGGATTGCAGAAAGGATTGTGATTTTTTTCTTTTCTTTTTTTACTAATGGTTCGCCACTTATCAAGGCCAAAAGCCACTGGAGGATAATAGTTAATGAGAATTTTCAGTTGGGTGATGGAACTATGAACGGATTCAGAACGATGTTTGATTAATTCACAGGACGACTCGACAGATATTTGCTGACTTTTGACTTGAAAACGCTCATGTTGTAATATGTACGGAAACATTCCTGCAGTAACATGTTTCAAAGTTTGGAAGTTCTTGGAAAGAGACTGTTTATGGAAGTACCATTTGATTTTAGGTACACAGATGAAGAAAGGAGAGTTTTTTTGCAGTGTTGGTAGGAAGACGAGTTCTTGCTGAGAAGGCTTTTGAGGTAGGGAGGACCAGAGCTTGACGCTCAGTTGAGCACCTACCATGGAAATATCGGAACAGTAAGGAAAGACGAGCAACAAATTACTTATCTTAAATATAAATCTATTGTAATTTTGAAACTAATAGTTTGCATTTAAATTATCACACTTGAAAATTAATGTTTGATTAATTCACAGGACGACTCGACAGATATTTGCTGCCATTGGACTTGAAAACGATCATGTTGTAATCTGTACGGAAACATTCCTGCAGTAACGTGTTCCAGAGGTGGGAAGCTCTTGGAAAAAGACTGCACATGGAAGTTCTGTTTGATTCTAGGTACACAGAGGAAAAAAAGAGAGTTTTTTTTTTATCAACGCTTCCTTGGTGGCATTTCTGGAGGTTTTTTTTTTTGGGCAGCCTATGACATTCTTTCATTTGACAATGCACGACTTTAATCATAAAAAAGAAAAAACGCACGGAAGAAAAAAA
Organism: Sepiola atlantica; assembly: GCA_963556195.1. Classification (NCBI taxonomy): domain Eukaryota; kingdom Metazoa; phylum Mollusca; class Cephalopoda; order Sepiida; family Sepiolidae; genus Sepiola; species Sepiola atlantica. The sequence continues at coordinate 17,036,363 of OY744528.1, read as the reverse complement.
AGTCTATAAACAAAAAAGTATTATCTCAACTTTATATTTGCAGACTATAATTTATTTCAATTACACTAACTAAAATATCAGTTTCCCACCATTAAAAAAAAGAAAAAAGAAATGGTCTTAAGAATGTCCGTATCTGTAATTGCTAATGGTTGTAATTATGTTGTTGGTGAAGAAAATTCAATTTGATCATATTTGAATTCTCTCTCTCTCTCTCTCTCTTTCCTGAAAATGCAATTTCACTTCGCAAACAACCTTTCTAAACATTATGAGTAAACCATGTTTCAATAAATGTTAACCCTGATTAAATACACTTGGATTGATATCGTCGACTGTCTACTAAAACCACACAGCCTGTCGCTCCACAGCTTAGGTCTGTAACATCTTGCACGAATTTGTATGTCTGCAGCATCTTAGAATGTATTAGCCTAGCCCCCCCCCCCCCCGTAACCCGTTGGGTCAATGTTGGTACATTGTACGTTAGTGTATACATTTAGTGCTCTTAACCGATTGCGAAGGCCATCATCATCATCATAGCTTTTTTTTATTGCTGCAGCGTCTTAGACTGTACAAGACCCCCACTCCCACACAAACACACACACACACTGTGACCCGTTGGGTCAACGTTAATACATTGTACGTGAGTGTATACATTTAGTGTCCTTAATCGATTGTGAAGGCAATCATCATCATCATCATCATCATCATCATCATCATCATCATCATCATCATCATCATCATCATCATCATCATCAGCATCATCATCATCATCATCATCATCGCTGGCAGTTAATGTCCGGTGAGTGTGAAGTTCATTCAGGATCACACTTCCTACTGATGAGACGATCACTAAAGTGTCCCCCCCGGCATACCATTGAACGGTGATGAAACGAGTACTGTTGGACCTTCACGAATGAAACTTGGTGGACAACTTAGGCAAATGCCTGAAGTTTATTTGTATCAAATGTGATTGAATTGCAGAAAGGAGTGTGAATTTTAAACAATTGGATGTAACACCCCCCCTCTCTTTTACCCTCTTTGCATGAAAATTAAAACGAAATAAAACCAACGTAACGACACGTCACACCTAGCAGCTGTATTTTAAAATTCATAATGATCTCCTTATTAGTTTAGGAGAGAATCCTGTACGTACAAATCTATAAACATACTAGACCACCCGTGACCCGTTGGGTCAGTTTGTTATATTAGCTTATGGAATTCATGTATGAGCGTGACCCTTGTGGCATAAAGAAAATAGTTTTTTTTTACATAACAGAAGCATTTCTATGAAAGTATATTAAAATGAAAAAAGAATATAGATAGATTTCTATGAGTCGTTCTGTTTATTATAATTGTTTTTTTTTTTTAATTACAGTTACTGAATTATAAGTGGTTGGTTAGGGCGATTTGAGAAAGGAAGGGGGTACAGCCGTGGCCACCGAGAGACAGCAGGCTTTCTCGCGTACGTAACGAAAACAGAGGGAGTAGGAGTGGTGAAATCTATGAGAGGGAAAGTGGGAGGTGGTTTCGTTCACCGACCGCTAGTATGGCTGATATTAATAATGAGTGTTGTTTTTTTGTTTGTTTGTTTTTGTTTTTTAAAAGGGAGGAGTTTTTTTGAAACTGCGACAGACTTTACGAAGTCCTCCCGTTGAATGTTTTTAGCCGTGAAGAAAACAAATAAACTATTTGATGAAATTAAATGAAATTGTTTAAAAATTTCCAGAATGAAAAATTTCATGCGTTCGTTAATCATAATAGAGAATAACGGAATTGGAATAACAGATTGAAGACGATGCTATTTACGCATGCGCAACCGGATGTTGAAAACCGGAAAGCTGAAAGCTGATTGCAACCATACAAGAACAATAGACTTTTAGTATTATATAGATACACATACCTAACTTTATATAATTAGAGATGAAGTGAAGCGAGTCTCTTTCTCAAATTTTTTGATTAGTAATATTCTTCAATTAACATCAATATCTGATTTTGATTCGTTAGTTTTTTTTCTTTCGTTGATCATTGGTCGTCGTTCTTAACACCAAAAATTGTATTTCGATTCAATTTCTTTCAAAATATATTTCATCTGCCTAGGAACATTTTCAAATAAACGCCATCTTAACTACATAGCAGCAGCTGTCTATTCTTAAGACAGTACAATTACAAAGTGCTTAACATTACCAGATATATCTTCAGTCAAATAGCTTAGTTGGTTGAGCATCAGACTGAAGATCTAACGGTCCTGGTTTCAATCCCGATTTTCGGCATCCACCTTATTTTCATTATTGTTCGAAATCTATTATTTACTGTTCACACATTTATTTATTTAACTAAAAAATGCAATAGCGTTAAGTACTAACACCAAGACATCTACATTTCGTTGTAAATAAGTCAGATACTTTAATATTTTTTTATTATTTAAAAAAAATTATGACCCATCAAAAATTTTATTTTAGCTTTCAAAAGTATATTTAAAAACAAAAAAAAATATCATCATCATCATCATCATCATCATCATCATCATCATCAGTTTGATGTCTGTTTTACATGCGGGCATCTGTTGGACAGCGTTTAGAAATTGACTTCCAACTAACCTATATTAGCCTCAGAGCCAACCTGATGCCTATGCTGCCTTTCACAAACTGCCTGCTTAACTACTTGCTATTTCAAAATGCCCCTCTCTTTTAACGCATGTGTTGGATGGCTTTTAGAAATTGACTTTCAAACTAACATATCTTTGGTCAGGTTTCACTCAAGTTCATCCTTATCACTTGCTCTCATGTTTTCCTTGGGCTTCCCTTACCAACTGACCCTGCTGCGATAACTGTTCTACACCTACTAAGTTAAGAACTTTCATCCATTCTTACAACGTGCCCTTCACACATCTCTTTATACTGTCCAGATTTAATCTTTCTCTGAGGTCATCAGATCTAAGCTTGTCTTTAAGACTCACATTACACATCTATTGTATCATTCTTATATTATTCCTTTTCATGCAACGCCTG
>OY744528.1:17008358-17028358 GCA_963556195.1 Sepiola atlantica | reverse complement strand
AGTACACACAGAGAGTCACAGAATAATGTTGCCGTCTGTTTTAAATCTAAGAGAAACTAACAAGATCTCATGAATAAGCTTCGGAAATATCAGTTACAACAAAAACTAAACACACAGTTTTACTGCCTCAAACGCTGCTATTGAATTCAACAAGATTTATGTCATCCAATCAAAACCCTTGTTGCCACGGTGACTGATAAGAAGGGCGACCATTTACCGATTGTCCCATTATTTATGTAATTTATTTATGTCATTTTCTTACTCCCCTCATTTTATGCTACTGTTGGTGCTACTAGTAATACCCCTCCCTCTATTCATCTCTTTCTACCACTTTTTTTATTTTATTTTTTTTTTTAACGTAGTTCACCCCAAACAAGGCAGGCCGCCACTGTAGACGTAAGGGGCTACTGAGAAGAAAGAAAAGGGGAAAAGGTTGGGGGGGGGGGGTGTTAACCTAAATTGGGATCTGCGCAGCGAGATGTCTGTTTACATTAATTTTAAATTTCTGCATGTCAGTACTGTCGGGGAAAATGGGGGTAGGGAGGGAGTTCCAGAGGCCGGCAGCACGAGGAAAGAAGCTATTTAAGTAGAAAGCTCTACAGCAGTGGTTCTTAACCTTTTTTCTCCAATTCCCCACTATTTAGTGAGAGCCAGCTATCCATTCCCCCAACAGTTATCACATGGAAATAAATACATACGAAAAGATTCGTTAACCAGCGAACGGTAGTGTGGAACAGCAGTCCTTCGTAGTCAGATTCCATATTCTGGCACAACCGTCGAAATAGTCGAGTGTTGAGGGCGCTCGCTTTGACAAAATTCCCCACCAGTGGGGAATTCCCCACAGGTTAAGAACCACTGCTCTACGGCATCTGGGAACCTCCACAGTGAATGGATGGGATTTAGTTGATTGTCGAGTTGGTCTAGTGAATGTATGTCGAGGGGGAACCAGAGTAGCCAATTCATCGGAGCATAATCCATTGAAGTATTTGTAAAACAAGCACAAGGATGCTACATTGCGGCGATGGGACACGGACTGGAGCTTGGTTGACAGTGAGGGACCTATTAGGTTGACTACTCTTTTTTTGCATCTTGTCAAGGAGGGAGAGACTAGTAGATGATGCACCAGCCCAGATGTGGCAACAATACTCCATGCATGGGCGGATGGTGGCTTTGTAGAGATACAGGATAATGTCAGGTGTGAGGAGTTTACTAGCACGGTAGAGGGAGCCAACCTTCTTTGCACCCTTTTCTCCCACCACCTAATACATTCAATGTGCAAACAAGCAAAGCTATCAGAGTTTTAGACTTATATACAAATTGATGACACGTCCAACTGAAGGCGATTGAATGCAGTACTCTGCATATTCTTTAACCGCTTAGGAAGCAGAAAAATACTAAATAAACACACCGGTTTTCTATCGCCAGTAAAAACAATAACAAAAACCGTGTAATTTCATAGGCGATAAAAATCGTACATAGATCGTGGCAGGGCATCTTGGCCTGGTGGTAAAAGACCAGACTATAGACAATTACATCGATGGTTCGATCCCTGCCCAAGGTAACACGTGTCCATTGATTTCTTTCATGTATGTAAAAATTAATTTATAAATATTAATTAATAAAAATTAATTTATAAATATTAATTAATAAAAATTAATTTATAAAAATTAATTTATAAAAATTAATTTATTAAAATTCATTTATAAAAATTAATTTATAAAAATTAATTTATAAAAATTAATTAATGAAAATTCATTTATAAAAATAATTTATAAAAATTAATTTATAAAAATTAATTAATGAAAATTAATTTATAAAAATTAATTTATAAAAATTAATATATAAAAATTAATTAATGAAAATTAATTTATAAAAATTAATTTATTAAAATTAATTCATAAAAATTAATTTATAAAAATTAATTTATAAAAATTAATTAATTAAAATTAATTAATTAAAATTAATTTATAAAAATTAATTTATAAAAATTAATTAATAAAAATTAATTTATAAAAATTAATTTTTAAAATTTAATTCATGAAAATTAATTTATAAAAGTTTATTTATAAAAATTAATTTATAAAAATTATAAAAAAATTAATAAAAATTTATTAATAAAAATTAATTTATAAAAATTAATTTATAAAAATTAATTAATAAAAATTAACTTATAAAAATTAATTTATTAAAATTAATTCATAAAAATTAATTTATAAAAATTAATTTATAAAAATTAATTAATAAAAATTAATTTATAAAAATTAATTAATAAAAATTAATTAATAAAAATTAATTTATAAAAATTAATTTTTAAAATTTAATTCATAAAAATTAATTTATAAAAGTTAATTTATAAAAATTAATTTATAAAAATTAATAAAAATTAATTAATAAAAATGAATTAATAAATATATACAAGTTTACTTATAGATATTTTGTCTGATCTTTATGTATGTAATGGCTGGTAAGAATCAATACCGACAAGATGACCCCATGCATAGTGCGGATACACATCAGCTGATGAAGGAACAGCGTATGTGGGAACAACGGTATTAAATAACGTTATCTGCTCCGTTGTCATGAGATTATTCTCCCAGGCATCACCTCTTCCTTTGGGGGTAAATGCAATATGTGTTTGTTTGTAATAATACCATCATCCTAGGCATTATCTCCTCCTTTCTGGAGGGGCGGTGTAGTATATATGTTTGTTTGTCAGGATACCATCCTCCTAGGCACTGCCTCCTCTTTTTTTGTATCTGTTCTCTTATCATGAAATCATCCTCCGGGGCATCACCATTTTTTTGGATGGGCAGTGTAGTATATATTAGTTCGTCATGATACCATCCTCCCAGGCATCACCATTTATTAGATAATCCTTCTGAGGAGAATCCTCTTTGAAGTCTGACGCCCATGACTCAGATTGTTTTTATTGATAGATTTTCATTTGCAAAGATTTGGTCGAGATAGCCTTGTTGTATTGCATTGCATTGCATTGCATTGCATTGCAATGCATTGCAATGCACTCTTCGTATCGCGAAATTGCGTATACGCAAGTTCTAAAGTAGCACAAAAAAGAGTTGCATATTTATTGCTTTTTCAGTTGGTGCCGTTTCACGGTGGGATGCAGGGGGTTAGATAGTGAAGAGAGGAGATGTGAGATCAAGGACTCTGGTTGGTCAATCAAGATCATGTGTTAAAAGAGAGAGGCATTTTGAAATAGCAAGTAGTTAAGCAGGCAGTTGGTGAAAGGCAGCATAGGCATCAGGTTGGCTCTGAGGCTAATATAGGTTAGTTTGGAAGTCAATTTCTAAACGCCGTCCGACAGATGCCAGCATGTAAAGCAGACATTGAATCGATGATGATGATGATGATGATGATGATGATGATGATGATGATGATGATGATGATGATGATGATAGAATGGATAAGAGTGCTTAGAGTAGTAGATGTAGAACAGTTGAGGTAGCAGGGTCAGTTGGCAGAGGAAGGTCAAGGTAAACAAGGAAGTGATAAGGATGGAATTGAAAGAAAGAGGACTAAATAAAGACCTGGACAGAGATAGGTTATTTTGGAATTCAATTTCTAAAAGCCGTCCAACACATGCCAGCATGTAAAACGGACGTTAAACCGAATAGGATGATGATGATGATGATGATAATAATGATGATGATAGTCTGACTGGTTCAGTGCATGCCATGTTGACAGAGAGTCTGAATTCAAAATTGACTGTCTCCAAGACGTCTCACAAGAGAGATCAGTGTCAGTTCACTCAAATAATCCACTCGTACTTGGAGAAAGAAGAGATGCATTTTTCTCCTTTCCTCAGAACATTAGTGCGAACGTTGACACAGTTGACACAGCAGGATTTGAACTATCCTTTCTGGTTCCATTGATAAATATTGTGTCAGCTGAACTTCCGGCGGCAATTGCATAAGAATGATCATGTCACCATTGAAATCGATTGTGTTATGTGCTAAACTCACATCAGAGTTCATTCCCATTCGTTGTAACAGCCACGAAGTTATACAAGGGCAAACAGGTGCTCCTTGTTGAAATTTATTTTGTGAATATTTTCTTTTCCCTTGGGAAATATAAATATGCAGTGTGAAAACAACATTGGATTTAGTCGGGTTGGGGTTGTTGGCCCCTATTTACTTGTCTCCCCAATCAAGGTCAGAGTTAGACACAAGGTCGATTTTTAATGTGGGGAAAATCCAGCTCCACACGAAAAAGGATCTCTGGATTGAGACAAAAATAAAAATTGCCCCAGTCTAGAAGGATTCCCCCTTCACTTACCGAGGACAGGAAAGATATAGTGTAGTATCAGAATAAAATAGATCACCAGCTAGCAAGTACTAACTTAACATGAATATAGTTTTGTGAATGAAAAATCAAGGAAAACATTATTAAATAACCAAGCATCTGTAGAACTATAATTTTACATGAATATAAAAGTCATTCTTGTTCATTTAATAAAATTTATACAACTCGTGTTTTTAGTAGAAAAATGTTCAGTGAATAAGAAGACATGAGGGCTAAGGATGTGTATGTCTCTCTCTCTACATATATTTGTTAGTGTGAATATGCGTGTGTGAGTAATATGTATATTAGACAATGTGGCACAGTGTGAGTATGCATAGGTTTATCTTGTTCTGTTAATGCGTGTGACTGGATGAGTAGCAATTTGTTTTTGTTCGCCTGACCTCTTGTCTGTGCGTATGGATATGTGCGCGAGAAAATGGGGCTTGTACGTAAGTTTTGAAGTGTTCTTTTCTTTTCGCCTACTCAGCCAAAGGCCCGGAGAGGAAGGAGGGTACGTTATTGGATCCCTTTCGAAGTGCGCCGGGTAGGGTCTCTGGAGTACTCTGTTTATTTCATCACCTCTTATAGGGGTTTCTCAGTTCGCATCGGCTTATTAATTTGACATAGGCTTGATAGATTTTGGGTTTGAAACAATTTTCATTGGTCGAAAACTATTGAGTTAACACGTTCCTGTGAAAGCTCACTTGCTTTTGGAAGTGAAGAGGAAAGCGTATCGAAACATATCAACGAAACGCAACATCAAAACACACCAACGAAACACACAGAGACAAAAAGAGGTTCGAATCGCATCTCAATCCACCGCAATACTACACTTTGCTCTGAGCCAAGAGGCCAAGAATGGTTATTGGGTTTTACAATATGTCAACCGTCGTTGAGTCATTTTAGGCTGAAACCGTACATATATTTTGTATACGATTGATTTGTCGGTTAATTTGTTTTGTCGGCGCATGTTTTGTAAACAAACAGTCTGTAAACGATAGTGTCTATTAATTCATATATGTGACCCTGACAGGTACTACCACTTCGAGTCAGAGTGGACCGGGATGTGGTGGCACCTATAGGGTGACACCAAACTCCCCAAAGCTCCCAAATTCGGTCCTTGCCATTGGATGTAGTTTTGTTTTGTCATACTTAGAACGGTTGGGGAGAGGAGCCTTGAATAGTAGAGAGGGCTAAGAAATGAGGAAAGCAGAGAAAGCAAAAAAAGTAAAAAGGTTTTGGGAAACATAAATTCGAGTGAGCTGAGTAAAGACGAACACCTTGCTCAAGGCTGTCTGAGGCAGTTTAGCGTTGTGCCTTGGACAAATTCTATGGATCCTAGCAGGTACTACTACTTCGACAGGTCTGGGTGAACCTGGAAGTAATGGTAACTAAAAGCTAACTCCACACACCCTAACCCTAACACAAACTCCACACACCCTAACTCCAGAAACCCTAACTCTAACTCCACACACTCTAACCCTAACTCCACACACCCTAACTCCAGAAACCCTAACTCTAACTCCACACACTCTAACCCTAACTCCACACACCCTAACTCCAGAAACCCTAACTCTAACTCCACACACTCTCACTCTGCATACTCTAACCCTAAATCCACACACCCTAACTCCATACACCCTAACATCACCCCCTAACCCTACACACCCTAACCCCACACACCCTAACCCTAACTCCACACACCCTAACTCCACACACCCTAACCCTAACTCCACACACCCTAACTCCACACACCCTAACCCCACACACCCTAACCCCACACACCCTAACCCCACACACCCTAACCCTAACTCCACACACCCTAACTCCACACACCCTAACCCTAACCCCACACACCCTAACCCCACACACCCTAACCCCACACACCCTAACCCTAACTCCACACACCCTAACTCCACACACCCTAACCCCACACACCCTAACTCCACACACCCTAACCCCACACACTCTAACTCCACACACCCTAACCCTAACCCTAATCCCACACACCCTAACTCCACACACCCTAACCCTAACTCCACACACCCTAACTCAACACACTCTAACTCCACACACCCTAACCCTAACTCCATACACCCTAACCCTAACTCTACACACCCCAAATCTCCTGGATACAATTTAACGTTATACTCAAGACCAACATTGGAATGGAATTTCAAACATAAATTAACGAAAGTTGATAATGAATTTAATGAATGTGACACATTTTTATTTAGGTAAAAAAAAATCGCTTCGAATATTAATTGCAAATTTATAAATTAATTTCTATACCTATGACCCGTTGGGTCACAACAACTATCCCTATTTATTCTACTTTGATGTCATTTGAAAATCCATAAACTGTGACATATCGTTTACGGCATTTTTCTTGCATAACTTGAAACTACATCTTTTTACTTTTATGTCACAATTTATGAGATTTAGATTCAATCATTCTCTAATATTTCTTGATGTCTCTGTGAGCATTTAGAGAAAGAGTGGCTCTGTTTCTCAGCATCACTATCTAATTAACATACGTGTGTCTGTACACAACAACAAATAAATATGCAAATTAAATGGACAAATAATAAGTCTCGTTACTTTTGTATAAGAATAATAAAGAATAATACTACTACTACTTTATTATTAGTATCATTATCATATTAGTACTATTATCATTATTAGTATCTTTATCATATTTGTATCATTATCATATTAGTATCATTATCATATTAGTATCATTATCATATTAGTATCATTATCATTATTAGTATCATTATCATATTAGTATCATTATCATTATTAGTATCATTATCATATTAGTATCATTATCATTATCATATTAGTATCATTATCATATTAGTATCATTATCATATTAGTATCATTATCATTATTAGTATCATTATCATATTAGTATCATTATCATATTAGTATCATTATCATTATTAGTATCATTATCATATTAGTATCATTATCATATTAGTATCATTATCATTATTAGTATCATTATCATATTAGTATCATTATCATTATTAGTATCATTATCATATTAGTATCTTTATCATATTAGTATCATTATCATATTAGTATCATTATAATTATTAGTATCATTATCATTATTAGTATCATTATCATATTAGTATCTTTATCATATTAGTATCTTTATCATATTAGTATTTTTATAATATTTGTATCATTATCATATTAGTATCTTTATCATATTAGTATCTTTATCATATTTGTATCATTATTATATTAGTATCATTATCATATTAGTATCTTTATCATATTAGTATCATTATCATATTAGTATCATTATCATATTAGTATCATTATCATATTAGTATCATTATCATACTAGTATCTTTATCATATTAGTATCATTATCATATTAGTATCATTATCATATTAGTATCATTATAATTATTAGTATCATTATCATTATTAGTATCATTATCATATTAGTATCATGATCATATTAGTATCATTATCATATTAGTATCATTATCATATTAGTATCATTATCATTATTAGTATCATTATCATATTAGTATCATGATCATATTAGTATCATTATCATATTAGTATCATTATAATTATTAGTATCATTATCATTATTAGTATCTTTATCATATTAGTATCATTATCATATTAGTATCTTTATCATATTAGTATCATTATCATATTAGTATCATTATCATATTAGTATCATTATCATTATTAGTATCATTATCATATTAGTATCATGATCATTATTAGTATCATTATCATATAAGTATCATTATCATATTAGTATCTTCTTCTTCATCATCCAATTTATTTTGAACAGGCCTTTCATTAGTCTTTTATAAGAGGGTGGGGCCTACCTGCCAGTCTTGATCGAAGTCTTTCACTCCAGGCTCGGCAGTCGCGAGGATCTAAGCTTGTAATCCTCATGGCTGCACGGTCACACTTACACAGCTCATCCCAAGAAAGCCTTGGTCTTCCAGTCTGCTGACTTGATGCAATGAACATGTTTCTGACCGGGGAGATCCAGCTGAAGCTTCGCTCAACATGGCCAAGCCATCTCATCCTGCCCAGCATCAGTTATTTTCCTGTATACCAAGCCTAGAGAGAAGAGTCTCGAAGAGTGTCGTCTTCCGGCCTGACATGACAGATCCATCTAATCATGGCACTTTTGTTACGCTACAGTCTCTTGAGAGTGCTCGCCGATGCAGCCCATGTTTCAGATCCATAACGCATAACACTCCTCACACAGCTGGTGTACACCTGTCCTCTAGTTGTGATCGCCAGATGCTTATTTGTCAAGATGGGCAGAAGTTCCCTGATCTGATCCATAATTATTAAACAATTGGCTGAGATCAAAGTGTAGTATCTGTTCCGATGGATGCTACACTCCTTAGACCGGTACCGTCTTGGCCTTCGGGCCTTGATTCCGCCGGTCTTAGGGATTGTCCTGTGCAGTTCTAGGAGGTCCACCCTCCCATGCTTTGCCTTCTCACTCTTTGAGAAGGGGTTAGTTTGTTGGATGCTTATTTGTCAAGATACGTAGGAGTTCTCTAAAGCCCCTCCAAGCAGACTTGCATCGGACAATAGCAGCAGTCTCACAACCACCATCGGCTGAAGTGAGTCGTCCAGCTTCCAGTTTGCTATCCCCAACCGCGACCTCTTTCACTAGCCTGCCGTCAATTGGTTTAGCTGTGCCCATACAGCGAGACAACCTGTATTGCTGATCCGGTCACTGTATCATTAATATAATATTAGTATCATTAATATCATATTAGTATCATATCATATTAGTATCATATCATATTAGTATCATATAATATTAGTATCATTAATGTCATATTAGTATCATTAATATCATATTAGTATCATTAACGTCATATAAGTATCATTAATGTAATATTGCATCATTAATTTCATATTAGTATGATTAATATCATATTAGTATCATTAATGTCATATTAGTATCATATCATATTAGTATCATTACTATCATATTAGTATCATTAATGTCATATTAGTATCATATCATATTAGTATCATATCATATTAGTATCATTAATGTCATATTAGTATCATTAATGTCATATTAGTATCATTAATATCATATTAGCATCATTAATGTCATATTAGTATCATATTATATTAGTATCATATCATATTAGTATCATTAATATCATATTAGTATCATTAATGTCATATTAGTATCATATCATATTAGTATCATATCATATTAGTATCATTAATATCATATTAGTATCATTAATGTCATATTAGTATCATATCATATTAGTATCATTAATATCATATTAGTATCATTAATGTTATATTAGTATCATATCATATTAGTATCATTAATGTCATATTAGTATCCTTAATGTCATATTAGTATCATATCATATTAGTATCATTAATGTCATTTTAGTATCATTAATATCATATTAGTATCATTAATGTCATGTTAGTATCATTAATATCATATTAGTATCATTAATGTCATATTAGTATCATTAATGTCATATCATATTAGTATCATATCATATTAGTATCATTAATATCATATTAGTATCATTAATGTCATATTAGTATCATATCATATTAGTATCATATCATATTAGTATCATTAATGTCATATTAGTATCATTAATGTCATATTAGTATCATTAATATCATATTAGTATCATTAATGTCATATTAGTATCATTAATATCATATTAGTATCATTAATATCATATTAGTATCATTAATATCATATTAGTATCATTAATGTCATATTAGTATCATATCATATTAGTATCATTAATGTCATATTAGTATCATATCTTATTAGTACTATTAATGTTGTATTAGTATCATTAATGTCATATTAGTATCATATCTTATTAGTACTATTAATGTCGTATTAGTATCATTAATATCATATTAGTATCATTAATATCATGTTAGTATCATTATATCATATTAGTATCATTAATATCATATTAGTATCATTAATGTCATATTAGTATCATATCATATTAGTATCATTAATGTCATATTAGTATCATATCTTATTAGTACTATTAATGTTGTATTAGTATCATTAATGTCATATTAGTATCATTAATATCATATTAGTATCATATCATATTAGTATCATTATTAAGATAATACTGAAGTAAAGAAACTTATTTTTAGGTACGCAAGAAGAATGTCTTAAAAGATATGTCACAGTTTATGAATTTTCGGATGAAATAAAAGTATAATAAATAGTGGTTGTGTTTGACCCAGCAGATCACGAATAAGTCTAGTACTATAAAAATCAAAGAAGACTACGACAGTTTTTTAATGGATATTTAATATTTTTAATGGATATATATTATTTTTAATGAATATTTATTATTTTTAATGGATATTTATTATTTTTAATGGATTTTATTATTTTTAATGAATATTTATTATTTTTAATGAATATTTATTATTTTAATGGATATTTATTATTTTTAATGGATAGTTAATATTTTTAATGGATAGTTAATATTTTTAATGGATATTCATTATTTTTAATAAATATTTATTATTTTTAATGTATCATTAATGTCATATTAGTATCATTAATATCATATTAGTATCATTAATGTCATATTAATATCATATCATATTAGTATCATATATTAGTATCATTAATATCATATTAGTATCATTAATGTCATATTAGTATCATTAATATCATATTAGTATCATATCATATTAGTATCCTTAATGTAATATTAGTATCATTAATGTCATATTAGTATCATTAATGTCATATTTGTATCATTAATATCATATTAGTATCATTAATGTCATATTAGTATCATTAATATCATATTAGTATCATTAATGTCATATTAGTATCATTAATGTCATATTAGTATCATAAATATCATATTTTTAATGGATAGTTAATATTTTTAATGGATAGTTAATATTTTTAATGGATATTCATTATTTTTAATGGATTTATATTATTTTTAATAAATATTTATTATTTTTAATGGATATTTAATATTTTTAATGGATAGTTAATATTTTTAATGGATATTCATTATTTTTAATAGATTTTTATTATTTTTAATAAATATTTATTATTTTTAATGGATATTTAATATTTTTAATGGATATTTATTATTTTTAATGGATAGTTAACATTTTTAATGGATAGTTAATATTTTTAATGGATATTCATTATTTTTAATGGATATTTAGTATTTTTAATAAATATTTATTATTTTTAATGGATATTTAGTATTTTTAATGGATATTTAATATTTTTAATGGATATTTAATATTTTTAATGGATATTTAATCATATGAATTTGTGATCTAGGTGACATGAAGTACTACAGCTCGTTATATATAAAAAAGGTTCATCACAGACTGAAACTCTTTTTCAAAATGACAGAGTTTTAATGCAGTCAATTGTTATATAAGTGCTTTTCTGAATTTTTTTTTTTACAATAAAGGTCACCGCTTATTAAGGCCCAGGGGCCATTCGAAGATAAGGGTTAAATAGTTTGACTGGTGGAAGGTGAGACAACATCGCGATCACCGGCATGATGGTTGTAGCAGGGCAGGAACTGCTTATTTACAAGGACGATTCAACAAGAACCTGTATCTAAAGATGAACCATTCATGTTAACCAACATCTCATTTATAATCATTTGCACACGACCACTGGCCAACTGGCGTCTATTTTTCATGTTCTATATTCTATTATTATAGCCTCCATTTTTTGACTTCCCCTTTTCTATGTTGTTTGCATAGCTCATATCGCCTTGGCTGGATGCCACTTTTGATTTTTCCGATGATCCATTCAATTATGGAACTGACAGCTCATTTAGTTTGCTTTTTGGTGTCCAATGCAGAACCAAAGACTGGAACATTTCCTGGGATAGTTAAATAGAAATTCTATAAAAATAAACGCGACTAAAATGTCCAAGAGTTGCATCATATATTTTCTTATCTGCACCACACAAGAGAAAGAATATCAAGTCAGAGAGAATATTTTCATGTTTTCTCTATAATAAAAAATATAATATTGCCAAAATGGTTTCATGGGTCATGGTAAGGTCGTCCTTTGTTCATTTGACCCACTTAGAAGTTACCAGCAGCAAAGTCTCTTTCAAACAAATTCATTGGCTGAAGGAGATAAATAGGTAGTGATGGGATAATAAAATTAAGGACTCTGATTAGTCAGTAGCTAGAGTAGGCACTGCTTAACCATAAAAACAATCCTAAAATTTAAATCCATGTAATTAACCAGATGATTTCCCTATGGATTGAAACACAAATATTTCTGTGTAGCTCACTCTCGTTAAGTATATTTTTATAATGTTATATCTCTATATAAAGTTAAGTATGTGTAGATGTTTATTTATTGCTATATACAGGATTCACTCCTAAACTAATTCACCAATTATTATGAATATTGGAACACAGCTGCTCGGGGTAATGGTAGGTAATGTGGGATATCTTTAGTTTAATTTAGTCTTATACAAAAGAGGTAAAAAGGGTGTGGAAGCCCTTGATCAAAATTCAGATACCTCCGATTTTTGTGAAATTTTAGCAATAGGTATTTGACATCAATTAATAAATATTCTCCAAACTTCAATTTCTTTGCAATATTTTCAAGGGTTTTTTTTTATATGGGCACAAACTCCCATTTGAAAATTCAAATATTTCAGATTTGCATTGAATTTGATACACATTCATTAGACATCAATAAAGTAAGATTCCATGAATTTCAGTTCTTTCTTAAGACTCCTTAAACGTAAGCCTTACATTTTAGGCATTTTCTAGAATAAAATTCGTATAATGGATTTTGATCAAAATTGGAATAAGGATTCTAGACATAAGTTTTAGTATCATTATATCTTGATTTTAATTTTTGTAAGGGACATAAAAGTGGTGCAAAACTGTTATGTTTGTGGGAATTAATTTTACCCATCCTGGGCTTGGTATTGTTCTAGTATATTTATTTACTTCCTTTGCAGGAGGTTAGACACAAGGTCAGGTGGGGGTTTGAAAAGCCAACGCGTTAGGTGAAGTGCACCTCGACCTACAAAGAATGCTTGAGCAGCGGCATTCTCTGGTAGGGGCGAATCAGGCGATTAGCAATAAACTAACCCCTTTGTCAGAGAGAAGGTACAGCCTGGTAGGATGGACCTCCTAGGACTGAATAGAACTATACCTCAGCTTGACGGCCACAAAGCCATTGCCGGACTGATTGTCGGGGACGTATCCTCGACTAGCACGAACAACACGTACTCAAGCACGCTTTTAGAATATATGTAGAATATATATATATATATATATATATATATATATATATATATATATATATATACATATTAATGCTTGGTGCCTATACAGATGAGAGCAAATATGAAAAACGCATTTTCAAATAAACACCATTGTTTATACTTACATGTCAGGCAAAAATAAGTATCCTCGCCAAAAATTAGGGAAAATTATCGAGTAGAATTTTAATTAAAAATGAAAATCAGTTTTATCGTATTTTGCCCACCGCAATTGATTTATTACATGTTTATATGATAGACTGAGTTACGGCCCCCTGATTCCGCTTATAGCAATGACAGTTGATCAAAATATGGTGAAACTGATTTTGTTTTTTGATTAAAATTCTACTTGATAATTTTTTGCTAATTTTTGGTGGAGATACCTATTTTTGTCTGATACATAAGTATATCAAAAAGTTTTCCAGTTAATTTATTCGGAACTGCGATTTTCACCTGTGTATATAAGCACCGAATGCTTTGTTAAGTCATGGAACCATTAAATTTCTCGTAAAACTCAGATTATTATTGTGATGTTATGGGAGTCGTCAAAGTAGACAAAGCAGGAAACGATACAAGATCATCAAACCGGCGATTACAGATGAAAAGCGACAGAAGAAAGATTAAGATCTGTTGATGTACCCGATCCAGGCCAGATGTCATCTCGTCGATTTTGAACAATCCAATATCCTCTTCCCCTTTGTGACATGGCTCACCCATTTCTGCTTCGGTGCTGGAACAGGGATATCAAACGGCTATGCAATAAAAAATATGGAGGGAGAGGAGAAGGGAAAACATCGTAAAGCATGTGTCAAAAGCAAAACTAGTCAAAAGTTGCCGATCAGAGTTTTCTATTATCGGACACTTTACCTAAGTGTCTGTGTCTAAAAGGCAGTTGGGTCGAATGATATCCACATTTACTCAATGGTGCACAGCTGTAATAATGGTCTGACAGATATAATGAAAGAATGAATCAGCAAGCTAGGAGATGGTTCGGATTATGCGCCAATGCCATGCAGCTTAAGAATTTTTAAAGAGATACCTATGGACTGTAGTATCTATTCCGATGGATACGGCACCATATAGACCAGTGTCGTCTTGTCCTTCGGGGCTTCATTCCGCCGGTCCGTGGGTTTGGGCTGTGCAGTTCTAGGAGGTCCACCCTTCCAGGCTTTGCCTCCCCTCTTTGGGGAGGAGTAAGTTTATTGCTTACTGCCTGAGGCGTCCTTACCGGGGAATGCCGACGGGGCTGCCCAGGCAATTTTTAATGGCCAGAGTGCTCACCTTCTGGGGCGCTGGCTTTTCAAGTCCCACTTTCCCGACCCGACCTTGGGTCACATCTTACCTTGTGGGAGTAAGATAAAACTGGCCTTGTGTCTAACCTCCTGGAGAGGAGGTAAATAATACCTATGGACGATCGGCAAAATAGATGAAAAGTGAACAAAAAAAAAAGATTAAATAAAAACATGGAAGATAGAACAGAGAGAAGGAAAGAAAATAAATCTCCATGAATAACAAAGTGGAAATTCCAGATAAGTAGTTTGAATTCTCCCTTCCTCCCCCCCCCCCCAATTGACTAGCAATGAATCCTTTCCCTTATTTTGTCCTTCAGTCTGCACATTTGATGAGATGTTTCTGACAAAGGGGGAAGAACTGCTGTTTTCTGCGTCGGAATCTACCCACTTACTTAGCACTTATCGTTGGATGTTTTTGAACTTGAAGTAGTATTTTTTTTTTTTAGCTTTTTACATAAAGTGGCTTCATGCCTTGTCTGGAGCAATTTCCATTAAAAAAAAAAAAAAATATATATATAAGTGAAATATTTTGAAAATCAACAATCGTGAAATTTAAATGAAAAATTCATTTATTTAATTATTTTGTTTTTGCAAGCTTTCGTTGTAGAACAACGTTGTCAGGCGAGACTGTCTTATAGTTTTTTTTTCTTTTTTTCTCCCTCTTCATTTTGATGGTATTAACCCCGAGGGGTCGAATCACGATATGAACAGAAAGAGACGTCAAGTTCTTAAATTGCACGATTGTTGATTTTCAAAATATTTCACTTTAATACATTCTAATCCGTGCTTCAAAGATGTTGTCAATTTCCTTACTTAATATATATATATATAAAGATTCTCGGTCTGATGAGGTTGACTTTCTTGGGAAAGTGCAACCGAAACATGTATGCACATATGTAACCAATAATGTTTGTATAAATAAAAATTTATACTTATATATATATATATATATATATATATATATATATATGTATATATATATATATGCAAATCTTTGAATACACTATTCCAGGAACTAAAAGTGACTTTGTTAGTCTGCTTCCATTTTGGTCGTCCAAATGTATTGCAGTTCGATCTGTTCTTTTCTATCAGCTTTTTAGTATCCTTATCTATCGGTCGATATTCACTGATTGTTGGTATATAATTAAGTATAAAAGCCATTTATACAATATCTGTTTGTCTGTTTGTACTGCTTTTAAATGTTATTGTGGTCTGCCGAAAAAGCTTGTTGTTATTTCCCCTCTTTAAAAGAATTAGCTGTATCTACCCGGCGTTGCCTGGGATGCAATGAAGTCATTTTAATTTTTATTTGTCTGCCCATTTTTTTAAAACTCATACAGAAAAACAAATAAAATTTAAGTAATACAATTTCAAACCAACAATAAATAAACAATCATGGCTGCCATTGTGAAGACAAACCAAAACAAGTCCAATTATTTATAAAACAATAATGTGAGAGAAAGAGAAGCAAAGAGAGAGATACAGACATAGGAAGATAGAGAGGGGGAGAGAAAGAAAGAGAGGGGGGAGAGACAGATACAGACATAGGTAGATAGAGAGGGGGAGAGAAAGAAAGAGAGGGGGGAGAGACAGATACAGACATAGGTAGATAGAGAGAGGGGGAGAGAAAGAAAGAGAGAGTCGACAGATGACGATTAGAACGGAAGTGACGCCACCGTTACTGACATAGCTTTGCAACGAACGATAGCCAGGGAGATGCGTTGGAGCAACCAGGCTGACTCACGGGGCTCGTGCCTAGACGTTGAAATCCTCCGTCCAATGTCCTGAAAAAATTTAACAGTCTCGGGGCCAAGCACACCCGACGTTTCCACTGAAATTGGTTGGAAGACGAAACGGTCAGTGAGCGAGCTGTATTTTCCGCGCTTCCTTGTTTCGGCGAGCAGACCCGCCGTGCCGGGCTTCACCGCGGATACTGCAATCCTTGCTGGTGAAAAGGAGTTGGAACAAGTGGCGTCCCAGATCAGCGGCTTTCCGGCTCGGAAAGCAAACACAGTCATCCCGTCAGGCCTGTGACCGTCGCCCCTGTCCAGGCCGACTGGTTCAAGGACTGATGCAATACCTGTCGAGTCGAGTCGAGACCTCGCCTGACTACATCGTTAAGTTGTAAAGAAAACAATTTTTTTATATTCTTTAATAAAAATATGAGTTCTTCCCCATGCTGATTTTGATTTTTCGGTCATAATTGAAAAATGCTTCCATATTACCAGTTGTCCAGGCGGGACTACATAATGTTTTAAATAAAATGTAGCGAATGATGTTATGATAGTCTAAATAACATAGACCGAAGATAACAAGTGGAAATTTGCAAGTTAGAATCAAAGTTTGATATATCAGCTTGAATTTTATTTAGGTCCAACTTTTAAAAGATAATTTTATATGTTAGATATTGCTCTCATACGCTAATGATCAGGCACTCAAATTGCATTCGTATATTGACGAGGGAATTTTTCTCTCACAAGCTAAAAGATATCAAAGTCACGTGACATTATGAAGTTATTTTTTAAAAGTTTAGCTTCAAGCTTAAATTTTTTTTTTTTAACTTAGTTCACCCCAAACAAGGCAAGTTGCCACTGTAGACGTAAGGGGCTACTGAGAATTAGGATGAAAGTTTAGGGGGTCATCCTAAATTGGGAGCTATGCAGCGAGATGTTTGTTCACATTAGATTTAATGTCTGGGGGTAAAACGCTAGACTATGGATATTTTTATTGATGGTTCGATCCCGTGTTCCTGACTTTCTTTTATGTACGTAAATATTAATTTATAAAAAATGATAATAAATAAATATGTATATATAAAATGATGACACGTCCGATTAAGGGCGATTGAATGCAGTACTCTGCATATTCTTAACAAAGCTCAAGGGGCGAAAAATGATAAACACCGGTGTTCAATCGCTAGTAAAACAATAACAAAAAAAAAAAAGCTGCATAACATTATAGGCGATAAAAATCGTGCATAAAATATGGCAGGGCGTCCTGCTGTGGGGTTAAAAACGCTAGGCTATGGATATTTACATCGGTGGTTTGATCCATGCTCGAGGTAGTCATGCTGATGTCGGCTCATAGCCAGAAACACGTGTCCATAACTTTCTTTTATGTATGTAAAAATTAATTCGTAAAAAATTAAATAAATATATATATATATATATATATATATATATATATATATATATATATATATATATATTTGAATCTGGTTTGGTATTTAAATTTAACCGGTATTTTCTGCAGGACTAAATTTTACAGCTTCCTTCATATGCACGCTTTAACTTAAGTTGAACACGGTTCTGAAGAAGGGAAGAGTTCCCGAAAATTAAAAAAAATATATCATACGGAATTTCCACCAGACCATCTTGATACAAGTATTACATAACATTGTAACATTGTGTAGATAGACAGATATATGTGTTTTGAAAGGGAAAAAAACAACAACAAAAAATAATAATGAATATATATATATGTGTATGTACACATTGTATTAAGGTTGAAACTAATTCATTTGTTCCACCATTATATGTCTTATTTGCTCCAACTTGTGTCTATCCGTCACACCTCTGCATTGTATTGCCTTCTAAATATCACATTTCTCTCTCTCTCTCTCTCTCTCTCTCTCTCTCTCTATATATATATATATATATATATATATATATATATATATATATATATATTAGTACTTCATGTATCCACATAAAATATTATAAGGAGATATAATTTTTTATGTGTCAGTTTTCAGTATTTACTTCAACAGTGCTCGATACGTAAGTAGAGCTAGGTAGTAAGCAATGAAAATATATATGGCAATCAAGCTACACAGAGGCTCCCGTGTTTCATCCCCGGGGGGGGGGGGGGAATCGTCAGGCTAAATGCATTTAGCCTGACGATTTACCCCCGGGGATGAAACACGGGAGCCTCTGTGTAGCTTGATTGCCATATATATTTTCATTGCTTACTATATATATATATATATATATATATATATATATATATATATATATATATATATATAGTCTCGGAAGTTTCTCAACCATTAAAACTATATTAAAAAAAACCCAAAAAAACAAACTTATAGTCCCAAGTCTTTCAGTGGAAAATCACTCATGTAAGTCAATTTATTTTTTACAGTTATTATATTAGTTTGTTTCTAACACTATTTTAAGGGATCATCAGTTGTTTACCATGAAAAACTGTTTCGGGAATTTAAGATATATATATATATATATATATTCATATATATATATATATAGGACGTTTATGTAGTATACATACATACATATATATATATATATATATATATATATATATATATATATATATATATATATATATATATATATATATAAGTTAGTAATAAAATTTGAACATTGTTCAAAGAACTCAAAACCAACTATTATTAGGCGTACGATCATTTCCAAGACTTTTTAGGAAATATTTTATTTTTCATTGTTTTTGACGGTTCCAAAACGTCTTTTCGCCAGTGCTTTTCATAACATGGCATACAGAAGTCTCTTGAGAAGAAAAAGAAGTGAAAATTCGCCTCTGTGAGTGTGTGTGTGTGTGTGTGTATATATATATATATATATATATATATATATATACATTTAGGCGAAGTTTCTCTTCATTAGGTGTTATGTAATGGGCGACGACATGAGTAGTAAACTGACTAGAAACCACAACACATTTACTTCGGTATTTCAACTGCTGGAGGCAAACAAATCCGAGGCAGAGGACATTGATAAGTAAATACAATGTCTAGGTTTTTATCAGCTTTTAAGTCTGTCCTTTCCTGAGCCTGTGGGAATGTCAAATAAACTCACAAATACCAAGTAGAAAAAATGCAATGTAAACCGGGGGTGGGGGTGGGGGTGGGGGTGGAGGGGATAAACAACAAAAGAATGAATGTGTCTAAAAGAAAGAAGTAGGCACAGGTAGATAAGCGAGGGTGGGAGGGAGGACAATTGGGTAAGAAAGAAGCCGAAGGAAGGTTCTTCCAGAGATGGACGAGCTGCTAATAAATATGGGATTTGACCTGAGGGGGAAAAAAAAAAAAAGAAGCTTTAT
>OY744528.1:16990858-17005858 GCA_963556195.1 Sepiola atlantica | reverse complement strand
GCTGTATAGCGAGATGTGTGTTTACATTAATTTTAAACCTCTGCATGTCGGTACAGTCAGGGAAACAGGGAGCAGGGAGGGAGTTCCAGAGGCTGGCAGCACTAGGAAAGAAGCTATTGGAGTAGAAGGCTCTCTAGCATCTGGGGACCTCCACAGTGAATGGATTGTCGAGTTGGTGTAATGTGTTTAAGTAGAGGTGGCACCAGAGCAGCCAATAAACATTATATTAATAAACATTATATTAATAAACATTATATACATAAACATTATATTAATAAATTCACAGCTGAGAAGAGTAATCGATTATATGGATGATCCTCATAAATTCCGATGTATATACAAGTTAATAGCCGCTCGCAGTGTTTGGTACAGTACCTGGGTATGTCATTTTCCATTTGTACCTAGCTTTTACCACTTTATAGATGGTACCAAGAAAACTATTTGTGAAATTTTGTGGAAAAAATAAGCTATTTAGTATTTGCATAAGAGAGTAAGTAACTATGATGCATGTAATTACATATTGTTTTTATTGGAAAAGAAAGGAAAAAATATTGCTTTGAAAAGGATATATTTATCGAAAGTCTTAGCCTAAAAAAAAATAAATAAAAACGACTTTATTCATTTTAAAATTGCATCATTGTTTTGGTTTTCAAATTTTAATATAAGATATTCATACTGTGGACGAGTGGTTATAGCACTTGTCTTTGGGCTGGACGACCCGGGTTCGATCCCACTCACGGCATGCGAATTTTCGGGTCTGAAAACTCCCTCTGTCCACCCAGCAGTAAATGGGTACCTGACTAAAACTCAGGGAAGGTTCAAGGCAGCGGAAGGAGAGGGATGGGCTCCGCCTTCCATATTCTGTTCCCTAGACACGGTGATTCTTAACAAATCACTGCCGCCATGGGCAGTGTGCGATGTCGGCAACGACACTCGTGCGCATCCAGGCTATGCAACCTTTACCTTTACCTTTTATTCATACGCATGGATGATGCTTCATAAGATGTGATCAATTTTCTTATATTAAAAATTATGTTTTTATGCAAAAATAACTCACGTTGAACTAATGCTGAATAACCCTTATGGGTACTATCATGAGATTCGAACTCGGGTATTTAACATCGTAAAAACTACTGCCTTAGTAATGTGTACTCTGCCTATTCATTTTTTTTTTGTCAACCAATCACAAGTTTGTATTTGCATACAAACAGAAAAACTCCCAAAACACCATAACTTTTAATGGTACTAGCAATAGAATGCTCGATCCGGTCGCATATTTTTGCTTGTATATATGATGAACGAACATGTACTACACTTCCAAGCCCCCGAAGGAGGAGGTAATGCCTGAGAGTATGGTATCATGACGAATGAACATATAATACACTAGATTTTCATGGGCTTTTAAATTTAAATCATATTTTGTCAAATGTTGAATAATGTATTTATTGCATATCTTTTAATATAATAATTTACTTTAAAAAAACAAAAACATATAGATTGCAATAACACTTTCAAGGGAGATTACTCTTTAAATAAGTAAATTAATTTTATAGTTTTGATGATATGAGATGTAGATGGCCATGGAATATTGAGAACAGCAATGATAAAAGATAGGTAGAGTCTTCGAGAAGCATTAAGTGATCTTGACAGTTTCGGTTTTATTGCCGGTGCCATGGAACTCTGCAGCTGAACGAAACTGTCAAAAAAAACAAAAAAACAACAAAAACAAACCAAAACAAAACAAACTGCTCCTTTGTCATCAACAGAATAGAAAATACCTTTGAATACTTTCACACAATCAAAATCTGCAATTAGAATTAACAGAGCAATTTGACAAGTTTCTGAAAACTGAAAAGTAGATGTCCATGAATGCTGCACAATCCATGAGGCTTTGGGGAATGCTATGGCTTCCATTTAGAGTTCTGTGACTCTAATTAAACGAAGCCCCATTTAAGCTGCTTAGTTGCGTAATCAAATCAACAACATATTAATTACCTCCCATAAATGTGCACAATAGCGAACTGTAATCTCAAACCTGTTATAAAATGGCTAACTCCGTGGAATAGTAGAATTTAACATTAAAATACATGTAAAAACAAAATAATATATATATATATATATATATATATATATATATATATATAATTATTTTTATTTACACAGACATGTACAACATCTGCGACACTGGCATGTCGATGTTATCGATCAACAGCTATTATAAACTGAGATCTCAGTTTATAATAGCTGTTGATCGATAACATCGACATGTCAGTGTCGCAAATTTTGTACATGTCTGTGCAAATAGAAATAATTATATATAAAAGCTCTATTTGATATTGAGCACTTTTTATAAACCCGGTTGAAATTCTTTGGATTACTACCCTGTGGATGTTTTACCTAGATTATTATATATATATATATATATCATAGTAATTCTGTGTGCGTATGTGTCCGCCTGATATTTGTGTCTTATGTTCACCCAAACCACTGGACAGAATTGCTTGAAAATTGGCGTGTGAACTACTGACCTCTCAGTGAATGTCATAGGCTATATAAGAACTATATCACTTCAACGCTGAAAACTATTTTCCCTTAGATTCAAATGATATATTCAAACCATAGGTAAATAACCAAAAATGATGTCTATTCTCAAAATTTCAGCAAATTTTGATAACATTAAGATGGTCCCCGGGGGCACAACTCCTCCACTGAAAATTGTTTTCCCTCTGATTCAAATGAAATATATATATATATATATATATATATATATATATATATAATCAAGGAGAACACCTCTCTCCTTTTGTGCATGTCTGTCCCTAAAAACGAACATACTAGGAAGTGTACTTTCAATATAATTGTATTCACACGCACAATTTGCATGTGAACATAATGGAACTATTTTTGCGTCTCCGGCTGCCCCTTAAAGAAGCTAATTACAATTTTCAAACATGTTACACATTGAAATTAATATATTTATTAGCGTTAGTTTAAGAGTATTAACATATATCTGAATAGTTGGGTGAGTAAGATATCTATCTGACAGCATCAAGGTTGCTGTTAAAGTAAACTCTCCTTACCATAATGTTGCATATGATGCTATCCCACACTCTAACCTGGGTAACACCGGGTAGCTCTGCTAGTATATATATATATATCACCCCCCACCTCTTTCTCTTACCACCAGCCACAGTAGTCCTGGCTCACCCCATCCTTCCATTTTTTCCCCACTCATTCTTTTCTACATTCATTTCTATTTCTCCAACAAATACGGACGTCCACCCAGCAGTTGGCCACTATTTCATTCTATTTTTCCCAATATGTCTACCCTACATGTATCTGTACTTGCATGACATTTTTTCTCTATTTTATCATCCTGATGAAGTCTTATAAATAAAGACGAAACGTTGATGTACACATAAAAAACATCCATTTTTTGGTTTTCCTTTTTCATTTTCCCATCACGTCGGATTACTTTCATCCTTCTCTTCCCATATATATATATATATATATATATATATATATATATATATATATATATATATATAAACAAACAGTTCTGTCAAAGATGCAAATTACATTCTTGATTAAGCAAAAACAAAAAAACTCTCGATCATTCATCATCCTTTTCCGGTTTACATGTTGGCATGTGTTGGACGGCTTTTTGGAAATTGATTTCCAAACTAACGTATCTCTGCCTATCTCTCGCCAGGTTGATCCCTCTTTCTCTCAAGTCCATTCTTAACACTTCCTCCATGTTTTCCTTGGTCTTCCCCTGCCAACTGATCCTCCTACCTCAAATGTTCTTCATCTACTAAACCAAGCATTGTAATCCACTCTTAAAATGTTACTAAAACAATGGAGTCTCGGTTTCTGCACACATCTCCTTATACTGCCCCAAATTAATCTTCGTTTGAGGTCATGTGATCTAAGCCTGTCTTTAAGGTGGTGGTGGCTAAGTGGTTAACGATACAGACTGACAACCTGGGTGTGCCAAGTTCGAACCCAGTTCGTTCCACATTTATTCTCATGTAAACTATTTGTTGAACACAATCGTAAAACGAGTTATGGAAACATGTAATACAAAAAAGCAAATAACAACAGACATTAAGAAGAAGGAATACATTACTGTCACAAATACAATGAGAAAAGAACACATGTTGCCAGGGTCAGAGATAGAGAGCAATGTGTGAGCAATGTGTGAGCAATGAAAGTAAATGTTTCTGATAGTCTCTGTAACTGCGATAAAAAGATGTAACCTAGAGGAAATGAGAAGACACGGCCGTCCACTTTTAAGAACCATCAGAAAAAAGGATAAAATGCCGTTCTAAATTCTGCACGTGGATAGAATGAGACTTCATGTAGGAGAGCGCTTTCTCTAACGTTGGGAAGAATAAATCTCAGGGAAATAATTCACATAATTTTGAATTGCGTTAGTGATGTAAGATTGGAATTGTTAGTTGGGGGGTTGTTTATCTGAGTTGTTCAAGTCGTATTGTGTTAAATTGGCTTCTGGGGTTGCAGCAATCAGTTCTTGTCTGGTAGTTTGGTTTGGTAGTTTTGTTTTACGGCATATCAACCCTTTTTGGGTTATTTAATGCCGAATCTGGTCTTGTTTTCTTCTCTTTTTTGTTTCTTTCCCCTTTTAATATCTGTTTCTATTTAACCCATAGTTGGGACCCTAACAGGTACTACCACTCCGGGTCAGGGTGGACCTGGGAGCAATGGTAATTAAGAGGAGGCTCCACATTCCCCAAAGTCCGTAAGCCGGATCTCACCATCGGATGTAGTTTAAGGTCATATCCAGGACCGGGAGTAGGGTAGGAAAAATAAAAATAAAAAAGGGGAGGGAGAAAGGGAGAGGGGCTGTTGTTTTTGTTTTTGGTTTTGTAGAACATAATTAAGTTTTACAAACAAAAAAAAAAAAAACAAAAAAAAACGTCAATGTAGGTGAATTTCGTCTCAGGGAGCCACAGGGCAGCCTGATCTGGTATCACCAGTCAGTTCTTGTCTGTAAGATTAGTTGATGATTAAATCCATTGAAAAGTGTTGTTTAAAAAACAGTTTCTTATAATTGATTTCGATTATTAAAATTACATAGCCTTGCAGATCATGACCTTCTTTTTTTCTTTTGAAAGCCATGTCCATCTCTTCCATATTGATACGCAGAATATGTAGTGTCCGTATTTGAACTCAGGAATGACCCAGGAAATCTCTTTGAAGATATCGGTTTGTGTTGAACAGCGTGTCAGCATAGAATATTGGAAATAAAAAGGTGAAACAATCTATGTAAGTGGATCAATGCATAAAAAAAGGACAACTGAGGAGGGTGGGTGGTAGAGAGAGAGAGAGAGAGGAGTGAGGGCAAAGTGCCAATAGCGAAAGAAAGCCGCCCATGTTTGTCAACATTTGTATGATCAGCCAACTGACCTTCATAGGATACACTTTGTGAGTCTCTCCCCTTCCACCTCTCACTCAAAGTAAGTAAGGATCAGATAAGTATCAGATGTCATATACTAGAAAAAAAAAATAGAATTCGACCCGTTAGGCTACCCGTCGAGCTCGGGCTAAATTGTTTGAATAAGGAAAATGTGAGTTTGCAAAACCAGTTAAATTTAAAAAGATTTTAAAAAATCCAAAATAAACCATAAGCTTTTCTCTCTCTCTCTTATATATATATATATATATATATATATATATATATATATATATATATATATATATATATATATATATATATATATATATTCCTCTCCAGCTATGAGTGTACTCCGAGCATTACTGTCTGTGGTGATATTCCCTTTTGTCTATAATGGACTCTTCCAATCTTCTTTTCCTTTCCTTTCTTTATTACCTTCAACCGTTAGTAGAGAGAGAGAGAGAGAGAGAGAGAGAGAGAGAGAGAGAGAGAGAAAGAGAGAGAGAGAGAGAGAATTATATATAGAGAGAATTAGAGAGAGAGAGAGAGAGAGAGAGAGAGAGAGAGAAAATAAGAGTAAGGCATCAAACAAATTACAGCGAGAGAGGGTGAAAGGGATAGACAGAAAGTTAGAAAGAGATGCGTCACTTGATGAGTTATTTGCAAGTTATTTCTAATTCGAAGAATTAAAATGGAAGTTTTTTTTTTCAAACATAACTCAACCACAAACCTTACGAATATTTAAGCATGATTGTTGGATTAAAATATATAGGAAAAAAGTTTTAGCCAAACAAACGTTAATTAACTTTACTTTAGTATAATAATAGTTAATTAACTTTAGTAATAGATATATCGACATACATAAACATGTGTGTGTATTTGTATATACATGTAAAATAGCAAAAGGAGAGAAGAAAGTTGTCCCTGGGTTTACTTTCGTCAGCCTCGTAACTCTCATTTTCCCTTATTTTGTCCTTTAGGCCTCACATTCCGTGAGCAATGTTTCTGACAAAGAGGGAAGAATTGCTGTTTTCTGGGTCGAAATCTATCCACATTACACTTATTGTTGGTTAGTTTTTGACCTTGAAAGAATTTGTTTTTTGCTCCTTACATCAAGTGGCTTCATGCCTTGTCTGGAGCGACTTCCATTAAACAAAAACAACAAAAAAATCATTTTTTGGATCAGGCTGGCACTGATTACCCATCATGCACTATTCAAGATGTGTACTAACAACGACAACTACAACAGCAACAGATTATGATGACCAAGGCTTAACTTTATCATTGGTTTGCTTGTTTTGTTTTACGGCATATCAACCCTTTTCTGGTTATTTAATACCAAAATACGGTCATTTTGGTAAAAGTTTTTATGCTTTAAATTCTAGACATCTTCAAATATTTATGCATGGTATTTAGTTTGGTAGTTTAACTTTATCAAATAGCCAACCTGCTATACGAAGCTCATATGGTAGAAGATCAGACTGAAGATTTTTAGGTCCCGATTTCGATCTAAGCTCTCCCCATCCGCTTTTAGTTGCCTCTTTTTAAAATCCATCACTTAATATTAATATATTATTTCATATCGGGCAACGCCGGATAATGACAGCTAGTAGTAGTATTATATATATATATATATATATATATATATATATATATATATATATATATTAGTACTTCATGTATCCACATAAAATATTATAAGGAGATATAATTGTTTATGTGTCAGTTTTCAGTATTTACTTCAACAGTGCTCGATACATAAGTAGAGCTAGGTAGTAAGCAATGAAAATATATATGGCAATCAAGCTACACAGAGGCTCCCGTGTTTCATCCCCGGGGGGAATCGTCAGGCTAAATGCATGGAGTTATTTTTGTCAGGTGTTTTTATATACATGGTTTGCTAGTTAACCAATCAGATTCTTTGTTGTTCCCTCAGCCAATCGTTGGACTTCCCTCGAACAAAGGCATTGTTGGTGACGCTCCTATTTTTTGTTAACAATGGATTTTCCTATATCCTGTTTCCTTTGTTTTGTCAATACAGTGGGCGAATTTATTTTAACACGTGGTTTCTTGTATTTCTAGTTTAGGTTTTAAATTTTAACTAATTCAGTTTTTTATTTATTTATTTATTTTTATTTATTTATTTTATTTATTATATATCATCCTAAGGTAAATTTATTTCTGTGTAAACAGCTGTTTGCTATTTCACTTCTATAGTTTAATAGGTTTCGGGGATCTTTAAAATTTAGGATTTCATATTTTTCATTCAGGCATAATCTACACGGGTCGTCTAAGTTTCTACATGTACTGGCCTGTCTTACTATTTTCCATTCAATTATTGGTGAGTGTCCATTTTTTTTTAGCTCCCAATAATGGTTAGCTAGTGCTGTTTTAGTTCGACGTTCTTTGTTTTTAAATGTGCTTTTATGGTCATAGTATCTGGTCTTAAAATCTAGGGATGTCATACCCCAGTAGTATTTCTTGCTATTTGATCTTTCGTTGGCAAAAATAACTCCATGCATTTAGCCTGACGATTCCCCCCCGGGGATGAAACACGGGAGCCTCTGTGTAGCTTGATTGCCATATATATTTTCATTGCTTACTATATATATATATATATATATATATGTAGAATGGTTGAAAAGGAATTAGAAAAGCAAAAGTCAAATCGTATTTCTATTCAGTTGCTCAGAGCAAGGTATATTCCGCAAAAAGGCAATTTATTCAAGTTGAATTTTTCCTTAAGCCAGGCTTTTCAAAGATCAAAATCTTATCATCAGAGGATAGATAAGTTGGCAAAGGCCAAGATTTAAAATTTGAAAAAGTTAAATAAAAATTGTAGGGAAAAAACACAAGGCAAAATCTATCTGCTCTATCCTGGATATTGAGCTGTATACTTTTCACAATAGGTTTTACCTTTCCTAAAAGTTCGCTTTTAGTTCACCACTTTATATATATATATATATATATATATATATATATATATATATATATAAATATCATACATGTGTTGTTGAAGACCACAGAGTTTCCTTTCTTTGCGATCTTTCTGGTTAACTTCTCGACTCAGCGAGCGATTCGTCGGGTTTCCGGTGTCAATTGGTGGATTATGGCGCCTAATGTTGTATCTTGGGCCATTTCTCTACCGCTTTCGGTCTTCGCGACCGTCTTCAGGAGACAATGCGTTATTGTTAGTAAAGAGCCGTATTTATGGTTTTATTTTTGCTTATGTCTATTAATTTGCATATGTGTATATATATATATATATATATATATATATATATATATATATCTTTATTCTTTTATTTACTTACTTATTAATTTATTTATTTATTAATTTTTTTTATTTATTTATATATTTTTTAATCCATCATCATCATCATCATCATCATCATCATCATCATCATCATCATCATCATCATCATCATCATCGTTGTTGTTGTTGTTGTTGTGTATTAATTGTTGAAGACTGATAAGCGAAAGCGCTAGAGAAATGGCCCAAGATACAACGTTAGGTGCCATAATCCACCAATTGACACCGCAAACCTGACGAATCGCTCATCGAGTCGAGAAGTTAACCAGAAAGATCGCAAAGAAAGAAAACTCCGTGGTCTTCAATGACACATGTATGATAAACGACTTGCTGCCGAAATATATATATATATATATGAGTAGATTTCGAGTACAACAAAATGGTAAGATAAATTTCAGAGGAAACAGGCAGGTGGAAAAAACAATGAAAATTGCTAAAATTTTCCTAAAGGCATTATCGTCTGATCCTCTAAGAGAAAACGTCAGAATGATAAATTAAAAACTAAGAGCATCGATATATATATATATATATATATATATATATATATATATATATATATATATATATATATATAACCATTTTTTAAAAATCATAGTTCATTCAAAACAAGGCTAAACGCCACTGTAGACGTAAGAGGCTCTTGAAAATTAGGCTGTAAGTTTTTTTTTTGGGGGGGGGGGGGCATCCTAAGTCGTGAACTGTGCAACGAGATGTCTTTACATTAGTTTTAAATTTCTGCATGTCAGTAGAGTCGAGGAAACAGGGAGCAGGGAGGAAAGTTCCAGGGCCGGCAGCACTAGGAAAGAAGCTATTGGAGTAGAAGGCCCTCTGGCATCTGGGGACCTCCACAGTGAATGGATGGGACTTTATATATATATATATATATATATATATATATATATATATATATATAGATGTAAAATAGCAAAACTAAGATCATTTATTTTTCATCATGCTGACTGCTATTACCCATCATGCACTATTCAAGATGGCATACAATACAACGTGTGTATTTCTGTATAGATGTAAAATAGCTAAAACAAAGATCATTTATTTTTCATCATGCTGACTGCTATTACCCATCATGCACTATTCAAGATGGCGTACAATACAACGTGTGTATTTCTGTATAGATGTAAATAGCAAAACTAAGATCATTTATTTTTCATCATGCTGACTGCTATTACCCATCATGCACTATTCAAGATGGCGTACAATACAACGTGTGTATTTCTGTATAGATGTAAATAGCAAAACTAAGATCATTTATTTTTCATCATGCTGACTGCTATTACCCATCATGCACTATTCAAGATGGCGTACAATAAAATCATTGCAATTTTTTATTTACTCAACAGAATCAACAGTATGATTATTTAATTTTTAATATTAACATTTTTTAATCAGTAAAGTAAAGCAGACAACAACTTCTGCAATGTTTAAAAACGAACCAAATCTGTTACTTCTATCACTTTTTGCATGAAGAAAATCAATGTGAAAATAATTGCTTTCTCATTCGAAATATCTGAATTGGAATCTAAATTTTGCGTTGATAAC
The DNA here is from genome assembly GCA_963556195.1 of Sepiola atlantica. Lineage (NCBI taxonomy): Eukaryota > Metazoa > Mollusca > Cephalopoda > Sepiida > Sepiolidae > Sepiola > Sepiola atlantica. The sequence continues at coordinate 16,995,569 of OY744528.1, read as the reverse complement.
CAATCAGATGCGAATATTCAATAACAGAAACAAAGAATAAACTATTGTTCATCTCTATTTCTCAGTTCAATGGACATCTCCTCATCTCTCACAAAAACAAAAAAACAAAAAACAAAAGAAAGTCTCATCGACTAAGAGGCGAGCCGCCAAGTAACTTGATGATGACTAACAAATATCTTTTTTCTCACTTAATATCCCAACAATGATTGTTGCGGATTATTACCCTATCTGGAAAATCAAATATGAAACGTGTAGCAATATTTAATTATCACAAATAATTGAAAAAGGAAAACACTGATAAAAGACGACGAAAACAATCATTAATAACATTTTTGTGTTGTGACTAAAAAGGGAGAAGCGTAGTAGTTCATTACTTTTTTGTTCTTTTTTTTACAGGAGAGCTGATTGACAATAAAAATTAAATTTTCATCGTTATTTCTTTCTTTCTTAAAAAAAAAGAAACAAAACGTACCTAGCGATTCGTTATTTCTTAAAAAAAAAGAAACAAAACGTACCTAGCGATGACGATCAGCGATTATTGATGGATCATATCTCATTTCTTCTCTAGATAATGACTTTGCATTACAGCAATCTAGCTTTGAAATTGGCTATTTTATAAAAATCACATTTCTTTCGATTCATCATAATTCAGGTTGATCATTGTAATAGAGTCTCTGGTATTCTGTTTAGTTCTTAAAAACTTTCTTCTTTTTTTTTCAAGTATCCCCCCCCCCCCCCCATCAAAAAATTGTAATTTTAATGTTTCTCACTAAGATTGATGAAACGTAATAGTTGGGCTTAAATGCTTCAGAAATCAATCAGAAAATTACGCAGAAATTAGATTTGAAAATATTTGATAAAACAGAGTATTACGCTTTCGCAAAACACAACGAAAAATTGAATATTTTATTTGTTTCTTTGGTAATATTACATTGACATATTAAAGTGTATAAAAAGTGTATAAAATGTACTTTTTATTTTTATTTAAAAAAATCTTACTAAACTTTATTCCAAATATCATTTCAGTCTGTAGAATTTGGTATATTCGGACTACCGTTCTCATCTTGGTTTTTTTTTTATCACAACGTTTCGGCCGATGTAACCTCCGACCTTCTTCAGGTGTACCTTGTCGAATCTGGGAATCTTTCTGTCGAACTCGGGAATCTGGAAGGAATTAAATGCTCTCGTTCCATCTACCATGAGAATTCTTCGTATCGCCCGCACTGAGGATTGAACCTTAAATCTTAAACTTAGAACTGAATTATACTTAGTACTATATCCATATTGTGAGGGCAATACAAAGAATTGCGAATTACCAGTCGTGGCAGATGGAACTCCGTGGATTTAATCAAGGATTCTGTTCGAAATTCCATCCAGATTCCTGAGTTCAACAAAGTACACTTGAAGAAGGTCGAATTTTGAATTAAATCCACGACTGGGAAGAAGTCTTCAGTAATTCACAATTCTTCGTATCGCCCGCACTAAGTATTGAACCTTCAACCTCCAGATGACTGTCACTTAGAACTGAATTTTACTTAGTACTATATCCACTGCGCCACAGGTCCTTGCGTTGTGATAATATATTTTGCGTCTTATTTCTATCTCAACTGACCTATAGCTGGTTAGTGTTCGTTCGTTATGTTATTGCTTTCCATATTCAACAAGTTTCCTTATATATGTTACAGTTGGCTCAAATCAGATCTCTTTCGAGTTCAGGCGACACATCAATATCAATCTTCCAGACATGGAAGCATTTAGAACAAAAACAAAATGAGAAAATGTCTCTCTGCACAGGGGATCCATGCATCTGTTCTGCTGCTCATCATCATCATCATCATCATCATCATCATCATCATCATCATCATCATCATCATCATCAGATTTATTTTTAATAGGCCTTTGATTAGTCCTCTATAAGAGGGTTGAGTCTGTCTGTCAGTTTTGCTCAAAGTCTTCCTCTCCAGGATCAAAGTTCGCAATCCCCAGGACCACATGGTCGCGTTTACACAGCTCATCCAAAGAGAGTTTTGGTCTTCCAGCCTGCCGACGATGTGATGGACATGTCTCTGACCCAGGAGATCCAGCTGGAGTTTTGCTCGACATGACCAAGCAATCTCATCTTGCCCAGCTTAATGACGTCATCTATTTCTTTTATACTAAGCCTAGAGAGAAGAGTCTCGAGGAGAGTGTCGTCTTTTGGCTTGACACAGCAGACCCATCTAATCATGGCTCTTTCGCTGCGCTGCAGTCTCTTGAGCTCATGTCCCAGATCCATAAAGCATGACACTCCTCACACAACTGGTGTACACCTGTCCTCTACTTGTTAAGATGTGTAGATGTTCTCTGAAGCCCTTCCAGGCAAATTTGCATTGAGTAATGGCAGCATTCTTAAAACCATTATCTGCTGAAACAGAGTCGCCCAGGTAGTAGAACTCAGCTACAGCTTCCAGTTTGCTATCCCCAACCGCGACTACTTTCACTGGCCTACCATTGATTGGTCTAGCTGTGCTCACACAGCCAGGACACCTGTATTGTTGATCCGGTTGGAGTAGGCCACTGATTCCACTGCATCTTTTGTGGACCCAGTAGGAACAGACAGGGCAGAAAATGTAAGTACTCACTGTACTACTCAGGCAGACCACACAAGGGAACTTTCCTGATCGTCTCATGAGGTTCACGTTGGAGCCAGCAATCATTACCTCAACTATATTTATAGAGTCAGATGTAATTAGATAAAAGAACCGCTGAAGGATGTACTCTCGCCGTGAAAAGGATACAGACATAAAAATGATGAAGATGATCCGATTTTCTCTAATAAAAATGGGTCTTGTTTCAAACCAAATTCAGTTCCTCTCAAGCCTAGACAAGAAACACATTTGCAAGGCATCAAACGTCGACGACAACACCTAACCCTAACCCACCTACCCCAAACACATTTTCAAGGCATCAAACGTCGACGACAACACCTAACTCTAACTCACCTACCCCAAACACATTTGCAAGGCATCAAACGTCGACGACAACACCTAAACCTAACCCACCTACCCAAACACATTTTCAAGGCATCAAACGTCGACAACAACACCTAACTCTAACTCACCTACCCCAAACACATTTGCAAGGCATCAAACGTCGACGACAACACCTAACCCACCTACCCAAGCACATTTGCAAGGCATCAAACGTCGACGACAACACCTAACTCACCTACCCCAAACACATTTTCAAGGCATCAAACGTCGACAACAACACCTAACTCTAACTCACCTACCCCAAACACATTTTCAAGGCATCAAACGTCGACGACAACACCTAACCCACCTACCCAAGCACATTTGCAAGGCATCAAACGTCGACGACAACACCTAACCCTAACCCACCTACCCAAGCACATTTTCAAGGCATCAAACGTCGACGACAACACCTAACCCTAACCCACCTACCCAAGCACATTTGCAAGGCATCAAACGTCGACGACAACACCTAACCCTAACCCACCTACCCAAGCACATTTTCAAGGCATCAAACGTCGACGACAACACCTAACCCTAACCCACCTACCCAAGCACATTTGCAAGGCATCAAACGTCGACGACAACACCTAACCCACCTACCCCAAACACATTTGCAAGGCATCAAACGTCGACGACAACACCTAAACCTAACCCACCTACCCAAACACATTTTCAAGGCATCAAACGTCGACGACAACATCTAACCCTAACCCACCTACCCCAAACACATTTTCAAGGCATCAAACGTCGACGACAACACCTAACCCTAACCCACCTACCCCAAACACATTTTCAAGGCATCAAACGTCCATGACAACACCTACCTATCCAGCCTGTTTTCCTTGAGCTCATTTTTCAACAAGCAGACGACCTCATCCTGACCAGAAAACCCAGCGTCTAATTCAAAAGATGAACTGTATGCCATTGTCTTTTTTTTAAATACATTTAATCTTTTTTAACCAAATTCGACCTTCTTTGCTCCGTTGTCATTCGATTATTGTAATCCTTTGCTCTCTCACGACCATATGTAGTATATAACATATATCTTGCTAAAATTGTCGTTGTAGGATTCTGCATCATTTTGTTTAATTTGCATATTGTTTGATTTTCATCGAAAACAGTGTATCTAGTTTGTTGTAATAACCGTGAAACTATTTTGAAACTAGGAACAGAAAATTTGATTTTGACTATTTCTATACGAATGTGTTCTTCAGAATTGTGTGATCTATTCCCTGCTTCCTTTGTTCCAGGTCGTTTGACTCGTTGGTGTTTAGTAATGGCAGAAGTTCATTGAACTTACTCCATCCACTTCTAACTGTGGCTATTACACCAGCACCAGCTCCAATGGTAACACAACTTTTGAGCAACCTCAATAACTTTAACTAAACTTTTGAACAACCTCAATAACTTTAAATAAACGTTTGAATAAACTTTGAATAACTTTGAATAAAATTTAGAATAACTTTTAATAAACTTTGAATAAACTTTAGAATAACTTTTAATAAACTTTGAATAAACTTTGAATAACTTTGAATAAACTTTGAATAAACTTTGAATAAACTTTGAACAAACTTTGAATAAACTTTTAATAAACTTTGAACAAACTTTTGAACAACCTCAATAACTTTGAATAAACTTTTGAATAAACTTTTGAACAAACTTTGAACAAACTTTGAACAAACTTTAAACAAACTTTG
>OY744528.1:16980858-16985858 GCA_963556195.1 Sepiola atlantica | reverse complement strand
CAGATTTTGTACATGTCTGTGTAAATAAAATTATCATATATATATATATATATATATATATATATATATATGTATTACTGAAGATCAGAACAACATCGATACAGTCGGTTCTATAATATATATATATATTGACTGTAATAATAATGGCGAGGTAGCCATAATTACCAAGGACGGAGAGGCCTATAATACCAAAGCGAGAAATAAATTATTCCTTCCTTACTTTAGTAAAGCGGTTAAAATATTAAAAAATTAGAATGGAGGAAAAAAAAATGGTGGTGAAATCGACACGTCTTTCGAGTCGACACATTTTCAAGATCTTACGTCGACTAAAATGTGTGGAAAAGCGAATTTAAATCGATGGATTATCGAATGAGCGGAAGGAAAAAAAAATTATGTACCCATCAGTTCTAAACTGTGGGTATATTCTTTCTGCTTGCACAGAGACGGTTTACGTAGGTTGATGGTGACCACTTCGAGAATCTTAAGGTGATTCTTCGAGCGGGCCCTGTGCAAGACAGTAAATGCCTCATCCGTATATCCCTCAGTGCATAAACGACACTCTAATAAATGGTCGCCGATGGCCGACTCATGAGCTTCTAAACGCCCGGATGTCGGCTACTGTCTGTGCCTACCTATCGAGAGGGGGATGTGTTGGGAAACTCTGACCTCTAATCGCTGAATGGTATGCCCCACGTAGTCAGCCTCACACTGGCCACGAAAATGGTAAACAACTAAATTGTATTGAATGGTGGGGATACCATCCTTGCGAAAAGAGGGGAAAGCACTGCGGGTCCCAAACACCGTTCTCACATTAGTCGTAAAAAAGCATAGATATATGTTCTGTGTGTTAAGGTGTGGTTATGGATTGATTGTTTCTTTGGTCACTGGAATGCATCTATAATATAACATAATATATATATATATATATATATATATATATATATATATATATATATGCATGTTTGGTTAAACAATAGCGACAGCTTCTGTTTATTTATTTTTTTATTCGTTTTTTCGATTCGTCGCACGACCGATTTGGTATTGTCGTCCATGTTGTATAAAAACTCGCCATATTTTTGCGAACGTTTTCGACCGACGTCAGTCATCTTCAGGCGGATGAATGAGTATGCAAAATAAAAGATTGGTGAATTTATTAAGAAGACGTTTTTAAAAAAACATTTCAATACCACTTCAACAACACTTCAACATACCTTCGCCTCCCTCATGAAGTGAAGAACAAATGAAAAGTATTGTTATGGATTGGTTGAAAAAAAAACCCTAAAGTCATAAGTCGTTCAGTGGAAAATCACTCATGTAAGTCAATTTAATTTTTACAGTTATTATATTAGTTTGCTTCTAACATTATTTAAGGGATCATCAGTTGTTTACCATGAAAAACTGTTTCGGGAATTTATATATATATATATATATATATATATATATATATATATATATATATATAGGCAGCATCTTCTCTGGCAGGCAAGTATTGCTGAATATAAGAGACAACTTATGTCCAGATATCCATTGGTAGATCCTTTCAATAGTCCGGATCAGGATTTTAGTTTCGGAAGGGGAATTGGCTGATGAATGTTTCATAGTTTAGATTTGTCTCCCAACTACTTTCAAAACCTTCTATAATACTAACACATGGTCTGTACCTGACTAAATCTAAACTATGGCAAATTCATCAGCCAATTCTCCTCCAAAACTAAGGTCCTGATTCGGACGATTGAAAGGATCTACCAAAGGATATCTAGACATGAGTTGTCTTTTATATTCAATAATATATATATATATATATATATATATATATATATATATATATATATATATATATATATATATATATATATAAGCTTGAAAATTTGAATGGTAAATGGCATTCTTAAAAAGAGTGACAATTTACCAAGATGAAAGAATTCTTTGATATTTGACCGAAAGATAAGAAAGGCAGACTGCATGTGCTGCACTATATCACTTTCATGATGTTTAACAGATAAACTAAACAGCTGCGTGAAAGTAGATCTCTTACATTTATAAAGTGTTTATACTACACATTTTTGTCTGGATGAAATTCCTGCAAACTGAAATATGTGCATGTCTTCAAACAAGAAGTGAAGAATGATTTTCATTGAGGATCTTCATTCTTGATGCTTCATTCTTGATGCTTCATTCTTGATGCTTCATGGCTCGACCAAACTGAAATATTTACTCTTTAACAACTTCTTCTTCTTCTTTCCTTTTCCTCTGCCTTTTCCTTTTTCTTCTCCTCCTACTCTTTCTTCTTCTTCCTTTTCCTCTGCCTTTTCCTTTTTCTTCTCCTCCTACTCTTTCTTCTCCTCCTACTTTTTCTTCTTCTTCCTTTTCCTCTGCCGTTTCCTTTTTTCTTCTCCTCCTACTTTTTCTTCTCCTCCTACTTTTTCTTCTCCTTCCTTTTCCTCTGCCTTTTCCTTTTTCTTCTCCTCCTACTTTTTCTTCTTCTTCCTTTTCCTCTGCCTTTTCCTTTTTTCTTCTCCTCCTACTTTTTCTTCTCCTCCTACTTTTTCTTCTTCTTCCTTTTCGTCTGCCTTTTCCTTTTTTCTTCTCCTCCTACTTTTTCTTCTCCTCCTACTTTTTCTTCTCCTTCCTTTTCCTCTGCCTTTTCCTTTTTTCTTCTCCTCCTACTTTTTCTTCTCCTCCTACTTTTTCTTCTCCTTCCTTTTCCTCTGCATTTTCCTTTTTTCTTCTCCTCCTACTTTTTCTTCTTCTTCCTTTTCCTCTGCCTTTTCCTTTTTTTTTCTCCTACTTTTTCTTCTTCTTCCTTTTCCTCTGCCTTTTTCGTTTTTTCTTCTCCTCCTACTTTTTCTTCTCCTCCTACTTTTTCTTCTTCCTTTTCCTCTGCCTTTTCCTTTTTTCTTCTCCTCCTACTTTTTCTTCTCCTCCTACTTTTTCTTCTTCTTCCTTTTCCTCTGCTTTTTCCTTTTTCCTTCTTCTTCTCCTCATTTCTCCTACGTTTTTCTCCCCCCTCCTCTCCGCTTTACTTCTTCATTCAATGTTTCTCCTTCTTTTTTTCTCTCTTCCTCTCCCTTTCACTTTACCGATTCTTTACCATTTTGCCGATGATTCCTTGTGTTTTGAACAATATTTTCCCTTCAGCCTAGACTTCTTCTATATCTAATCTTAATCTCCCCAAATCTTTCTTCTGACATCATTTTCAAATGTACTGCGTTGATCTTAACGGCGATCAACAATCAACATTAAAATTTCAACAGATTTTAAAATAATTTAACATTTCAGATCAACAAGATTGCATTTTAATCGTTTGCTTTCTTCCATTTCTTGTTCACATCCGTTGTAAGAATTGCATATGTCAGTGGCAGTTTTTTGGAAAGGTGAAATTAACTTTATATATATATATATATATATATATATATATATATATATATATAAAATTATAATTATAATTCCTCTCATTGATGACGCTATCTCCTTGATCTGACTTTAATGTTAAATTTTTTTTAAAACACTTTTTGTAAATATTTATGAAGTGTGAATAAAAAGAAGACGAGATTATCAATTTTACAAGGTGTCAATTATGCTTATCACATCTCGTATTTTATGCGATCAATGTTAAAAGCACAAATGCGTACAAAACATTAATTTGAATTAATTGCAACCATGAAATTTAAATGGCTATGTTTCTAAAAGGATTACTTTTATATGATTAAGTGATCATGTTGTGCAACAGATTAGCTTGTAGCATTGGCACGGATGACATATACAAAGGCCAGTTGCTTATTGTACTATGACTCCTGCTAGAAAGGCATACTGAACGGGAAAAAGTCTTTGCCAGCAGTACATGATGTGGCAGTATTGGAAGGTCGCCTGCCATCTTTAAGCATTAAGAGTCAGTTTGTCATAGAGTATGATGATTATTTCTCTTAGCAGTGTTGGTATGTCGCCTCTCATCTGAAATCACTAAAATAATCGGTTATACTGCTACTGTCTTTGAGTCAGTGCTAGCGCCACAGAAAGGATCGGAGCTGCTGTTTCTAGTGTTGCGAGCAGGATCGGAAGCTACTGCTAGTGTTGTCGATGCCAGGTCAGTGCTTGTTCTGCTGCTGTTGGTCGTAGTCGTCGTGGGTCGCCATGTCGCCTAACGGCAATGGTGAGGGTGTTCAAAATTTGTGAAGTTTATACTAGTGCCTTGTGTGTAGTGATTGGTCAACGGAAATGGAGATTTACGTGACTAAAATAGTAATTAATCACCACTTTAATTTGCTCAATTAAGATCAAAATTTATTTCATTTTTTTTTATTATTATTATTGTTACACAATATATATTTATCTTACGTGCCTAAAATCGAATATACTTTTGTTGCACATTTTACTCCCCGAGTTCGAAGAGATAAATCTGAAGACGACCGGAGGTTATAGCGGCCGAAACGTTGTGATGATAACACTCAAGATGAGAAATGTAGTCCAAAAAAACAAAAGTATGCAAATTATCAATCCTCATCGAAAACATTCAGAAATTTCTTCATTTTAGGATTATCTGTTAACCATGTTTAATGCTTATAGTGTTTATCAGTTGTTAAGGTCTTTTTTTGTTGTTGGTTTTTTTTCTGATAATTACAAATATAGAAACACCGTGTGCGAAAGAAATATCTAATTAAATTAAAAACACGTAATATATGGAGAGTGTTTTTAATTTTTTATTTTTTAATAAATGTTATTGATTAAATGCCAAACGAGAGAGGGAGAGAATGACATCATGTGTTCTATAATATATTTCTTTCTTAATTAATTATTTCTGTCTTTTTTTTTTATTATTCTTAATGTAATGTATATTGAAATTAATTTATATCTTCTTGCCGAGATGATATTTCAGAAACATTTGTGGTTATTTATGATGTTAATGGATTTTTATTAAAGTGATACACAGAAACATTTGGATGTGAAAAATAGCACAATATGTAACACACATGTGTGTCTTGTTTTATTATTATTACATAGGA
>OY744528.1:16900858-16975858 GCA_963556195.1 Sepiola atlantica | reverse complement strand
TATTCAAAGGAGATAAAAAAGATGAGAAAACCCTTCTTAAGAAACTAGATAGCTCCGATTTTTGTTAAATTTTAACAATCATCATCATCATCAGCAGCAGCAGCAGCAGCAGCAGCAGTAGGTTTTTTCCACCTTGTTTTATCCCTGACTAGGTGTGACCAAGTAGGACCTAGTTGACTATCGAGGTTGTCTCTCCACCGGGTGTTAGGCCTTCCTCTAGGTCTTTTCCATTGCCCCGGGGTCCATTCTGTCGCTCTATATGCCCACTTGTTGTCTGTACATCTCGAAAGGTGACCTACCCGTCTGTGTTTTGCCATTCGTATAGTAGTAATGATGTCTCTTACTCCAGTTTGCTGTCTGATCCACGTGTTTCTTTTTCTATCATGTAAACTGATGCCTAGCATAATGTGTTCCATTTTGTACTGTGCCACTCTTAGCTTTTCCATCGCTGCATTATTAAGTGGCCATATTTCACTAACAATAAATATCAGACCTCAATTAATTAATATTTCAAAAATGTCCGTTTCTTCAGAATATCTGAAAGAGTTTTTTTTTCCATTGGGAGAATTCAAATATTTCAGTTATGCATTAAAGTTGATCCAGAGTCATCAGACGCAGAAGATTCTTAAATTTTAGACATTTTCTAGAATCAAAATCATGTAACGGATTTTGATGAAAATTGGAATAAAGATTAATATCGTAAGGGGACATAAAAGTGGTGCAAAACTTGTTCAGGGAATTAATTTTACCCGTCTTAGGATGGGTGGTCTACCTGGTGCGACATTCACCTTGTTCGGATTTAGCCGGTTTCCTTCAAAAAGAGGAAGTTAGCTCGAAATATTAAATTCACAGCTGGAGGGAGGGGGGGGGGCAATCAAATGTATATCCTGGTAAGACGAGATGAAAAAAAATGCGACTGCGAGGAAGCATATATTTGCTAGCTTGAAAGAAAAGTGTAAGTTTGAAATGGAAATGAATTAATCACCTTTCGTACATCTGATCTTTGAAAACCTAATCATATGGTTTCTAAGTGACTGCAACGATTGCATTAAAACAAATAAACAACATATATAGGGTGGGCAAAAATAAGGGTCCTATTTTTAAAAAATCATAACTTTTTTATTTATTGATTTTTAAAAAATTTTTTTTTTTAGAACAAGTAAAGGACCCCTTCCGAAGCAAGCATGAGCCGTATTAGCCCTAAGGAACGTACCCTCATTTAGAAAACATTATTTTTGCTTAAAAAACTCAAAACAGTGTAAAAAACAATACTTTAGTTTTTGTAAGTTTTAAGAAGTGTTTTTCGGCTAAAATTTGTTTTGTTTATTTCAAAAAATCTCGGAAGGGTCAGTCTACACACACATAAAGTTTGGTGAGTTTAACTTTTATTTTGTGGAAGTTATTCAAATTCAAGTTATTCAAATTTAAAGATAGGACCCTTATTTTGGCCCACCCTGTATATTGCAGCTGTTCTGTCCAAATCTTATCTACTGTACAACACTAACATGAAAACTATCTTCTGAAATAATAAATAGATATCACACAGCGAGTTACACATCATAACGATATGGTGTACCAGTCAGATGTCTACGTTTATTAGAATAATAAATATTATTCACGGAATTACACGTAAAATATTACAACCTGATGTGCCTGTATAAATCAGTATAAACGAAAACCTGTTATCGATACTAAAAAACACGTCGATTATTGATTGATTTCCTAGTGCTGTCTCAGACATGCTTGAAATGGCTCTTTGCTGTGAAGTCTCCGCTATTCGTTTTAAGGCCATTTTTTAAAACTCTTTCTTTCGTATTAGTTATAATGAAGCAGTATCCTTAAGAAGTAACGTTTTTAAAACATTAAAAAAAACATTAAAAATTAACATTAAAAACTTTAACAAAACCATTAAAAGTTCGCATAAAACACATTCAAAAACATAAACCATTAAAAAATACATTAAAAAACCCCAAAATTTAAAGCCATTAAAAAAACATTAAAAATTCTAATAAATGTATAAAGAAGGCTGAAGGCAATTCAGAGAGCAGGATTGATGAGAAACGGGAAAGAAAAAAATAAACAATCGAAGCCGAGGACTTACAGCTATCCATTTCTTTTTATTTTAAATCTTACATTAACAGCAAGTATGGTGTTAGCTGTGTGTGATGTCCGGATGATGATTAGAAATCATTTGATATTTCTGGCATCCATCTTAGTGTATTCAACACAGTCGGACTTTTTTTCTGTCAATTTTTGACAAATATCAAATTTTTTATTTATTCTTGTTCTTTCCAGCTTGTCATCAATCCGCCTGTCTGCATTGCCTTCAGCCTTCTTAATACATTTATTACAATTCCCAGCAATGCTTCAAGAAAACTACCATTCTCTATTAAAAATTCTATCTGAAACATGAGCATGATCTACTGATTAACAGGTGGAGACTTATCAAGGTGAATGAATATGATATCTTAACATTGCCACGAACTCTAGTAAAAAAAGATCAAAGAACTCTAGTAAAAAAAGTCACAGAAATCTAGTAAGAAAAATCAAAGAACTCTAGTAAAAAATCAAAGAACTCTAGCAAAAAATCAAAGAACTCTTGTAAAAAATCAAAGAACTCTAGTAAAAAAAATCAAAGAACTCTAGTAAAAAAATCAAAGAACTCTAGTAAAAAAATCAAAGAACTCTAGTAAAAAAATCAAAGAACTCTAGTAAAAAATCAAAGAACTCTAGCAAAAAAATCAAAGAACTCTAGCCAAAAAATCAAAGAACTCTAGCAAAAAAATCAAAGAACTCTAGCAAAAAAAGTAATTTAAAGAACTGCAGCAAAAAAAATAAAAAACTCTAGTAAAAAAAATGAAAGAAGTTCATATTAAGCATCTTCTTAATATTGACGAACCTCGTTGTAATATATTGCAATTCTTATAACCAACAGTGCATTGGATGTGGGTGTATTAAAAAAGGAATTTTCCACAATTAGATAATATAGAAATTCGGAAAATTCCATAGAAGTTAATATTAGCATCACAGCTGTGTGTTGAGGATGTTGTGTTACAGGCAAGAAATTTCCAGTGATACATAGTAGATAAGCTGATAAAATCTTTCTCTTGTTTTCTGAACCAGGAAGGAGGATTGTCATGTTTTCGACAGCTACTCCTTCCCTTTATGGGAATAGTTTGAGGGAAGATCCCTACTTCATACTGTAAAAAGGACAAACACCGGAAGAGTTGTTAAACCTCAAATGATTGTGTACTGTTTCATTATTACTTTTACAACCGCTGTTATTAATAATGCAACAAAAAAAAAGAAAAAGAAAGAGGATCATCACTATCAGGCCTACTACTGCTATGTGTCATCTACACAACAAGACTCTAACTGTTCATTAATGAATCAAATTATTTACGTGAATAAATGCTAAACACTGTCTCACTATTTTTAGACTGTTGGTCTCACTAGTGTTATTTTTTAAAATTTATTTGTCCAAGTGTAGCAAGATTATATGCATGTTTATAAAAATAATGTTAAAAACGGAATTTTTCACATAAGGCTAGAGTAAGGATAAATTGGAAATTTCTCTTAGAAATTTAAGATCAGAATTAGAGCTATGTGTTCAGGATGTTGAATCAAAGACAGGAAGTCTCCAGTGACACATAGCAGATAATCTGATAAAAATCTTTCTCTTGTTTCTTGAATTCTGAAGGAGAGTGGTCGTTGTTAGGAATGTTACTTCCTCTTCTGATGGGAGACAGGTTGGAGGAATACCCACGAGGTATTATGTATGCATGCTGTATACTTGAAAAAAGAGACCCTGAAAGAATTGTTAAACACCAAATGATTGTATGCTGTTGTCATTATTACTAACTTTTACAACCGCTGTTATCAATAATGAAAGAAAAAGAAAGAGAAAGAGCATCATCACTACTGCTACGTGTTATCTACACAACAATACAACACAATCTTATGATCTTGATACCCCCCCCCCCCCCCCAACAGTGGCATCCACCCTAGTTCGGTTTAACCTGCTTCGTCCGAAAGAGGAAGTTTCTAGGGAATATCAAATCCATAAGCGGTCCCCAGTTGCATGTATATCCTGTTTAGAGGAGATGACAGCGTTAGGTTTTTGAAGTTCTTGTAGGGAGGTGTCGACGTCCTCCTACATACAGCTGCTGTTTATTCACACAATGGTCACCCATCTGGTACTGACCAGGCACAACGGGGTATCATGTATGCATGCTGTATACTTGAAAAAAAAAAGACCCTGAAAGAATTGTTAAACACCAAATGATTGTGTGCTGTTGTCATTATTACTAACTTTTACAACCGCTGTTATCAATAATGAAAGAAAAAGAAAAAGTAAGAGTATCATCACTATGATGCCTACTACTGCAACGTGTTATCTACACAACAATACTCCAACTGTTGATATGATGAGCCGTCGTCCAGATAATCTGCTAGGATCAAAGAAAGTGATGCTACAACACCATCTTATGATCTTGATGACCCCCCCCCCGCACAAACAGTGGCATTCACCCTAGTTGGGTTTAACCTGCTTCGTCCGAACAAGAAAGTTTCTAGGGAATATCAAATTACAAGCGGTCCCCAGTCGTATGTATATTCCGGTCAGGGGAGATAATGATGTTATTTTTTGCAGTTCTTGCAAGGAGGTGTCGACGTCCTCCTACATACAGTATATTCCATAATGGTCACCCGTCTGGTACTGACCAGGCTCAACTTTGCTTAACCTGCTTCGTCCAAACGAGAAAGTTTCTAGGGAATATCAAATCCATAAGCGGTCCCCAGTTGCATGTATATCCTGTTTAAAGGAGATGACAACGTTAGGTTTTTGAAGTTCTTGTATGGAGGTGTCGACGTCCTCCTAGATACAGCTGTTTATTCACACAATGGTCACCCATCTGGTACTGAGGCTCAACGTTGCTTAACTTCGGTGATCTAACAAGAACCGGTGTGTCAACGTGATTGTGTAATATTGAAAGTATTATTCTGCTTCTATATGTGCAATTTTATTATCTTTTCTTACTTTCTATTTTATTATTTGTTTGTTTTGCTGATTTCAGGAGCTCCGTTTTCAACTCTTCTCAAAATTAAAATATCGAAAACAAAATAGAAAACATTACCGCATAGAACTTTCACACTATTATTGCAATGTCAACACACAGATAAAATTCTGTTAAATATTTCATCCGATAGTGTTCAAAAATGCCCTTTTGCAACATACTGGACGAATCTTCGCCACTTAAACAGATCGCCCGCGTGCGGCGTGATGTAGCAATAGAACGCAATATGTAATAGAAGCAAATGTAGAGTTGTCGGCAAACCAGAAGAGTATCCGACTCAAAGTCAGCAGCAAACGGTGTTCGATCAGATTTAGTTCCTGATATTAAACTTAATCCGCAATATCACTTCCGGCGAGAGTTTCAGTTTCACAAATTTATTAATTTATTTATTAAATTGTTAGGTGAAAATACAGACTAGTTAACAAAACCCCCTTCCCATGTCAAGAATGTCTTTCTAAATAATAACATCATTATTTCAGCACGGTCCGTAAACTGCAGAAGAATATTTAGAAAGCCATTCTTAACATGGGGAGGGGGGATTTGTTAACTATTCTGTACTTTCACCTAACAATTTAATAAATAAATTAATAAATAAAAATTAGTACAAAACTTGGCAAAAAAGAAGAGTAAGCCACCCCAAAACAGGAAGTTTTCAATATCAGGAACTAAATCTGACCGAACACCGTTTGCTGCTGACTTTGAATCGGGTACTCTTCTGGTTTGCCGAGTTGTGTATCGTATCTCTCGTAGTAGCAGCTGTGTGTAGAGCTCTCTCTGTTTTTAATTCTTTGTAGTAGCAGTTGGACTCGTTCTTTCGTAGAATAAAAACAGACATTATCGCTTTGAGGTTTTAATATTTTTATAATGTACATATTTAGTACACATTATTAGCATCATGCAGTATGAATACACAGTGTTATTCTTCCTCCCCCCCCCCCTCGTCCCCCGCAGGGGAAATGGAAAGAGACCATCGAAATACGTCTGTTCCATTCTGCAGAGAAAACCCAAGAGACCTGACTACTCTTGTCTTTTGGTCACGTGTGTTTGTCTACATCTGTACAACGATTTTGAATAATTGCAAATTGAAAAAAGTATTGAATTATTGATCGATAATATTGAAAGCTTATCATCTCTTGGGCATTTGTCTGAAACAATGGTCTCAAATAAAATGGAACTCATGTTCTGGAATTATGCATAAATGCATTGTCGTGACTTTGAAGGTTAATTTTCTCTTTTATTAACACTGATCGTCTTGTTACCAATGCTAAGATGAAAGATGCGTGTCTATTCTATGTGTGTGTATGTTAGCTAACCATTTTTCGACTACAAGACAGGAATTTTATGTAACATAACGCCTCAACTTGTTAAAGGTGATCACAACTCCAAGAAGTCATCTGGAACAAAGCAATCTTTGAATGGTAAACAAATGGCTGGCGTGTGTCGTGTCGCAGTAAAAGAGATACGTGTCACCATGATGTGACGGTTGTAGAAGCAGTGAATATAAGCTGTCTGTGTCTGCCTTTCGTTGTAAAAAGCGTATGGTAGCAAGGTAAACAGACACAGCAATTCAATGCATTGATTATGAATAGATATAAGGATGTGTGAGTCTTGATCTGTGATGTGGGTTCCCCAGGATATATGGTCCCTCAGCATCGGTGTGACGCTGTCATTGGTGCTGGACTGCTTATTGGTTTGATGTCAGATGTGACTATTTCTCTCTGTATGTTAGCAGACTAATTTAAGGCCATAAGACATATGAACTTAATTGTACCATAGCCCTTAACTTTCATAAAGAGGGTCATGCCTCTAAGAAGTCGTCTGGAACACAGCAATCTTCGAAACGTAAGCAAATGGCTGGTGTATGTTGTGTAGCAGCAGCAACAATAGATATCTCCATGATGTGATGTTTGTAATAGCAGCGAATGTAGGCCGTCTACGTCTATGTCATGTTGTTCGTAGTAGAAGGAGTAGTAGTTATACATATCATCTCTCTTTTTCTTGCAGTAGCAGCTCCGGTATGAGGTGTGACTGTGCATTTTTCTGAAACAATGATTTCAAATAGAATGGAACTCGTGTAATAGAATTACGTATTATTGTCTTGACTTTGGAGGATTTTTTTCTCTTCATTATAAACTGCTCTGACTTGTTTCTGTTAGATAATGGCCCTATGGGAATGGACGTATCTGTTGGAGATCGGGTTTGACTTGCGCGAATTAACACGGGTGCAGTTGAGTGCAGATTGGGGCTTGTTCTCACAGTCAGAGCTAACAGACGTGACAAGGTTACCGTGTGACGAGACCCCATATCAGGGGTCAGTCTGCACCTGCGATAGGCTCTGTAACTTTGCGGGCCTTGCGTGGGAAACAAAGGGATCCGTGACGTCACTCGTTCGTGTAGGAAGCGAGTTTTCGTCAGTCCGATTCGGAAAGCGAACGGAGAGGACGTGCGATTCAAGATGTAAAACTAAAGGAAATATTTTCCTTAAGGGAAGACAAGCGCGCGAGAAATCCTTTCCCCCCCTCTCTCTGAATAGTTAAGAAAACATTAATAACTAACTACGATAAAGTAGTGATTGCTCTCTCTCTCGACGTAGCCCCAGTTGAAATAACAACGCTTGTAATAAATGAATTGAATTCAAAAGAAGAGTTTGTCTTCGGAGTGAACTACATGGCTTTTATTGTAGACAACAGACGACGGCAGAGAAGAAAGAATTCATCCGCTGGACGACCAACCATCTACACGACGAGTATACGAAATGCGTACTGCCGCGGTCCAAGCAGGAGTAGTATGTAACAGTTACCTTCTCTTCTCGCCACGTACTTCCGGTTTTTACATCACTATCAAAGTGTGATTGTTTTCTAAGCCATGTCGCTTCCATTCATTATATCACACTTTAAATTCCATTTTCCTACCATTATTTCTGAATCAATCTAATTTTATCTTCAAATGCTATTACCGTTCTTAATCTGATCCGGCACATGTTCAAAAAATATATTATTCTATTAGCAAAAAAAAAAAAAATCAATTGGTTAATAGATGTAGTTTTTAAAAAATCTGCCTCCAGATAAAGAATAAATATAAGAACAATTGTGTGAATAGATTTCCACAAGTCAAAATGTAGGTATTTTTATTTTTAGAAATGACATTTTAGAAAATAAGTTTCAAAATTGCATGATTATTAAATGTTGTATCTTTTTTTTTTTTTTTTTTTTAAATATGTCAAAACTTTCCTTGAAACGAAATATTCTTAAAGTTTTAATTTAAAGAATCGTCTTTCATCAAATAGGGCAAAGGGTAACAATAAAATGCTTACAATAAAGAAGAAGTTTTTTCATTCCCAAAAGACGTTTTTAATAGTATTGGTACCGACCATTTTATTTTATTTTTTTTGCAATAATGCAGATGATCACACACGAAATATTAAACAAAAAAAAAAAACGTCTTTTATTCTTTTTGGTTTTTAAACAATTTTTACAAGCATTTTTTTTTTTGTCTATGTGAATTATTTTCTTGATGCCACCTGCCTGTCCCCAGGGCCAAACAGCAACTTTGAGCTTTTTGCTCTCGATATAAGATAAGAATGAAGACTGATATACAAGTGACAAGTTTTTCAAGACTGTGATAAAGATATTGATTATGTGATATTGTGGCATCAGATCTTTAAAGCATCGAGACATTAACTTTTTTTGCTTACTAAATTTTTTACCTCATATTTTTTAGTTTGATTTTTATTATAACATGTAAGTTGTTTTTAAACTTTTAAATGAAAAAACACAAAAGAAACAGCATAGACGCAAACAAAACCAGCCGCGCGTGCGTGGTCCCCCTCTGTATGTGACTCGATGTGGCGAGTGTAAAATGCAATAAATTTGGGCAATTTGGGGCATTTTTGACCCCCCCTTTGACCCCCTGGGGGCGCGAACCAGAATTTTTCTGATGTCAAGGATGCTCATTTTATATCCAGAACAATTGCTTCTACATTTTGGCCAAGTTTCAGAAAAATTGAATGGATGGATCAAACGTTATGGGAGAAAAGGGTCATTTTTTGCCATTTTGGGAGCTTTCGATCCCTTGGGGGCGCGAAACAGATTTTTTCCAAGGTCAGCGATACTTATTTTCTATTAGGAACGATTGCCTCCACATTTTGGTCAAGTTTTAGAGAAATTGAATGGATGGATGAAATATTATGGATAAAAAAATGTCATTTTTTTGCCATTTAGGGGCATTTTGACCCCCTGGGGGGGGGGGGGGGGGCTAACCAGATTTTTTTCAAAAATCGGAGAATGTCACTTTCTAACCTGACCAAAGTTACAACTTCATACAAAATTTCAGAGAAATTCAATGGATGGTTGCGGAGAAAAATCCGGACGGACAGACGGACATGCCTCAAAACATAAGTCCCCCGATTTTATAAATCGGGGAACCAATTAGGGATCAGAATGTAATTCCTTTATTTTTTGTCCAGGCATTTGGTAGTGTAGACAATGGTGTGCAGAAGGAGGGGGCAACGGTGTGATGGACCCGAGTATCCATTGGAGAGGCGCATCCGAATAAATAAAATAATTAAGATGGTAATTTCAAAATCAAGTTCTGGAGGGCAACCACACTTTCAAAAACGGCTGTTAGCCATTTATTCCTCCTATATATATATATATATATATATATATATATATATATATATATATTTGGTATAACACTTTTTATTTATACAAACAGCTTCGGCTACACATTTGCAGACATGTTTCTGTTCTAGCTGAAAGCAAGCTGAATCTCTTCGGGCTATTATATTAGTGCTAAGATACTGGCCTAACTAAGTTCAACTGGTTTCCAGCAGGAAGTGAAACATGTCTGCAAATGTGTAGCCAAAAATGTTTGTATGTATAAAAAGTTGCATACCAAATAAATATACAACTCTATTTATTATTGAACATTTTTATATAAACACAGTTAGAATTCATTGGATTATACCCTTTGGACATAAACATATATATAGAAATAAAACTATTCCGAGCACGCACGTGTTAAAATAAGGTCACCTATTAATTCGACACATTCACAAAAGGGGGTGCGTCATTCCTATACAAAACAAAAGAAGAAGAAGAGTTCAAGTATCAGCCGAATCTTTGTTTGAGAGAAGCCCTGGTATTGGCTGATGAAAACATTAACCTGTAGTATGGAATAACAATAAATCTGATTGGTTAGCTAGCTAGACTAAACACTATATGGATATAAAAACACTTAGTAACACGAATTCCATGCACTTTAGCCTGACAATTCCCTACGAGGATGAAACGCAGACGCCTCTGTGTAGCTTAATTGCCATAAATATATTTTCATAACTTATATATATATATATAAATATTTATGTATATTTCGTTAAACAGTATGGACGACCAAATCTATCACTAAACATTTAGGTTTTTATATTCATTTCCTTGGTAGGCAACCCCCTTGAGGATGGCTCTAGAAAGAACCGAAAGTACTAAGGTACCCAACGTATATGGCAAATTCATCTGCCGGTTCCAGCCGTAAACTCAAACATTAATAAAGCATCTACAAAGAATCAACGAAAAATATGCAGACACAAGTCGTCCATACTATCGAAATATGTTTTGAAGAAAAATTGCTGTCCAAATATATATATATATATATATATATATATATATATATATATATATATATATATATATATATATAGGGTGGGCAAAAATAAGGGTCCTATTTTTAAAAATTCATAACTTTTTTATTTATTGATTTAAAAAATTTTTTTTTTTAGAATAAGTAAAGGACCCCTTCCGAAGCAAGCATGAGCCGTATTAGCCCTAAGGAACGTACCCTCATTTAGAAAACATTATTTTTGCTTAAAAAACTCAAAACAGTGTAAAAAACAATACTTTAGTTTTTGTAAGTTTTAAGAAGTGTTTTTCGGCTAAAATTTGTTTTGTTTATTTCAAAAAATCTCGGAAGGGTCAGTCTACACACACATAAAGTTTGGTGAGTTTAACTTTTATTTTGTGGAAGTTATTCAAATTCAAGTTATTCAAATTTAAAGATAGGACCCTTATTTTGGCCCACCCTGTATATATACGGAAAATGAAAAAGGAAAATCAAAAAATTGTTTTCATGTATTTATCAACGTTTCGTAAGACCAAGAGACCACAAGAAAGATATACTATAACATAGTTAACTGGTCAATTGGGGAGAGGAAAAATAATGACAGGGCATTTCGTTCCTGCGTTTTCCCAGTCAATTTTCGTCTTTGATTGATTTATATTGAAATCGAATAAACCATTTCATGTTATATCCGTGTTTTTATATAATTCAATTAATCTTTCTTTTTTCATAATATCTTACAGTGTTTTAATCCTTATACTAGAACGTTAGGGGACATACAATGAAGACACTTCCCGGACATCACTAGGTTACCCTTAACGCAACGGGTAACAATGATAAAGGAGTGCAGCACTCTTCAGAATATCAAGAAAATCGGAGCATCCAAAGTGACCCTGTTCCCAAGTGATGATGATGGAAACACTTGCCGCTTGTTTCTCTGATCAAAGATCACATTTAAAAATTGTACATTAAATGAAATATATGTAGAATACGATGAGAGTCTGATGTTAAAATGCAAAATTTTGATGAGAAAAAAATGTAAAAATAACATCGCAGCTGTTTCACTTCGTTGACCCAAGATTGTGAACTTGAACGATATGTTCTTGAACTGTGCTATCAACCCAATGGGAATGAGTGCACCGATATCACACTGATAGTAGAACAAGGGCAGATAACTCACACTTTGATCTGAGCTAGAAAAGCTAACCCAAAAGCCTATCGTCCTATTGTTTTATTTCAATTAATTAGAGAAAGATCTTTTGACAGAATGATTATGGGTGAAGACTACAGAATCGCTAATCAAGTTTAAGTTTTTTCGGATCTGTTACATTCACTTTTTTTTATGGAAATCGCTTCAGACAAGGCGTGAAGCCATTTGATGTAAGGAGCTAAAAAAAAATACTACTTCAAGGTAAAAAGAACTAGCCAACGGTAAGTGTTATATATATATATATAGATTCCCACCCAGAAAACAGCAATTCTTCCCTCTTTGTCATAAACATCGCTCATGGAATGTGAGGACTAAAGGACAAAATAAGGGAAGCAAGAGATAAGAGGCTGCTGAAAGTAAACCCAAGGTCCACTTTAAGCTAGAAGAATACCCGTCCTAAGACGGATTAATTAATTCCTCAAACAGAACAGTTTTGTAGCACTTTTATGTCCCCTTATATACTAAAACTTATATCTAGAATCCTTATTCCAATTTTTATCAAAATCTATAACATGATTTTGATTCTAGAAAATGTCGAAAATTTAAGGCTCAGGCTTAAAGGGGTCTTAAAATTGAAATTCAAGAAATCTTGCTTAATTCGTGTTTAATGACTATGGATCAAATTTAATGCAAATCTGAAATATTTAAATTTTCAAATAAGATATTATACCCTCTAAAATCCTTTAAGATACTCTAAAAACAGAAACTGAGATTTCGGGAATATATATTAATTTTATACCTATTGCAAAACTTTCACAAAAATCGGAGATATCTGAATTTTCTCGAAGTTCTTCCACTCCCTTTTTACTCCTTTTGCATAAAACTAAAATATGAATATAGTCGACATTTGGAGCCCTTACGCCTAGTAGCCGTGTTCCAAAATTCACACTGATCGGTGAATTAGTTTAGGAGTGAATCCCGTACATCTAAATATATAAGCATATAAACATGCCTAACTTTATAAAGATCGAGATAAGAAGAATATTTGAAAAATATGAATGTTCAGCTCCTCTGAAGAAATTTGTCTAAAACGAATAACAAACTAACGAAGCCGCATTCACCCTAGGCAGGTTGAACCGGATGTGACAAAGTATCCGGGGCTCCATGGGGATCGGGTACCCGGGTGACGCGCTAGTATGCATCTTGGTGGTAATGCTACGCTGATTGAGGGCCCTGCGTCGAGACGAAG
Organism: Sepiola atlantica; assembly: GCA_963556195.1. NCBI lineage: Eukaryota > Metazoa > Mollusca > Cephalopoda > Sepiida > Sepiolidae > Sepiola > Sepiola atlantica. Next base: position 16,962,771 of record OY744528.1, on the reverse strand, counting down.
TGGAGATATAAAACTAGTATATATTTGACGTAGAAACGAACTTATTCGAATGCCAGAAAAGGATGCCAGCAAGTCTCGTGGAATCGTGTAAGATATTCAAAATCAATTACCACCAGCGGCGAGGAAACAGTTGCCAGATAGAAGGTAAAGATTAGAGAATTCCATATCGCAAATTTAATTCTGAAATATTAATAAAGCGATATTATTGTTTGGGGTGAATGGCGTGTTTTAGAACCACAATTCTGTGACGGTTGTTTTGAGGACGTCACGACATGGGAGATCCCACTTGATGGAGGTTTATTTGGGCCTGTCATCGTTAATTACAAGCCGGGCACAGAGCACCCCCAGCTGTGTGACAGAATGAGAAAGCGTTTGTTTTTGGCGATAACGATGGGCTAAAAAGAAAGTTCCATTTATTTTAAGAAAAAAAAAGAGTGAGGCGCCTTGAGAGAGGAAGACACACAGGAAGTAAAATGGCGGAGAAGGGGTGTGTACGACCATAGACATCTTCAATAAAAGAATGTGCTTTTTTTCATGCACGAGTTGGATTGACGACAGATAGAGTTGGACTGACGCCCAGGAGAGTTGAACTGACGCCTGGGCATGCGCCGAAGTGGCGTCCGTCGAAGAAAACAAGCGAGACGAAATTCTAGCCACCGCCTTCACCCGTTAATTTGTGACTTAAACAACCACTTGTGTAAAGAATTCACACACACAGAGAACTAGCGAAATAACTTAGAGAAAAAGAACAACCTTTGCTAAAGACATTTACGAGTAAGGTAGACATTAATCCTACCATTGATCAATGTAAAATCAATTCTTTTATTTTATTAATAATTACTGTTCTATACAAAAAAAAAACCCCCGACCGAGTTGTTGAACATTGTTCTTTTCTTTTTTGCTCTGCTTGAATTATCCTTCGCACCAACATAGCCAACCGGTTGCTGTTCGCCCAGTGATCGCTCGCTCATATAAACAGTTTCAACGTGGGAGTGTGTTTGTAACTAGACGAAACGACCAGGGTTAGGGTTAGGGTTAGGGTTAAGGTTTAGGGTTGAATACTATTGATTAGGTTAGGGTTAGGGTTAGGGTTAGGGTTAGGGTTGAATACTGTTGATTAGGGTTAGGGTTAGGTTAGGGTTAGGGTTAGGGTTAGGGTTGAATACTGTTGATTAGGGTTAGGGTTAGGTTAGGGTTAGGTTAGGGTTAGGGTTAGGGTTAGGTTAGGGTTAGGGTTAAGGTTAAGGGTTGAATACTATTGATTAGGTTAGGGTTAGGGTTAGGGTTAGGGTATAATACTGTTGATTAGGGTTAGGGTTAGGGTTAGGGTTGAATACTATTGATTAGGTTAGGATTAGGGTTAGGGTTAGGGTTAGGGTTAGGGTTGAATATTGTTGATTAGGGTTAAGGTTAGGTCAGGGTTAGGTTAGGGTTAGGTTAGGGTTAGGGTTAAGGTTTAGGGTTGAATACTATTGATTAGGTTAGGGTTAGGGTTAGGGTTAGGGTTGAATACTGTTGATTAGGGTTAGGGTTAGGGTTAGGGTTAGGGTTAGGGTTGAATACTGTTGATTAGGGTTAGGGTTAGGTTAGGGTTAGGTTAGGGTTAGGGTTAGGGTTGAATACTGTTGATTAGGGTTAGGGTTAGGTTAGGGTTAGGTTAGGGTTAGGGTTAGGGTTAGGGTTGAATACTGTTGATTAGGGTTAGGTTAGGGTTAGGTTAGGGTTAGGTTAGGGTTAGGGTTGAATACTGTTGATTAAGGTTAGGTTAGGGTTATGGTTAGGTTAGGGTTAGGGTTGAATACTGTTAATTAGCTGGCTGTGTGTTTGGCACTTGACAATACATAGAATTCAATTCTCTTCCTTTCCCCGTGCTAATTCACGCTGGTCCAGTTGTTGAATAGCAAACTGCAGAGCTAAAGGTAGCATAGTAACTGGGTTCGAATCATTGGAGTGGCAGGAATAACACCTCCTACACTGAATAGTGGTGTCTGTAGATAATAGTTAAAGACTCGTCCAGGTTTCAGAAGCATAACTGTAAATAAAAACAATCACCGATCGTCAATCATTTTTTTTTAAATAGAAATCGCTCCAGACAAGGTATGAAGCCACTTGATGTAAGGAGCTAAAAAAAAATACTACTCCAAGGTAAAAAAAACTAGCCAACGATAAGTGTTAGATGGATAGATTCTTCCCCCTTTGTCAGAAACATGGCTCATGGAATGTGAGGACTAAAGGACAACATAAGGGAAGTGAGAGTTACGAGACTGCCAAAAGCTTGTGTCACCTTTTAAAGGCTCATCAGATCTGTCGACCGCTCAGTTCAAACCTCAGAACTCGAGTCTTGTAACCCAAAATCTATAACACTGTGGTCAGCATTCCAGCTATGCGTGTGAGACATGTAAATACTGCTTATAAATCAGTAATACTTCAAATGTATTTAGAGTGTTTACCCATGGGAAGGAACCATATATATATATATATATATATATATAAATTAGGAAAGTTCATTTTATAAAGCATCTTTTGAAAGTTAATATAAATATAGAGGCAAAAATGCCTTCAAAAACCATGTATTAGATGTGAGTAATTAAATCAAAATCAAAATCAAAATATTTCAAAACATTTATCAAAATATTTCGAAATACCTTCCTTTTTTTTTCTTCATCTTGATTTTTTTTTTTTAGCCAATATTTCTGCTTGACAAAAACAAACCTCGACAGAGCCAAGACAAATAAAGGTATAACCTTTTTTTCCATAATTTACTTCCTGGTGTTGGTGAAGTGTCACGTCCGGTGTTGTGGACTATTGTTTAATATATATATATATATATATATATATATATATATATATATATATATATATATATTAAAAGTTTATATTTCAAAAGTTCAGAACATATTGATTACAATATCAAATATCTGAAAGATGCCCAGAGAATAAATACTCAACCGTTATAATTTCCATATACACACGTATCTAAAAAAAGTAAAGATACATAATGTAAATGAGTTTCTTCATCAGTATATTTCAGAATGTACGTTGTATTGTTGTCATATTTGGGCTGGTGAACTCCGTCCCATTTTAGGGTTCTTGATAAGGTGCAGGAACGTATCTGTAATTTGATAGGCCCTACCCTTTCTTCTTCTCTGCACCCTCTCTCTCACAGACGGAACGTTGCTAGTCTCAGTCTTTTCTATAAATTCTATTAAGGCATGTGTTCTTCAGAATTGTCTGATCTATTCCCTGCTTCTTTTGTTCCAGCTCGTTTGATTTATTGATCGAGTGGTCTCCATCAATTCGCTGTTTTGATACCTCGTTGTAATATAGCTTTCTATGCCAGTAGCTTCTTTCCAAGAACTGCAGACTTGTGGAACTCTTTCTCTTGTATCTTTGTGATGAATAGCTTTTTACTACAACGGGCATAATTAAACTTTTTTTCGTCAGTCAAATGAGGCAAATTTTTGTCTTCTAAAAAAATATATATATATATTCCCGATCGATTTTAATATTTAATCCTGGTCGATATTTTATTTTTTATTAGTTATAAATAAAGGTAAAGGAAGGAAAATTTTCCCTAACACTCAGAACTCCTCCCACCATCACCTATAATACCGGGAACAAATGTAACAAAACACAATTTTTAGCAGGTCGCTGGCAGTAAACCATATTTTAAGTATTTTCATTGGCTAATTTAACGTGGATTCCTTAAGGATTTTTTTCAATAATCACCTATCTTTGCTAACTGAGATATAGCTAAAAAGTTAGAATAATTATAGTAGAAAACAATAATATATAAATAGACTAATTTTTTAAAAAACAAATCTGAATCATCTGAAATTGCTCCGTCATCGCCGGCCAGTGTCGTGTGTAGCCTAACATCAGTTTTGTTTTATGTAGTTAATAGCGTCGCTATTTCTTAATTACTAAAGTGGCTCAATCAGTTAGCACACCATACTTACAGACAGAGGTTGTGAGTTCGAACTTCACCCGGAGCATAAGTGTATTTTCTCTTACTTTGTCCCAAAATGAAATTTGACTTTTCAAATTACAATATTAAGCAGATTATGCTTCGGAATTTTTGAGATAGGGGTTGATAATTTGTAGAATTTGGTATATTCGGACTACTGTTCTCATCTTGGGTGTTTTTATCACAACGTTTCGGACGATGTAACCTCCGACCTTCTCCAGGTGTACGTTTGTCAAACTCAGGAATCTTTCTGTCGAACTTGGGAATCTTTCTGTCGAACTTGGGAATCTGGACGGAATTTCGAATGGAACCCTTTATTAAATCCACGGGGATAGCATGCTCTCGTTCCATCTGCCATGACTGGGAAGAAGTCTTCAGTAATTCGCAATTCTTCGTATTGCCCGCACTGAGGATTGAACCTTCAACCTTCAGATGACTGTCACTTAGAACTGAATTTTACTTAGTACTATATCCACTGCTACCCCCGTGGATTTCATAAAGGGTTCCATTCGAAATTCCCTCCAGATTCCCGAGTTCGACAGAAAGATTCCCCAGTTCAACAAAGTACACCTGAAGAAGGTCGGTTACATCGGCCGAAACGTTGTGATAAAAAAACACAAATTGAAATAACAATTGTCAAACAATGTTCCCTGTTATGTTTCAGAATTTTTGAGATGTGGGTTGATAATTTGTAGAATTTGGTATATTCAGACTACTGTTCTCATCTTGGTTGTTTTTATTACAACCTTTCGGCTAATGTAACCTCTGACCTTCTTCAGGTGTACTTTGTCGAACTCGGGAATCTGGACGAAATTTCGAATGGAACCCTTTATTAAATCCACGGATGTAGCATGCTCTCGTTCCATCTGCCATGACTGAGAAGAAGTCTTCAGTAATTCGCAATTCTTTGTATTGCCCGCACTGAGGATTGAACCTTCAACCTTCAGATAACTGTCACTTAGAACTGAATTTTACTTAGTACTATATCCACGGGCTCTTGTCGGAGGTTACATCGGCCGAAACGTTGTGATAAAAACACCCAAGATGAGAACAGTAGTCCAAATATACCAAATTCTACAAATTAAGCAGATTGTTTAATTTTACTTCGATTTTTTTCCCTGTAATCAACATAATTTACAGAAATTAGGATCCCGGGTGACGCCAGGTAGCCCTGCTAGTATTTTATGTATTTCTTTTATTTTATTCTCATATTACCCTTATTTAAAATCCTAAATTAAAATATTTATGAGAATGCCTGATAAAAAAAAAAATCATTAATAAAACTCATGATATTGAATTTAATATTGCATACGCATTCCTTATATATAACCACATAACATCGATAATGTTCCGAAGCGCACAATATTTATTTCAAAGAATTCTAATCTTAATTTCCCATGGATGGAACAGATTATTCAGAACAAAAATAACGGAATGGTTAATCTTGGGAAAATCAATTGATATATTAAATAAGGAATCAATTCATAAAAAGAGAAATTATCGAAATTAAATTAGAATTTTGATGTTTATCAAATAAAATTATTAAAGATTGAATTATTTTTTATTCATCATCTTCTAACAATTAGCAATGAGTAATAAAGGAGATATTTTCGTAGGAAAATGAATATGAATAGTTATTTTCCAATCGAAAATTAAGATGAGCTAAAAGATTGAACAAAAAGATATCCTTTTATTGTCGTTGAGCTCATGAGGGGAATTTTACGAGGTGCAGATTCGGATTTTAGAAGCTATTTTCATGAAAATGAAACAACCTTCAATTAATAGAATTGCATATGAATTAGGGTCAGATAGACAGACATATTATAGTATGTATTTTTTAAATATCTTGAACACTTTAATCTGACACTAATTACAGCTATTTTCTCTTACTCTTTTTATCTAATATGTAAACAATCTTGTCGGATTTTCCATGTTAGATTTGAATAGCAATGCATCTGACGAATCGATATTGGATTCTGACTATCCAGTCAATTACGTCATTTATCTGTCGTGTTCCTTCACATAAAAATGTAAAAATGGATGATCGCCCTTCCTTTGTACAATTTTGGAATAACAGGTTTCATATTTATTTCTTGCTTATGTTTCCATGTTAGATTTGAATAGGAATGCATCTGACAAATCGATATTGGATTCTGACTATCCAGTCAATTACGTCATTTATCTGTTGTATTCCTTCACATAAAAATGCAAAAATGGATCATCACCCTTCCTTTGTACAATGTTAAGATGACAGATTTAACATATCTATTTCTTAATTATATACTATATCCGGCCTGCCATTTCCTTTGGTAACATACAGCTCGAGACGTACACTGGTAACGTATGTTTGTTGCAAAATTGCAAATGGCTACTCTTGTGAAGGAGCACAATATGAATGACTTGAAGTTTAAAATTTTAATTAGTGTGTTAGTTTGTATTCAATATCGAAACGTAACCTCCATTTGCACTAAGATAATAAGTATAGATCTATATCTGTTGTTTTCTGTTGAAAGTTTGCATTCCAATGGATTTCATTGATTACATAATATATCTGCCCCAGCATATGTACAGATCGAAACATACACCGTTTGTTGCAAAATTGCAAATGGCTATACTGAATAAAGTTGTCTAATATAATTCTATATGTAGAATAGTTATTTATATTCCTAGAATACTTTGATCTCAGAATACATTGCTCTTAGAATACATTGCATTACTTCTGGAAAACATTGCATTACTCTTGTAAAACATAACTCTTAGAAGGAAATTTCACAGAGGGTAGTATCATTAGTCAAGAACAGGAAAACGGAGCATCCCAAGGAAGCACTCCATCAGTGACACTACCCCCAGAATACATTGCTCTTTGAAAACATTACTTCTTGGCAGTAGTAATCTTCTTTGTTCTCAACATGATTGACTCTCAGCCACCCCCTTCTAGTATCTATTTGGGGAGAAAAATAAAAAGTAGAAATGAGGTTTTGATTCTTTGAAGAATCGGGTTGAATAATACGGTAGAGGATGAATTTATAGATACTAGGGTATGACGTGATCAGCTGATTGATTTGACGTGATCAGCTCATTGATTTGATCGGGCCTCTCTGATCTCCCATATTTATAGATACTAGGGTATGACGTGATCAGCTGATTGATTTGACGTGATCAGCTGATTGATTTGATCGGGCCTCTCTGATCTCCCATATTTATAAATACTAGGGTATGACGTGATCAGCTGATTGATTTGACGTGATCAGCTGATTGATTTGATCGGGCCTCTCTGATCTCCCATATTTATAGATACTAGGGTATGACGTGATCAGCTGATTGATTTGACGTGATCAGCTGATTGATTTGATCGGGCCTCTCTGATCTCCCATATTTATAAATACTAGGGTATGACGTGATCAGCTGATTGATTTGACGTGATCAGCTGATTGATTTGATCGGGCCTCTCTGATCTCCCATATTTATAGATACTAGGGTATGACGTGATCAGCTGATTGATTTGATCGGGCCTCTCTGATCTCCCATCTAGCCGAAGTAAGGGTTGAAGTGGGAGAATGGCTCAGCCACCAGGATCCCATCCTAAGGCATCATAGGTTTCCGCACACGACCTACACGTGAACCCGTTTTCGTTTTTTTTTTTACACCTCTGCATGGGGTTGCAGTTGGCGAATTTGTGGCCCCACCGACAGGGCAAAGTTAAAGAAATGAAAATAACACTAGATGGGGCTGTTTCTAGCATAGCACCCATAAAAAAGTCACAGGATTTTTTTATGAATAAATCAATTATATGTAATCAATCATTTATTAGTGTGTTGTTTTAAAATGCTGTCAAAGAAGAAAATAGTTGCATGAGCACAATGGAAACTCTCCCAAAAGAGTAAGTTCAATGTACATGCATACAGTGCCATAAAAAATGGTAAAAAAAATGTATATTTCTATTGAATAAATCAGAAAAAGTCAGATGCAGTCAAAAATGTATAATTTAGCAACCCTCAATTATCCTACTGCCTCCCTTGATGATCTCAAGCAACTCATCGAAACTTTGCGTTTTGCTTTTGCTTGCCTTCTCTGCAAAAATAAAATAAAAATCCGATTCCCAAAATACCTAAGAAAATGATAAAAATTAAGTGTTATTTTTATGAACCACATTGGGAAAAAAAAGTCCGCAAAGTTTAGCCAGAAATTGTTAATGTGGCAACCCACTGGACCCCTCGATAATCGTAAGCTTGTCTTATATGTACAAACGTGTTCTTTTGAAATCAATAGATAACTATAAATAGTTATCTATGTTTGTTCAAGGCTGGATAAGCTCTGTCACGCTCGCATGTTTTTATTACAATATATATATAAAGTAAAGAATGTGTATATGTTTATATATTTGCATTTACAGGAATCACTCCTAAACTAATTGACTGAACGTTATGAGTTTTTGAAAACCGCTGCTGAGCGTAAGGGGTTGTAATGTAGGCTATATTTAGTTTACTTATGCAAAGAGAGCGAAAAAGGGTGTAGAAGCTCTTCGTAAAAATTCAGGTACCTCTGATTTTTGTGAAATTTTAGCAACAAGTATTAGACATCAATTAATAAATATTCCTTTCTTTGGAGGATTTTAACGAATCTTTAGAGAACATAATGTCGGTACAACCTCCCCCCCCATTCGAAAATTCAAATATTTCAGATTTGCATTAAATTTGATCCATATTCATTAGACAGCAATTAAGCAAGATTCTATCAACTTCAATTTCTTAAGACCCCTTAAGCTTAAACCTTAAATTTGAGACATTTTCCAGAGTTGATTTTGATCTAAATTGGAATAAGGATTCTAGACATAAGGTTTAGTATCATTATAGCTTGATTTTAATCTTCGTAAGGGGACATAATAAAAGTCTGTTTTGTTCGGAGAATTAATTTTACCAGTCCTGGCATGAATATTCTTCCAGTTCTTTTGTAATGGAAGGGGGGTGTTGGTCCCTTCCTGACATTTATCGCACGAAATGAATTGAACGAACAACAACCGAGTAACAGGCAACAAAAAGGGTTTATTTAACAGAGGGTTGGAACTGTGTCCCAGTAAAGAAAAGAGGCTGCCGGGTCGTCAGCAAATATATTCCCAGCAGAGATGGCTGCTGCTGGAAGGATGCAGGGGAAAGGCAGGAGAGAGATGTTTCTTCGTTGCTGGCTGATTTCTCTCTGCTGAATTCTTCAACTGACCAGGTGGTAGAAAATAGTCTATGAGGGGACAGTTGATATCAATACGCCCTGCAAGCCGATTGGTCAGTGTATGACCAATTTTCTCACAGGGGACGAGAAGAAATAGATCCTATTTCAGTCTGCTACACTTTATGATTGTACTAACAAGATCGAATATTGAATACACAAGTAATATTCAATAACATTCCAATATCTTGTTTTCAAAGACTTGAGCAACATTTTCTTCAGGAACAAATCAGGTCATAGCTTTTAAGATTTTTAGTAACGTTAATAATATTAACGAAAATCTAAGCATTTTCATAGTTCAAAAATAGTTATAAAATGTTTGTTTTGTTTGTTAAAGATCATTATACAAAGTAAATACAAAATATGATATCATAATAGAATTCAGATAAGTTATGGTCACATGATTAAAATAAAAAAACAAAAACAAGATCAATTATGAGTATTTATTTACTCCTCTTCAGGAGTTAGGCACAAGGCCAGTTTTATCTTACTCCCACAAGTAAGATGTGACCATTTAAAAATTGCCTGGGCAGCCCCCGTCGGCATTCCCCGGTAGGGGCGCCTCAGGCAGTAAGCAATAAACTTACTCCTCCCCAAAGAGGGGAGGCGAAGCCCGGGAGGGTGGACCTCCTAGAACTGCACAGGACAGACCAATACACAGGCATAAATCAAGCCCTGAAGGCCAAGACAATACCAGTCTATAGGGTGCAGTATCCATCGGAACAGATACTACACTTTGATCTTAGTCAAAAGGCCAAGAAGATGAGTAGCTAGTTGTATTTACCCGGCGTTGCTCGGGTGGGAGGCTTAGAGAAAAAATTTAGATGAGGGTTGATAAGTTATAGAATTTGGTATATTCGGACTACTGTTCTCATTTTCTTGGGTGTTTTTATCACAACGTTTCGGCCGATGCAACCTCCAACCTTCTCTAGGTGTACCTTGTCGAACTCAAGAATCTGGACGGAATTTCGAATGAGAATAGTAGTCCGAATATACCAAATTTTATAATCATGTTTATTATTTTTTTAAAATAATAGGATTTACGGTACTTCTGCAGTTTAGGGACCATGCTAAAACCGACGTTGCGTCGGCAAGTTATGTAAACCGCTGGAAGGTGCCGAAACGCTTAGCCAATCAGATTGCAGCAGCTGACAACTGGCAATCGTGAAAAATAAATTGTGGAAAATTCAATTTTCTTTTTCACAATGTCAAATTATACATTTTGCATTTTATAAGTACCATTTGAATGATTCTAACACTAATTTTCTTGAATCTTTAGCCATCACGACTAATATTTAAATGCTAAAGTTTATTTATAAAATTTCCTGTTTTGTTTTAACTTTTTCATTAATGGCTTCGTCACTTGGGCATTATTCTTTTGTCCAGTTATGGAAATTTACCCTAACCCTAACCCGACAGAAAATCTGTAAAAAAAAACTAAAAAATAAAAACAAACAACCTCACCCTAACAACAACAAAAAAACAGCTCAACCCTAACCTTACCCTAATCTAGTCAATAGGATCGAAAAGGAGCAGACAAGAAAAAAATCATTTAAAAAAAATTGTTTGCTATCAGTTGTTACATTATATTTTCTTTGTTGAAAAAAATTTTTTTTTTTCATTGAAATTACCATACGATGATTGTTTTTTTCTCTATTTAAATGCTATGTTCCTTAATTTTTAAAATTAGCCTGCGTTTTAACAAAAAAAATCACAGAATTATCGTTCGGCATCTTCTAGCAGTAGTGCGGTCTGTAAACTGCAGAAGTACCGAATTTACAAACGAACTCGTTTTAATTTTGCCTTATTTATTTTTGATTTCATGAGATTATGTTTTGACACCGCTTATGACCGACACATAACATCACCTGATGTGGCAGTGAATTTCCAAAGCTTCTAGATATTTCATCTTTTCACCACCTCTGTTTCTATATTAATAAAATAATTATTTCATTTAAATATCATTTATTAATAATAAATTAAATAATGTATTATTATTAGTATTTGTTATTTATTGTATTTACATTTGCTGTTGAAAGCAAATATGACGTCCATTATAAAAAAATATTGCGAATGTCTGAAGAGTGTTGGAGAGAAGAAGAAATAACTCCTACTCCCTCTTTATATCAATACGAAGAAATAGAATTTAGAAGCAGTTAAATTATCGAAATACAATTATTTTTTTAAATATGGCCTGTTTCCCAAAACTAAACTGGAAAAATCAGATTAAATATTAATTTTGTTGGGAATAGGCTATTAATCACAAATATCCAAGAAACAGACTGGCTTTACTTTATTTATTAGATAACATTTAGAGAAAGATACCTGAGTTAAGTACTTGAGAATTCAGAACATAGCTATTCTCATTATCTTGAAAGAAAAAAAAATATTTGAAAGAAAGAAACGAATGGTAGGAATTACAACATTCTTTGTTAGAATACTTATTTTATCAAGTCAATGATAAAAAAGAGTGAAGAAATATTTTTTATAAAAATTTAGAAATGATATTATGTTCATGTAACTTACACCGTTTTTTCCCCCTTTTTAAAATCTAGTACCAATCAGTCTTTTATGATCGTATATTTAATTGCTGAAAAATATCATTTTTTTTTAATTGGAGGAGAAATTGCATGACCCGAAATCTTAGTGCACATAGCAATTAGTGGATGTTGCTTGTGAAAGAAACGACCAAAGTAGCTCAGATTAAAAAAACAAAACAGTTTCTTCATAGATAATGAAAATTATGAAATGAGACCTTAGTCAGAGTATTGTTTGAAAAAGCAAATAAAAACCCACCAAAATAACGATATAGTAAATAAGTAATTTCTTGTTATTTATTTCCGTGAGGATTGAGGACATGCGTTGCATGGAGAGAAATTATATTGTTTGAAAAAAAAAACCGTTGTTATTTAGTTAAGGATATCAAATATAATATACTAGTGTACAGTCTTCGTCAAAAATGAGAGAGAAAAAATATGCTTCGTCAGTGTTCTCACTAATATTCATATAAAATCATGGAAGTATGTTAGTAATTTTTCGTGTATGAATTGTTATCAATTCTGCTGACCAAAAAAAAAAACACCCAACCTAATTTAAAGGAGGATTTCTTTCCTAATTCATTTCAGATGGTGGGGGGTGTCTGACTTGCTATTTGTTTTCCAATGTTTAGTAATGCAATAACAATATAAATTGATAGGATTATTGGTTAAAAAGTGGTATAACTTTCGAAACTATGTGCACTAAGATTTAGGGTCATGCAATTTCGCCTCCAATTAAAAAAAAAAATGATATTTTTCAGCAATTAAATATACGATCATAAAATACTGATTGGTACTAGATTTTTAATAAAGGGGGGGGGGAGGGAAACGTTGTAAGTTACGAGACAAAAAATTGTGTATAGGCGATAAATATTGTCGTTTTTGTTAAATATTAGCAAATTCGGAACAATTAATTTCGAGTCAAAATCTCATTAGCAATTGTCAGCTTAAAAAGAACACACTTAAAATATGTAAATAGTCACTAATAAAGTCCTCGAAGAAACAGAAGTTGGAAAAGAAATGGTACATACAAAAATTCGGAGCGACGCCAAGTATTAATCAGAAGAAACTGAAATATTATAGTTGAATTATTTATTTATTAAAAAATTAAAAAAAATTATTTTTAACAAAATATACAAACATAAGATTTTTTATAAATATTTTGAAAACGAAACTTAGGTAAACTGAACTGAAACCAGCACTTAACATCAGATCGCTGGTCCACCAGTTGAAAAGAAAGGATCTGAAAAGGAATAGACAGAAGTAAGGATTGTCCAAAATGTTCTATTTACAGTGTTGAAAGCTTTTGTCAGGTTCACACAACCTGGTAATGCTATCCATTGTTCTATGCAGAAAAAAATCATGTCCATTGTGCCATGACTGTATCTAAAACCATTTTGTCTTTCCGTGTTATTAGAGTGACACACCTATCTAGTGAGCTGGTTAAGCAAGATCTCCAAGAAAACCTTGCCAACTGCTTCAAAAAGGCTTAGTCTTTGATAATTGGCACAGACAAACTGTGCTCTTTGTAGATCAGAATCACATCTATCCAATCCTGGGGAACAAGATCACCCATCCAAATATCGGATATCAGACAATATTCTCACCCTCATAGGGATGCCATCAAGTCCAGGTACCTTCTCGATATGCATTTCCATAATTGTACTGTGGATCTCTCAGATGTTAGAAAAATCTATCATTTCATGGTTGATCTGTTAAGGCAGTCTGTTGATCATATCTTCATCAACTACTGAAGGGATGTAGAAGAAATCTGAAGTGCTTAACCGACCGTATCATAATGGCCTCGGGACTTTTACAGAAGAGAGATTCCTCTTTGGACCTGAATGGTACCTTAGATGATAATGAAGGTCTGATGACCTACTTTACCAATTTTGGCAATTTTGCTATTATAGTAATTTTCCAAGATAAAAAAGAACATAAAATTAAAGTATGAAAATAATTTTTTTTTTATTTGGGAAAATTACTAATTTGAATGAATAGAAATGAACACTTCTGTCTATTTCTTTTCTGATCCTTTCTTTCACACTGGTGGACCAGCGATCTGATGCTATGTTCAGTGTGTAGAGGTACTCGCTATACTTGCAAGTACTTTCGGCTCAGATGAGTCGTCTTCAGGCATGTGATGATGTTGGTACAAATTTAAAATGGTGAATTTAGTATAAAAGTGCGGTTACAAAACGTTTTTAAAATATTTTAAGATTCTCTCCCCACCCTCGTACCGAGCCTGGTTGACGCTAGGGTTATGCGCTCGGATAAATAGTGCTTCGATGATGGGGAGGCGAAGACTACAGTTTGAAACAGCGAGGGTGGAAGTGTTTTAAGCTAAGTCTGATTTGGGAATTGTATGTGCTGTAAAATGTTGCTGGATTGAGGTTTGCGGGGAGATGATGTGGCATGTTAGGTGGAGAGAGATATTTGTTCTAATCATGTCAAAATATGTATCATTATTAAAGACACATTCTCTCACTGAGCATTTAAACATATACAGGGTGTTCCAAAAGTCTTGGACACATTTCAAGTCTTCATATCTGCTGGACTATGAATGGTAGCAAATTTCAAACCAATTAGGGATATCCTAAGTAGGACGGCCTTTAGAGTAAATGTGGTATTGTGATGACTGAGATGATTCTACAGGGTGTTCCAAAAGTCTTGGACACATTTCAAGTCTTCATATCTGCTGGACTATGAATGGTAGTAAGATGAAACTTGTACCATTTTAAAGCTACATTCATTAAGCTTTTTTTTGGATGTGACTGTGGTTAAGTGGATAACGTCGCGGACTGACGACCTGGGTGTGCCATGTTCGAATCCAGTCGATTCCATAATACCACTTTCACTTAGGGATGTTGGCAATCATTACGTGGTCCCTCCTGCAAGAATGCCAACTACGGAATCGAACAGGTCAACAAAGTTGTATCATTCTGATTCATACGAATTTATATTTTAATTGAGTCTTTTGTAATGCTAATGATTTTTTTCATATCTTTTTAATTTTTTTGTTTTTTGTTCTTGCACCACTTCCCATTAAGATGAAACTGGCACCATTTTAAAGCTAAATTCATTAAGTTTTTTGTAATTCTAATGATTTCTTCATATATTTTCAGGCCCAGTAATCGCGTTCACTCAACCAGAAAAGACGTTTTGCGTCCTTGAATTTTCAAAAGCTGAATCATGGACACATGTTCAATGTGCATTTCGCACAAAATTGGGAAACAAAGGACATTCATGCTTCTGCAACGGTTTACCCACGACATATATATATATATATATATATATATATATATATATATATTATTATGTTCATAGCTTAAATACCTGATAATAAACTTGTAAAGTATGTAACTTTAATTTTTTTATTATTTCCTATATATATATATATATATATATATATATATATATATATATATATATATATATATATTAAAATGCCTTCAAAAACAATGTGTTAGATGCAAATATTTTTAAAGATGCTTAAAAAAATGAACTTTTCCAAATTTATATATATATATATATATATATATACGTATATATATATATTTAGTAAGTTATGAAAATATATTTATGGCAATTGAGCTACACAAAGGCTTCCGCATTTCACCCCCATAGGGAATCGTCATTCCCTACGGGCATGAAACGCGGAATCCTCTGTGTAGCTTAATTGCCATACATATATTTTCATAACTTACTACCTAGCTCTACTTATGTATCGAGCACTGTTGAAGTAAATACTGAAAATCGACACATAAAATATTATATCTTGTTATAATATTTTATGCGGATACATGAAATAATAATAGTAATCTCTCTCTCTCTCCCTCCTTCCATCTCTCTCTCTCGCTCTCTTTCTCTCTCTCTCTCTTTATATATATATATATATATATATATATAGATGATATCAAGTATATAAATAAGTCACTGAAGTGCATCTTAAACTTTATCAAATATTGATGACACAATAAGCAGGCAATACATATTTTAAGCACACTCACCAAAATTGCGCATCACAAAAATAAAAAAGAAAGAAAAAATGTCTCAGAGGAGAATTAGGTTATTCTAATCCTTTTTAATGTTTATTTTGACATTTGCTCTAAAAGGAAATCATAATATTTCAGAGCAGCAGACATTCCTAAATACTGTCAAGCAGTTAGTAGACTTACAAAGTAACCAATATTTGTCATTGATTGAAGAGATAACATTGTGATCTGTCTATAATTGCAATATGAATGTTTTATGTACATATATATATATATATATATATATATATATATATATATATACGAACTCTTTTGATACGTTCAATGGCGAACTTTTGCCTATATTTTCTACATTTTCTTAGTACACATCATATTACTTTAATTTTTATATCTTTTCAAATATTGACATTTTGGTAATTTCTCTTTTACCAACTTATCCGTCTACTCTCCTCTGACGATAATATATCATTCTTTGAAAAGCCATGGTTTAAGGAAGAAATAATAACATTTTTCTCTTATTTAAAACCCTTTGTTATGAACAATTGATGACTTTTATTTTGATTTTTATTCTTTAACATTTACTTGTTTATATATATATATATATATATATATATATATATAAGTATGTATATAAAAAAAAAAAATAATAATGTGAAAAAAAAGTTTATATTGTGTTATAACCTTTTATTATTTATTTTTCTATTTATTTATTTTGTGACGTGTAGGAATATAAATTGTTCTGTAAAGAAAAATAGTTTTTTCTTGTTGATGGTATGGAGAACAAAATTTTCGACTGATCCTTCAGTCTTCATCGGTGTTTGGGGTTTGCGTGTGTACGGTGGGAGGTTTTCCCAGGCAATGAGGGGGAAAGAGTAGAAAAATCATAAATTAAATATGTGTATAAATATAAATATATATATATATATATATATATATATATATATGTGTGTGTGTGTGTATAACTCAGAGTTGTTTGTGTGTGTGTGTCGCGGCATCACAGCAAAATGGTTGATCCACGAGCCAAACCAACCTGCAGATTTGGAAGCAGCACCTTCTAACCGATGTTCTTATCGATGTCTGAAGTTCTTAAACCTTTTACAAAACTTTTTATTCAAAATTAAATGTATTGAAAAATAACATAAGACACAAATGTTCTGCCATTTTTAGCGTTCCCTGTCTAAAAACTACATTTCATGTCAAATCATCATACGCGCTTTGAAGAGAAAACATTTATTCTTTTTTTATGATTATTAAAAATAGAAAAAAAACATATTTGATAAATGTCCACTAATATATTTCATTTCAATAAGAATTTAAAACAATTTTATATCTGTGCAGATAGGTAAAAAAAATCGACCCTTTTTACTTTTTTGGTCAAGATCAAAGTGTAGTATCTGTTCCGATGGATACTGCACCCCATAGACTGGTATTGTCTTGGCCTTCGGGGCTTGATTTACGCCGATCTATGGGATTGTCCTGTGCAGTTCTAGGAGGTCCACCCTCCCACGCTTTGCCTCCCCTCTTTGGAGAGGAGTAAGTTTATTGCTTACTGCCTGAGGCGCCCCTACGGGGGAATGCCGACGGGCTGCCCAGGCAATTTTTGATGGTCAGAGTGCTCACCTCTCGAGCGCTGGCTTTTCAAACCCCACTTTCTCGACCCGATCTTGGGTCACATCTTACTTGTGGGAGTAGGATAAAATTGGCCTTGTGCCTAACTTCTGGAGAGGAGTAAACAATACTTGTTATATCAAGGGAGATAACTTATCTCAACTTGTTTCTGAATTTTTTAGACGAGGATTGATGATTTGCACAATGTGGGTTATTCAGACTACTGTTTTCATCTTGAGTGTTATTCTCACAACGTTTCGGCCACTGTAATCTCCGGTCTTCTTCAGGTGTATCTTTTCGAACTCAGGAATATCTCTGTCGAACTCGGGAATCTGGATACAATTTCGAACGGAACTCTTTATTTAATTCACGGAGGTAGCATTATCTCGTTCCGTCAGCCATGGTTGGGAGAAGTCTTCAGTAATTCGCAATTCGCAATGACTATCACTTAGAACTGAATTTTACTTAGTACTATATCCACTGCTCCACGGGTCCTTGTGGACAACTTATTTTTAGATTTTTTTTTTCAGTAATTGATTTTAACCAGGAATTTCCATATTTCTTCTGTTTATTTATTTTTTCTCACACTATATAATTGTTTTCTTTTTTTGCTATAGTATTCGAGTTATTTCCTAGGCGTCATAAAACTGAATGATATTTTTCTTTTCTTTTATTAAAAATGGCTGAAAAATATATAATAGATGTTCTTAGCTTCTAATCTAACATTCAAGAAAAGTTGAGGAAGTCGGCAGAGACGGGTACTTCAGCCTGTAGATCTATAAGATAAATTCAAAGTTGATATTACATCCGATCCAATAGTGCTTGCTGATAAAATTGTTATTAGTAGGCATAATGGGCTTTGAGACCTGGGTTCAATCCTTGGTCAAGTCATACCAAAGACTCACAAAATCGTACCTGATGCCCCTTTGCTGAACACTCAGCATTATAGGGTGTGAACCAAGGGTAAGTGGAGCAATCTAAAGAAAGTGGTGGCGCCCTCCCCTACATCTCGGTGTAGTAGCCAATGAAATGGGAACGTTCGGTCAATCAATTTATTTATTCTCTTCTAGCAAATATATTTATAATGCCAAAGTTTCAAGCCATTGGTTTCTTCAGAGCCAATTGCTTTCTAATGGTGGAAGTTAGGCATACCATTCGTGAAAAAATCTTTTTTATCTTCTTTTTTTATGCGTAATCCCGAGCTACGGCGTGGTCCGCAATAATGAATTTTTTTTACCACTTGACACCGATGAAAAAATAAATGGTACTCTTATAGGAAATGCACCGTGACTTTGCGTCGTCAACGTTCGGGCAGGTTTCAGAAGTGCCTGAGAGTTGACGAGGCAAAAACGAGGCGAAAACTAGGCGAAAACTGTCAAATGCTAAATTGAAGACTGGCAGACGATAATAACAAACCATAGATAAACAACTGTTATTAATTAGATGTTTAGTTATTTTTTTTTTTTTTTGTCAAACGAAATACTGTTACTGAAATATTTTTTAATATATAAGATGATTTTGTTTGATATTTTAAGCAAACGTTTGTTTTTAAAAAATTTTTTCAGAGTTTTGTTTGATTTTTTTTCCATGTTTGTTTTTACATTTTTTTGTCAATGTGTCTTTTTCTTGTTAACATAAACACCAACACAACTGCTTCTAAGTAAATTTTTTTTCTTAACGAACGAACCATTTTAAAGCAAATAGGTTTTTTTTTATCCAATCTTTTTTTCTATGTTATTTTTTCCTTTTATGACAATTTCTGGGTTAGGGTTTTAGGGTTAGGGTTGCAGCTGGTCCAAAAGTTTTCTT
Source organism: Sepiola atlantica (assembly GCA_963556195.1). Taxonomy (NCBI): domain Eukaryota; kingdom Metazoa; phylum Mollusca; class Cephalopoda; order Sepiida; family Sepiolidae; genus Sepiola; species Sepiola atlantica. The sequence goes on along the minus strand of OY744528.1, from coordinate 16,943,635 downwards.
GTGTATAGTTTCTGTTGCTGGAAGAACTCAATTAGTCCTTTCGGGAGATTGAACGAGCTGATTCATTTTTGTTATTGAACGCGATTAATTTCTTTCAAAAGTTATCGGCTGCTTGCTGTAGCCTGATTGTCTAATGTCTGCTGTAACCTGATTGGTTAATAGTTTCGTCAAGTTTCGGGCGCTTCTGAGACCTGCCCGAACGTTGACGACGCAAAGTCACGGAAATATGGTGCGTTCTTTAAAAGAGTACCAAATAAATTAATAAAATATTCCCCTTTTTATTCTTTGTCTTTTTCTCTTCATTGTTTTTTCCTGGTGTACGTGCCACATCCAAAGGAAACGATCAGAATTTATAGAATGGTGTAGTCGTATCTTTACTAATAAATGACCTAATATTTGCATAGTTCTTTTGTTTCATATACCCTCTATTACTACGATTCTGTACTTTCTTTAATTCTTATAGTCGCTTGGTATACTTGCCTGTAAGTATTTTCTATTTAAAAGGGCATTCAAATTACAGTCAAATTGAAAAATATTAATTTGTAGTAAAAGAATGCATAATATCCGTCTATATAAAGTTAGGTATATTTATATATATATATATATTTGTATGTACAGAAACGCCAGACAATAGACATCAATATCAAAGGTTCGATCCTTGTCTAAGTTAGCCATGCTGATGACGGCTGTGAGGCAGATACATGTGCCTATGGATTACTTTTATGTACGTATAAAATTAATTAAAAAAAATATATATTGACGAAATATACGTCCTATAACGTTAAGGACGACTAATAATGGAATCTTCTGTATCACTTAGGAAGTGAACAATCGAAATAGTATTAAGCAAAGTAACAAACGCTGCTATCACCAATAAAAGAAAAACAATTACATAAAAACCACATTATATGTAGTTAGGTATATTTATATATTCGTATGTACAGAAATCACTTCTAAACTAATTAACCGATCATTATGAATTTTGGAATAGAGCCGCTAGGAGTAAAGGATCCAAAAATAAGGTATATTTAGATTAATTTAGTTTTATGCAAAGAGAGTAAAGAAGGAGTGAAAGCCCTTTGTGAAAATTCAGATACTTCCAATTTTTGTGAAATTTGAACAATAAGTATTAGACATCAATTAATGAATATTCCTAACTTACTTGGAATAAGGATTCTAGAAATAAGGTTTAGAATTATGATATCTTGATTTTAATACTTGGAGTATTTTAAATCGTTTTTAGGAGGCATAATATGAACACAATCTCCTATTTGAAAATTCAAATATTTCAGATTTGCATTGAAGTTTATCTATTAGACACCAATTAAATAAGATTCCCTGAATTCAAATTTCTTTTTAAGACCCCTTAAGGCTTACATTTGTGACAGTTTCTAGAATCAAAATTATCTAATGCATTTTGATCAAAATTTGAATAAGGATTCTAGAAATAAGGTGTAGTATTATGATATCTTGATTTTAATCTTCATAAGGGGACATAAAATTTGTGCAAACCTGTTTTGCTCGGAGAATTAATTTTACCACTCCTGGAACGGGTATTCTTCTAGATTTTATTTGAAAGAAAATTCATTTTGCAAACGTCCATTACTGTGTCTAAAAAAGGTATCGATTGGCTCATACTGCAGATGGGAAATCATTTTTTTAACTATAAATTTACAAGGCAATTACTTCTAACGAAGAAAATAGCGCACACAGACAGATTGTAAAGACTTATTCCGAAACTAAGTGGACCCACAGAAGAAACTGAAATTGAGATAAAATGCGTATTTTGAAATATAGCAAAATAATTGTCAGTTACTCTTGAGGAGATTCCTTTTGGCTAAGATCAAAGTGTAGTATCTGTTCCGATGGATACTGCACCCCTTAAACCGGTATTGTCTTGGCCTTCGGGGCTTGATTTACGCCGGTCTATGGATCTGTCCTGTGCAGTTCTAGGAGGTCCACCCTCCCAGGCTTCGCCTCCCCTCTTTGGGGAGGAGTAAGTTTATTACTTACTGCCTGAGGCGCCCCTACAGGGGAATGCCGACGGGGCTGCCCAGGCAATTTTTAAACCCCACTTTCCCGACCCGACCTTGGGTCACATCTTACTTGTGGGAGTAAGATAAAAACTGGCCTTGTGCCTAACTCCTGGAGAGGAGTAAATCAATACTCTTGAGGAGATTAAATTAAAAGCTAAATTTGATAAATTTATTGTAGAAAAATGAAAAAAAAAATCAATGGAAGAAAGAAAAAATAAAATCACGAAAATATTTTGTTCATGTGTTAGTAGTGTGCTGTACACCTTGTGCTTTTTTTATTATTTGTAGCATGTTTTTCGTGCAACTGTAGCTAAGTTTGGGTGTGTTACTCTACAATATTTTATTTAGGTCTAACTTAGAAAATCCGACCGACTTAATTTTATATATTCGAAGATATAAAAATACTATTTACAAAGATAAACATCTGTTTAAAAATGTTTGCTTTTAAATTAATTATATTTTCATTGTTTTTGCAAACTTTGTTATGAAGAAGAATGGAATTGAAATATGAAACAAAAAAGATTTTGAAAATAGCAAAATAAAAATTGAAATATTGTATTTGATGCACTTGTTTGATCAGAATGAAATGCGTCAAACACAGGCTTCCACCTTTTGATATTAAAAAAAATAATTCTTTGTTATTCAAATTGTTATTCAAATTTTACTTTTTCTTAAATTCAATAAATCAAAGAAGTTTATAAACTTTATATGACACTAGTTGTATCTACCCAGCGTTGCCCGGGAATCTTTTTATTTCCATTTTCTTTCTTTGCCTTTGCTCTTAAATTCTTGTAAGAAAATGTTAGCACTTGAGCGGGTAGATCATCTAGTATATAATTTAGTTAGTTGAGAACAACAGAAAATGGAGATCACTGAAAGGTTAGCGAAGGTCAACTTGATGATCTCGAGTTGAAAGTTGCTTAAGCTGTGGGAATGTACTAAACACGGATATGACGTCACACGGCTCAAAGAGAGAGGGTGATAGAACGGAGAGTCTGTTTGGAATCATGCATTTGCGTCGGACGTGGAATGACATGAGCTGACAACATATAATTAATTAGTGATTTCTCTATCTGTCTTTCTCTCTGTTTTCTCCACCCACTGGTCAGTGATTTGGAACGAAGATCACATTGAATAAATGATCACTATCTTCCATCAGTTTTATGTCGAGTTAGTTTATTTAAGGTATGAAAGAGGCTGTAATTACAGAACGGTGTTTCCTCAGTCTCGGAAGAACACGGCAGAGGGGGGGGGGGGGTATAGGAAGAAATGACCTGCGACCAAGGTATGAATAACAATTTGGGAACTTTAATATTTCTGTAATGATTACGCCAACTTGATTGCTGCATGTATGACACAAGGTTGAGAAGTCAACAATATTATTTATATTGTTGGAAAGATAATGTAATGGACGAATATCTGTCACTAGCAGGACCCGAGGAAATTCCTCGCTTCCTTTTTTTTTCATCCATTTTCATAATTTACTTTTGATGATAATATTTCGTTTGAAATAATACATTCATACAAGGTTTAATAATATTACAAAAATAATGGCGCTTTTGTATTATTGGAGCAAATGAAATTTTTATTTTCATTTTAGAAGATTCAGTTGAAAGGGGAGATAATTCAAACTGTTATTGTTTTGTTGTGACCATAATCCATAAGGAAAATCCACAGAATTAGTAAGAAAATAGATTTAAAAAAAAGGGTACTTATGCAGTGTACAGACCGGGTTGAAATAATAACGTTATAATTTAGAAAGCCATTCTTAACATGGGAAGGTGGAGGGTTGATTAACTATTCTGTACTTTCGCCTAACAATTTAATAAACCGAATAGTTAATCAAGTCATCATAGGAAGTTATAAGATAATGAGACTCCTTGCTTTTGAAATTCTGAAGTTTTAATAAATATTGTATTTGTATAACTTTTTATTTTCATCATTCATCGGATTAGTGTATTTTTTTTTTTATTAATTAGTCAAATTTTGTCAATCTTCAGAAGGTTGCCGTATATATCGTTGAATAACGAAAAAGCATGTCATAACAAAAACACCGGAGGGGAAAATACGGTGAAAATCCAGGTTGATTTCTGATAAAAATTCTGCAAACAGAAGTATATAAAGGCAAAACACTCACTTGGGGAAAAAAAGAAAGAAAGAAAAAAGAAAAAGAAAAAAAATTCCATCCCCAATAAGATGTTCACACTCAAGCAAACACATGTATCAGATTTCTCAACTATGACCACCTATTTATTTATTATTTTTTTGGTACAGAAAAATTAGTACACCATTAGTACCGTCGGTTTCAAGCTCAGAAGGACTTAGCCATCCGGCTCTCTTCAGCTTATGTTGTACCCTGTTTCAGAAATGTGAAGTCACATAAGGTTTGAAAAAAAACCCCAAAAACTTATTAAACCTCCATAACACTAATTTTAAACAAATATACGTAACACTCTAAGCAAATAACGCACCCAAACAAGAGTGACACGTGACTTCACATTTCTGAAATAGGTGACAACATAAGCTGAAGAGAGCCGGATGGCTAAGTCCTTCTGAGCTTGAAACCGACGGTACTAATGTTGTACTAATCTTTCTGTATCCCCCCCTAAAAAAACAATATTATGCTCTTAATTTTAATTCTCAATTAATCGAGCACTCTGATGGGATTTTTCCTACTATATTACAAAAGAAGTTATATATATATATATATATATATATATATATATATATATATATATATATATATATATCGCTTCCCTTATTTTGTCCTTTAGTCCTCACATTCCATGAGCGATGTTTCTGACAAAGGGAGAAGAATTGCTGTTTTCTGAGTCAGAATCTATCTATCTAAGTAGTTAGTTTTTTTTTACTTGAAGTAGTGTTTTTTAGCTCCTAACATCAAGTGGCTTCATGCCTTGTCTGTAGCGACTTCCATAAAATATATATATATATATTTTTTTTGCACACAGTGTAGTGAAGTAATAAAAAAAATGACTAAATGTAATTTCACCTTACCTCATCTAAACGTAAACAAATTATATTCTTTTTTATAAGAGGCAAAACAAAATATTGATTGAAAAAAAAAAGGAAAGAAAAATGAAATCACACATGAAGGAATTTTGTTTGTGATTTTTGCCAATGCTAAAATGACTAAAGCTTTTACACAGATAATCCTGAAACGGTATTTTCTTATATAGGATTTAATGTCTTATTTCTTTTTTTTTGTGTGTGTGTTTAATTATCCAGGCTTACATTTTAATCCTACGCTTTTCTGCCTTGGTTCAAAACTTTATTTCCTCACAACACATAGAGTTAGAAAAATACAAACTGAATTCACGAGAATATTCAATTAAGTAGCAAACATTGTTCTGTTATCTTTTCATTGCAGGCATACACTGCAGGATAATGATAGCATCACAACTGACAGTTTATAAGGATGAAACTAATTCTGCCTTCAAGATTGAATTATTACCAGCAGTCATACACATTATATATATATCCATATATATATATATATATATATATATATATATATATATATATATATATATATATATATATATACAGGGTGGGCAAAAATAAGGGTCCTATTTTTAAAAATTCATAACTTTTTTATTTATTGATTTAAAAAATTTTTTTTTTTTAGAATAAGTAAAGGACCCCTTCCGAAGCAAGCATGAGCCGTATTAGCCCTAAGGAACGTACCCTCATTTAGAAAACATTATTTTTGCTTAAAAAACTCAAAACAGTGTAAAAAACAATACTTTAGTTTTTGTAAGTTTTAAGAAGTGTTTTTCGGCTAAAATTTGTTTTGTTTATTTCAAAAAATCTCGGAAGGGTCAGTCTACACACACATAAAGTTTGGTGAGTTTAACTTTTATTTTGTGGAAGTTATTCAAATTCAAGTTATTCAAATTTAAAGATAGGACCCTTATTTTGGCCCACCCTGTATATATAGTAAATATGTTAAGAAGGCTGGGGACAATGCAGAGTGCCGGATTGATTATAAGCTGGAAAGAACAAAAATATTAAATCGAAGGCGATGGGGGAGTTACAAAAATAGACACCAAAGGAAAAATCCGTCTGTGTGGGGAATTCACCAAAATGGATGCCCTTTGTTGTCTATTTTTGACAAAGGGAAGATTGTCCTGAAATATTAAATGATTCTTAATCATCATCTGGACAAGACACACAGCCGACACCACACTTGCTGCTATGTAAGATTTTAAAGAAAAATAAATAGTAAGTCCCCCCCCCCCTTCGATTTATTATGATTAAGAATCATGTAATATTTCGAGCAAATCTTCCCTTTGTCAAAAATAGACACCAAAAGAAAAATCCATCCGTGTGGGCAACTGAATGCAGTACTTTGCATATTCTTAACCGCTTAGGAAGCTAATAAATTCTAAAAAACAAAAAACAAAAAAAAAACACTGGTGTTCTATCGCCAGTAAAAAAAAACAATAACAAAGCCGCATTATATATATAAATTTAATCATCTTTTTGGAATCATCTGAAATATAATACAAAATAAAATTTTCCAAATTGTTTTAGAAACGATCGTATGCCAAATAACTCTAGCGTTTCAAGCTTATTGTTCTCATCAGTGTAGGAAAGTAACAATTTCAGACAGCCGAGAGGCATAAACCTGGTTCACAGAGTCAGCCTAGAATCTGCAAGCAGTCGACTTATCCTCACGGCCACCGAAAACTGTCATGTGATTAAGGGAAATTAAGATGTAGGAGCGGTCACAGACAGAAGACTTATCGAGAGGGTTCATAAATATATATATATATATATATATACAGGGTGGGCCAAAATAAGGGTCCTATCTTTAAATTTGAATAACTTGAATTTGAATAACTTCCACAAAATAAAAGTTAAACTCACCAAAATTTATGTGTGTGTAGACTGACCCTTCCGAGATTTTTTGAAATAAACAAAACAAATTTTAGCCGAAACACACTTCATAAAACTTACAAAAACTAAAGTATTGTTTTTTACACTGTTTTGAGTTTTTTAAGCAAAAATAATGTTTTCTAAATGAGGGTACGTTCCTTAGGGCTAATACGGCTCATGCTTGCTTCGGAAGGGGTCCTTTACTCATTCTAAAAAAAAAAATTAAAAAAATCAATAAATAAAAAAGTTATGAATTTTTAAAAATAGGACCCTTATTTTTGCCCACCCTGTATATATATATAGTAAATATGTTAAGAAGGCTGGGGACAATGCAGAGTGCCGGATTGATTATAAGCTGGAAAGAACAAAAATATTAAATCGAAGGCGATGGGGGAGTTACAAAAATAGACACCAAAGGAAAAATCCGTCTGTGTGGGGAATTCACCAAAATGGATGCCCTTTGGTGTCTATTTTTTGACAAAGGGAAGATTGTTCTGAAATATTAACTGATTCTTAATCATCGTCCGGACAAGACACACAGCCGACACCACACTTGCTGTTATGTAAGATTTTAAAGAAAAATAAATAGTAAGCCCCCCCCCCCTTCGATTTATTATGATTAAGAATCATTTAATATTTCGAGAAAATCTTCCCTTTGTCAAAAATAGACACCAAAAGAAAAATCCATCCGTGTGGGCAACTGAATGCAGTACTTTGCATATTCTTAACCGCTTAGGAAGCTAATAAATTCTATAAAAAACAAAAAAAAAACACTGGTGTTCTATCGCCAGTAAAAAAAAAAACAATAACAAAGCTGCATGTATATATAAATTTAATCATCTTTTTGGAATCATCTGAAATATAATACAAAATAAAATTTTCCAAATTGTTTTAGAAACGATCGTATGCCAAATAACCTACAGACTCTAGCGTTTTAAGCTTATTGTTCTCATCAGTGTAGGAAAGTAACAATTTCAGACAGCTGAGAGGCATAAACCTGGTTCACAGAGTCAGCCTAGAATCTGCAAGCAGTCGACTTATCCTCACGGCCACCGAAAACTGTCATGTGATTAAGGGAAATTAAGATCTAGAAGCGGTCACAGACAGAAGACTAATCGAGAGGGTTCATATATATATATATATATATATATATATATATATATATAATTATTGATGACAATATATGTATTAGCATATACTATCAGTTCCTTTTACTTTGCAGTCTCCTTAAAAGATTCAGCTGGATGATTGTCAATTAGTGATAACAGAGCAAATATAAGTCAGTTCATATTATATTCCAATAACCATGGTTTTATTTTATTATTTTTATTTTTTCACATTTCCAAAAAACATAACATTTCTGTAAGATATATTTTTTACGGTCCGTTTCATTTGTCTTGTGCCAAACAACATTTTTATGTCAATATCGTCTCTGCAACACTACACAATCATCAGAGAAATTCACAAAGAGTAAAAAGTTCTTGGATTAAAGTGTCTTGAAAAAAACTACACTATACAGTGGTTCATTTTTGGGTGAAAACAAACAAATATATATATATATATATATAGAAAAGAGGGTAGTGCAGTATTAGTGCAGTTCCAACGAGAGAAAAGTATATATGTAAAGGAGTAAGGCTACCAACTTTTGTAAGAAGTTTTTTCAACATTTATTTATTATTTTGGTGTTTTTTTCAACATTTATTTATTATTTTGTTGTTTTACCATTTGGTAAAACAACAAAATAATAAATAAATGTTGAAAAAAACAACAAAATAATAAATAAATGTTGAAAAAAACAACAAAATAATAAATAAATGTTGAAAAAAAACAACAAAATAATAAATAAATGTTGAAAAAAACATTCTACAAATGTTGGTAGCCTTACTCCTTTACATATATATATATATATATATATATATATATATATATATATATATATTTGGAGATTGTTTTTTGTTTTTTGGGCAATAATGACAGCTTTTATGAACGCTATCATATGTTAAGTTCACTTTCTAAGTGGTGAGAGAGTTTCCTCTCTTACATACATTATATGTATTAAGTCGATCCCATTATGTGACGTATTTATTTAAATATAAAAGTATCGACGTACACATGTGTTTCACGGCACCACTGATGAATGTGTGTATATGTATATATATATATATATCATATGTAAACTTATGTTGGTTGGATTTTAACAGTTGAAGCTAAATAGCATATAAGTTGACAAATAAAACTTTTATTGTGACTATCAATTTTCAGTTTTTATTGTTGTACCATGTCATTGGCAATAAACAAATATGTTCACTACAATTTTTTTTTTTTTAAATAGTTAATCTGGTTCAGTAATTTGCTAATATGGAGACATTTTTAAATAATCACCTATAAAGAAAAATCTTATTCTTATAGGGGAAGTTACTTTTCTTTATTTGCTTTTTTTTTTTTAGATTAGAACCTAACACAACAAAAGGCGTGATTGTAGAACATCGAAATATTTACAAAACAAATTTGAACGTAATGGATCCCGGGAGACGCTGGATCAGTACAGATAGTAAATATATAAAAAATATAGTCATCCACAGGTACCTGTTTTATCGTTTCGCGACTCATCAGTGTAGCTAGACACAGCAAGCACATCAACCCTGAGATTTGAAACCCGGACGCCAGGCCGTTACCAACCGTGACAAACACGTGTTGAATATCTTAACATCTTAACTAACGAACTCACTACTGGAAGTAGAAGAAATTATATAGTTTTATATACATTTTATTCATTTGTTTACTGATCCTACGATACTGATAACTGAAAGGACTCAATTCTTTTTATGGAAGAGTATTGCGTTACATTATGTAGAAACCACAATTTCTCCCACCAGAGTGCTCCACTTATAGGTGAGCATAAATGGGCCGTCATTCTGTCTAATGCATGACTCTAACTATTGAGTTCTCTCGACTGCTTGCTGGATAGCCGCCGTGTTTGCTATTTAGATGTTAATTTTACTTCCCATTCCTAGACAATGCGTAGTGGAGCATTGGTACGCGCCTCGGCTACTGAGTCAAACATGATTTTCATATCAAGGTTCGAACCGTGTGACAAGCAGGGATTGTTTCTTCTAATACTGACAGTTACAAGTTTGGCAGTAAACACATGTGTATATGGGTTTATTTTGAAAATAATTACATTACATATATATGACGTTTTTTATTTATACAGACATTTACAAAATCTGCGACACTGGCATGTCAATGTTATCGATCAACAGCTGTTATAAACTGAGATCTCATCAGGCAGAGTTAAAATCCGATCTTAACCATAGATCATATTTGAAAAGAATGAAATGGAGAAAAAAGAAAAGAAATTAATAATTTAAATTTAGAAAGTCACGTGGATGGGACCGTCAAATTATGTTTATTATTCTTTCCTTAAGCCAAGGCTTTTCAAAGATCGAAATCTTATCATCACTCTCCATTTCTTAATATTTTTTCAAATGTTGAATTTTGGCTTTTACAGTGCCAACTTATCTATCTGTATAATTCCTCTGATGATACGATTTCGATTTTTGAAAAGCCTTGGCTTAAGGAAAGAATAATAAACATAATTTTATTACAGAATATACCTTGCATTGAACAATTGAAGTTTGAAATAAATCTGGACATTCGTACATGTTTATCACTCTTCTTTCTTCTATCTTTATAATTGCTCTATCTCGTATATTGAGCTTAAACCATTTCACTATAGGTTCTATCTACTAAAAGTTTACTTTTAGTTTCATATTTGATTATATATATATATATATATATATATATATATATATATATATCCCCAGGCGGAAAAATCTACTACGATACTAAAATCTCCCCAGGCGGAAAAATCTGATTTTTAACTTAGGTGTTCATATTGAAATATTCAATACGAACACTTAAGTGAAAGATCAGATTTTTCCGCCTGGAGAGATCTTAGTTTCTAATAACTAAAGATCGATAACATCGACATGCCAGTGTAGCGGCTTTTGTACATGTCCGTATAAAAATAGCTCTAATTACTATTGAGCACTATTATATAAGCCCGGGTCAAATTCTTTTGAGTTTTATCCTGTGGATGTTTACTTAACCTGGATTTCTATATATATATATATATATATATATATATATATATATATATATATATATATATAAGGATAAAAGAAAGAAGAGAGATAAATATGTACGAATGACACATTTATTTCAACTTCGATTGTTCAATGCAAGATGTACTCGGTAAAAACATGTTTATTTTTCTTTCCTTAAGCCAAGGCTTTTCAAAGATTAGAATCTTATCATCAGAGGAATTACATAGATGGATAAGTTGGCAGTGGAAATAGATTTGTCATTCGTACATATTTATCTCTCTTCTTTCTTTTATCTTCATAATTGTGCTATCTCGTATATTGAGCTTAAACCATTTCACTATAGGTTCTATCCTCTAAAAGTATACTTTTAGTTTCATATTATATATATATATATATATATATATATATATATATATATACATATATAGTGTTATAATGGAAAAATTCCAGGAAGAAATCCGGGTAAGAGAGCTCAATGTGGTAAACAGAGCAATAATACCTTAAAATATAATAACACGAAATTACATGATTGTCGATGCAATAATTTATTTCAACCTTGCGGTTTTATTCAAGCATCCACCTTGACAATTACATGCTTGAATAAAACCGCAAGGTTGAAATAAATTATTGCATCGACAATCATGTAATTTCGTGTTATTATATTTTAAGGTATATATACATATATATATATATATATATATATATATACATATATATATATATATATATATATATGTGTGTGTGTGTGTGTGTGTGTGTAATCTGCTGACGTTAGATATTTTGGTGAGAATGCTAATAATTATGTATTTCAAGCACGCTATTACATGTATTCTCAGTACAGTGCAATCTATCCAAGCCAGCTGTCTCCATAGAACTTTTTTTTTTTCTTTTTTTAAAGAATATCAATAAATACCCATACAAAAGAGGTAGGTATTGTCTTCTCATGACGAAAAGCAAAACTAGTTTAAAACTTCTAAAAGTTAAAAAAAACAAAAAACAAGTCAACGTTTCCACAGTATTTTTAAAAAGATGTCAAGGCCATTTCGCATCAATTTTGAACAATAGCAGTCAGAGGGTACATACTTCTATCACGCTCTCGCAGTAATTTAAGATCCAAAATCCAAATGCACTGCTATGTAGGTATGACTGATGTAGGTGATCATCATTTTTTTAATATTTTGCATTCTTCCAGAAATACGAGCTAAATCTCTTGCAATATTGAATCATGAAAAAATATTCCTGTATCAAAATGGAGATCTGAATGGGAAGTTCATAGCAAAACATTTCTGACCAAGAAGTTTCATAAAAATCTGATTAGCAGTTTTGAAGTAAAGTTGCTAAGCAACAATCAAATAAACAAACACCAGATAAAGCATAACCTCCTCGGAAAGGTGTGAGCACAGACCTTTATTAGCGTGGATATTATTTCTTTTTTAATTGTTAAAATGCAGTTGTGCATTTTCTTTTTAAAACAGGATTTTATCGAAGATGCACGCGCTGGCATAAATCAAACGTGTGCATAAAGTTCATACTATCTAAATCAGGGGCGGGCAACCTCCGACCCGCGGGCCACATCCGGCCCGCAAAAACTTAGCGTGCAGCCCACCACCCTGCTATGCTTTATTATTGCAATCCGGCCCGCGGACCTCCCAGTAAAACTCATATCATTTTGCGACATAGACGTAAAAGTAGGTTTTAATTAAGATTTACAGTGGGATAAAAATGTATGAATATCAGCGAGCGATGATGCATGTATATTTCATTTTTCTTTAACTATTAAGAGATAAAAATAGAAAAAGAGAAAGAGAGAGAAGCAAAGAGGAAACGAGAGACGAGGAAAGGGCATGAAACATAGAACCTATGTGAGGTGTGTCAAAACGAATGCTGGATCAACTTGCTACTTCCCCCGTCATTATTTTTTATGATTCCAAAATGGCTCTTCGTCGGCGCCTGTTATAACATCAGATTTGTAGAGTGTTCAATGCAATTTTTGTACAATTTATTCATGTAAAATATAATATAGTAATTCTGAGATTTCGTTTTTCACTCCGGCCCGTGATCTCCTTCCAAAAGTCTCATCTGGCCCTCACTCTGAAAAGGTTGCCCGCCCCTGATCTAAATGAATAAATGCGAAAGTTTTTTTCATTTATCACTCCTATCTAACAATCAAAACGAGTTACTGTTAGTTCAATCAAGAATAAACCTTATTTACTCCTCGCCAGGAGTTAGGCACAAGGCCAGTTTTATCTTACTCCCACAAGTAAGATGTGACCCAAGATCGGGTCGAGAAAGTGGGGTTTTAAAAGCCAGCACTCGAGAGGTGAGCACTCTGGCCATTTAAAAATTGCCGGGGCAGCCCCGTCAGCATTCCTTGGTAGGGGCGCCTCAGACAGTAAGCAATAAACTCACTCCTCCCCAAAGAGGGAAGGCAAAGCCTGGGAGGGTGGACCTCCTGGACCTCCTAGAACTAAAGGCCGAGACATCAAGAATAAACCATAAAGACTTGATATTCTGTATATATATATATGAATTTTTAAGAGAGAACTTTTTGACTCTCTAATTAGCATAACTATTTTTTAAACCATTCATAATTAATTAACATTTTGTATTATTAATTTGGAATTGCATTTTCATATGTTTGCTATCTATATGCACTAGTATCGTCCATAGTAGCAGTAATTATTTTAAATTATTTAATAAATAAATCGAAAAATAACTAAAAAAAACCTTAAGTTTGAACAACCAGCGCTTGCTCACAACCTTACTGAAGCGAACGAGGCATAAGAGAGAATAGAAAGGGAAGGATCGTTTTTTTTTGCTTCAAAACTTCAAGTTGCGTTATCTATACCTTTCAATATAACTCGATTAGATGTTTTTTTTTATGAAACCATTGAGACATTTATCAGAGTAAAAATCTATAAAACAACAAAAAAAAACGTTTACAGGCGGGAAATGATAAATAGTAAACATCTCAGATAAATTTCTAATTTCTTTCAGTTGTCACGTAAACTCTAACCTTTCCAAATTTACTTTGAATTGAACATAAACATTAACACACACACATATATATACTACAAATTGATGTGTTTGTATATATATATATATATATATATATATATATATATATATATATATATATATATATATATATGTATGTATATTCAAACTTTGTAATATTAAGTTTGGTATGCTGAGCAAAATGCGTTCCATTTTGTATTGTGTCACTCTTAGCTTTTTTTGATCATCATCATACCATATATATATATATATATATATATATATATATATATATATATATATATATATATGTATATATATATATATGTATATATATATATATATATAAATATGTATATATATATACATATGTATATATATATATGTATATATATATATAACCTTTCCAAATTTACTTTGAATTGAACATAAACATTAACACACACACATATATATACTACAAATTTATGTGTTTGTATATATATATATATATATATATATATATATATATATATATATATATATATATATATATATATATGTATGTATGTATATTCAAACTTTGTAATATTAAGTTTGGTATCACTAGAAAACTGTCATACATGGTTATTACACTAAATTTCTCACCTTGTGAAACAGAATCATTTTTACATCTGCTCACAAAGTTTTACAGATTTCTAAGTTATCCACTCATGTTTGTCTGCACAGCTTCTTCAAAGTTGTCAAATATAGTAGTGAGGGGTGAGTATGCAGTTATCCATCCATATACATATATATATATATATATATATATATATATATATATGATAATTTTATTTACACAGACATGTACAAAATCTGCGACACTGGCATGTCGATGTTATCGATCAACAGTTACTATAAACTGAGATCTCATCAGGCAGAGTTAGAATCCGATGTTAACCTCAGATCATATTTGGTTCTCTCCAAATATGATCTGAGGTTAAGATCGGATTCTAACTCTGCCTGATGAGATCTCAGTTTATAGTAACTGTTGATCGATAACATCGACATGCCAGTGTCGCAGATTTTGTACATGTCTGTGTAAATAAAATTATCATATATAAAGCTCTATTTTGATATTGAGCACTTTTTATAAACCCGGTTAAAATTCTCTGGATTACCACCCTGTGGATATTTTTCACCTGGATTATTACCATTATTATATATATATATATATATATATATATATATATATATATATATATATATATATATATATATATATATATATATATATATTCATATATATATATATATATATATATATATATATATATATATATAGGATCAAATATAAACCAAAGTAAAACTTTTAGTAGATGGAACCTATTGTGAAGAGGATTAGCTCAATATACGAGATAGAGCAATTGTAGAGATAGAAGAAAAAAGAGTGATAAATATGCGACAATTGTCCAAATTTATTTCAAATTTCAATTGTTCAATGCAAGGTGTATTCAGTAATAAACTAGTGTTTATTATTCTTTCCTTAAGCCAAGGCTTTTCAAAGATCGAGATCTTATCATCAGAGGAGAAATACAGATGGATGAGTTGGCTTTCGAAAAAAAACAAAGTTCAAATATTTGAAAAATATGAAAATTATTTTTAAAAGAATTTTTGTTAAAAAAAAAAAAAAAAATATCATATCATATCATATCTTTTTTACGGAACCTTTTCTTTTTTTCTTTTCATTCACTGCGTTTTTTTTTGTTTTTTTTGTTGTTGTTTTTTTTAACAAGGAAGGATGAAGGTAATCCGACGTGATGAGAAATGAAAAGGAAAACACAAAAAGGATGTTTTTCTTATATATTCATCAACGTTTCGTCTTTATTTTTAAGACTTCTTAATATTATCATCCTGAAGAAGTCTTAAAAATAAAGACGAAACGTTCATGAATATATAAAAAAAACATCCTTTTTGGTTTTTCCTTTTTCATTTCCCATATATATATATATATATATATATATATATATATATATATATATATAAAATAGTTATCTATGGACAACTGTTTCGCCGTTACTACGTTTTATCAGTGTGGCTTACTATGACTGGGCTCGAACCTGCGATCACTGGAGCTTTTACCGCGTGTACTGTTACGGTAAGAAACTCGTCTTATATCATTTTACAATATATTTTTTATAAAGTTCTCTCTCTCTCTTATATATATATATATATATATATATATATATATATATATACTAGCTAACTTGACCTGGTGTTGCCCTGGAATAAACCTACTTTCATTTAACGCAAACCTCACGATATTACTGTGGTCCAAAAAAACTGAAATTGGAGAAATATTTATTAATTGACATAAAATATCTATTGTTAAAATTTCACAAAAATCTGTGGTATCTGAATTTTCACGAAGGACTTCCATCTCTTTAGTTTTTACTGCCTCTGCACAAAATTAAATTAAACTAAATATAGCCCGCATTGTCACCCCTTACGCCCAGCGGCTTTGTTCTTAATTTCATAATGATCGGTTCATTAGTTTAAGAGTGAATCCTATTCATAGTAATATATAAACATATATACACACCGAACTTTATATAAATAGAGATACAGTGCCTGTTAAAAAGTATTTGAACACAGAATTAGTGTAATCCTTGATGTTTGGGGTTAAGGATTAAAACCGTTACACAAGAAAGACAAACTGTATTGCATAAGAGAAAAGAAAACATGTATCTTTAAGAATTTTGTGGATCTAAATACTATTTTTTAAAGTTTTTTTTTAAATGCATTTAATTAATAAATTGAATAAAATAATCTTTTAAATTTCAATCCTTTCAAAAATTATGTTGAGAATTTTTTTTAAAATATAAAAGCATGAATTGACCTTGTTAATTAGATGAGTTTGAAAACTCATATTTTTAATTATTTTCGCTTCCCTACCCCTCCCTCCCTCCCTCCCTTCCTCCCAAATCTCTGATGGTTGAATGCAACTGATGTCGGGTTTGTTCAAATATGAATAGTTTTTTTGTATTGCTTGGAAGTATAAACGCACAGAAGCTGTCATTTTGTTTTCATTCTATTTTTGCAACAAAAAAAAAAAGAAGAAAAAAAGTAGTCATACAATTATGATGACGATTCTAGCATTTCTGCTTCTCTCCCAACTTTAATTAAGCAAGTTGCATTTAATAACCTGATTTTTAATTATGACTTTCGCCATGACAGTTCTCTTACTACTCCCAATCGCTAAAAATCTCAATGAAAACTCTTATTAACCATATATTATCTAATACAAATGTACTCTCAACAAACTTGCACAAGTACAATAAATGAATTAGCTACACAGAAGTTCTTACTGACACTCCGCTATCCACAAACCCCTTTCCAACCCTAACACTATCTCCTACCATGCTACCACGTTTTTAGGACTCTTTTCTCCTACCCTCACTCTACCCTCATATTACTCATTGCCTGTCTACATTACTAGCAATCGATAAAAAAATGTTGAACTAACCGAAACACACACTGCCTCCCAACTACCCACACACCCCTCTCCCACCCTAACACTCCCCTACCCTGCTATCTCGCATTTTTGGGTTTCTTACTCGCACCATGGTACTAATGTATAAATACTGACTCTGTTATTTCATCATTTTATTCTTGATATAGCCTGTACTTCGGGGAGAATATTAAATCAAACTGTGGCTGTGTTAATTTCTTCTTGTTCAAATTAGTCTGTCTTTTTTGCTTATTCTCTATCTGTATATTTGTTACCTATATATATATATATATATATATATATATATATATATATATATATATATATATATATATATATATATATAGTCTCCGAAGTTTCTCAACCATTAAAACTATATTTAAAAAAAAACAAAAAAAACAAAAACTTATAGTCCCAAGTCTTTCAGTGGAAAATCACTCATGTAAGTCAATTTATTTTTTACAGTTATTATATTAGTTTGCTTCTAACACTATTTTAAGGGATCATCAGTTGTTTACCATGAAAAACTGTTTCCGGAATTTAAATATATATATATATTCTCGGATTATTATGATCCTTTAAATATACCTCAAACACATATATCTTTCTTGAAGCACCTGAACTGCTTATCATAAAATATTTGTTAACGTTTAGTTAAATATCGATTTCTAACGAACAATGCATATATATATATATATATATATATATATATATATATATATATATATATATATATATATATATATATAATAATAATAATAATAATAATAATAATAATCCAGGTAAAACATCTACAGGATAGTAATCCAAAGAATTTTAACCGGGTTTATAAAAAGTGCTCACTATTTAATAGAGCTTTTATATATGATTATAACGATCTCAAATTAATGGATAATAACGATCTCAAATTAATGGATAATAATGATCTCAAATTAATGGATAATAATGATCTCAAATTAATGGATAATAATGATCTCAAATTAATGGATAATAATGATAATCTCAAATTAATGGATAATAATGATCTCAAATTAATGGATAATAATGATCTCAAATTAATGGATAATAATGATCTCAAATTAATGGATAATGATGATCTCAAATTAATGGATAATGATGATCTCAAATTAATGGATAATAATGATCTCAAATTAATGGATAATAATGATCTCAAATTAATGGATAATAATGATCTCAAATTAATGGATAATGATAATCTCAAATTAATGGATAATAATGATCTCAAATTAATGGATAATAATGATCTCAAATTAATGGATAATAATGATCTCAAATTAATGGATAATAATGATCTCAAATTAATGGATAATAATGATCTCAAATTAATGGATAATAATGATCTCAAATTAATGGATAATAATGATCTCAAATTAATGGATAATAATGATCTCAAATTAATGGATAATGATAATCTCAAATTAATGGATAATAATGATCTCAAATTAATGGATAATAATGATCTCAAATTAATGGATAATAATGATCTCAAATTAATGGATAATGATAATCTCAAATTAATGGATAATAATGATCTCAAATTAATGGATAATAATGATCTCAAATTAATGGATAATAATGATCTCAAATTAATGGATAATGATAATCTCAAATTAATGGATAATGATAATCTCAAATTAATGGATAATAATGATCTCAAATTAATGGATAATAATGATCTCAAATTAATGGATAATAATGATATCAAATTAATGGATAATAATGATCTCAAATTAATGAGTCTAAAAAACTGGCGAAAAAATCTGCTCATGAAATTGCGGAAAAAATGGATACTATGAAGCCAGACAAAAAAATGAAAAAAAAAAAATCAAAAGTAAAAAAAAAATCAAATGTCCAGGTTGACAGTTTCCAGAATCTTAATTAAATATGAATTATCTGGAAGAGTTGCAGCCAAAAAAACATTCTTGAAGAGAAGCCAGAAAATAAAAAAAGGCTAAAATTTTGCCAGGAAATTCAAAAATTGGACAGTTGACCAATAGACAAAATACGTTCTCTGGACAAATGAATCGAAGTTTCAATAGTTTGCTGATGATTGAAGGCAGAGAGTAAGGAGCAGGAACAAAGAACGTTACTATTAACCAATCTATGAAGCTTGGTGGAGGGTGGCTGTCGTGAAGTGGATATCGACATAGACTGATGACTTACTTACAAGTTCGAATCCTGTCAGTTCCATAGCATCACTTACACTTAAGAATGTTGACAACCTTTACATGGCTCCTCCTGTGAGTCCATGATTCTAGAAAGAATCGGAGAATAAGAAACCAATGCCAGCAACAGAATCGAGCCGGTCAAAATGTCATGTCTTGCTGATTCATACGAATTTACGTTTTATTTTAATTAAAAACTTCAACATATTTTCTATGCTTATCATTTAGCAATCAATCGGATTCATCGGGACAGAAATAACGTGACAGTCGCAGCTGCAATGCGAAACACATTATTCGTAATTTGAGGAATTTTATTTTTGACTTTTAAAAATCTTTATGCAAATCTTGGAAAAAATTTGCATAAATCTTTTCAAACGTGTATCTGGTTCTATAGATTGATTTTGTATAAAATTACTTTCAAATAATAAAGTTCATTCGGTCAATAACATAAAAGTGTCTTAGCAGAATTAATTATATGCAAAAGATTTAGTTTTATACATCTCAGTCTGAATTATGAACTGTACACTCCCCGTCAAAAGATGACGATAAAAAATTATGCTTCGCCAATGTTCGCACTAATATTCATATAAAAAATGTAGCAATTGGTGAAGATAATAAAAAAGAAAGAAGATTTACTTTTATACATCTCAGTGTGAATTATGACCTGTACACTCTCCGTCAAAAGATGACGAGAAAAAATTATGCTTCGCCAATGTTCGCACTAATATTCATATAAAAAATGTAGCAATTGGTGAAGATAATAAAAAAGAAAGAAGTTGGAAAATGTTCAAACTAGACTGATGACCTGGACGTGTCAAGTTCGAATCCCATCGGTTCCATAGCACCAATTTCACTAAGGATGTTGGCAACCTTCACGTGGTTCCTCCTGTGAGTATCTGATTCTAGAAAGAATTGAGGAAACCAATGCCAACAACAGACCAACCTGGTCAAAAGTCGTATCATACTGACTCATGCGAATGTACGTTTTTCTGCTGAAGGTGTTGGAGGTTTTTGCTTGAGAGACGGTATTATGGTATGTTAATTTTTTTTTATGGCATATCAATCCTTTTTGGCTTATTTAATTAAGAAGCCAATTATTTTGGTAAAAAGTTTTAGAGTTAATAACATTTTCAAATATTCAATATTCTCTCTCTCTCTCTCTCTCTCTCTCTCTATATATATATATATATATATATATATATATATATATATATATATATGTGTGTGTATAAAACTCAATGTCTGTGAGTGATGTTTGTGTGTTTGCTATAGAAAGAAAGGTTAGAGAATCTACATAAAATCTAAAAGTGTATTCTTATGTAAAATTTATCAGGAAAGACAATGCAAATGTTCCCGAATATCTAAGGGGGCTATGAGGACATAGCCTCCTTAAAACTTCAAATATATCCTACTTTTATGCAATTTAAATCATATGTATAAAATTTTCTGGGGAAGACAATGGAAGTGGTCTCGAATCTTTAAGTTTCTTCCTAATCTAAGGAAGCTATGAGGGCCTGAACCTCCTTTAAAACTTCAAATATAACCTATTTTGATTAAATTTATATCATATGTATAAAATTTTCCAGGGAAGACAATGGAAGTCATTCCGAATTTCCGACCCTCTATGTGCCTAATATCTACGTGCCCTCACCTCTAAGTTACCCATAGGGACAGAACCCCCTTAAAACTTCAAATACGTATATCCGATTTTAATAAAATTTAAACCATATGTATAAGACATTAATTCAGAGAGTTTTCCAAAATGTCAGCTTCTTCCGACTATATTAGGGGGTGAAACGGGAGGAGGGGGAGTGCAGTAAAAACAAATAAATTAATAGAGTGTTATGAGCATATTGAAAAAGTATATAGTAGTGATCCTAATTCTATCCCGAGTAACATCGATTGATTTGGTTGTTTTGTTTTACAACATATCAACCCTTTCCGGGTTATTTAATGCCGAATCCAGTCATTTTTATAAAAGTTTTATACTTCAAGTTCTTTATATCATCAAATATTTATTCAAGGTGTTTGATTTGGTTGTTTTGTAGACGAAATTGTTGTTTTTGTTTTGCGCCCTGCAGAACATGATTGAATTTTGCAAAGGGAAAGGAAAAAAAATAGCATCAATGTTTGGTGCATTTTAGGTCAGGAAGCTTGTATCTTCAGACAGCCTGATCTGGTAGCACCAGGTAACATGAAGTGGGAGGAGTACTTACTCAGTATTCCAGATTTACATTTACTCTTACCATCACAACGTACACCGGAAACCAAATGAAATGCTAGACATTATAAACTAAACACCGTTTCACTATTACTGCCCCTCCTACTACGACCTTCATGTTTCGTATGGACGCCATCTTTTCCACATACCAAGCGTTTGGGAGTAAGGTAGGCAAAAGGAAAAAAAAGGTAGAAAAAGCTGAAAAAGTTGGATTTAGAGGTGATCTTATCGAACCATGTAAAGAAATTTGATCATATTCATCTCGTTCTTTTTTTCTCTTTTCTTTCCGCTGTCAATTATCTTCCCTTATTCATCCGTAATCCTTTCTCCGATGTAAAAACATCTCCCTTTTTGTCTCTTGGCTTTTGCATATACAGAGAAGGTATTTAATATACCGAAACGTCATATGGAATAGATAAAGCATTTTTCACAGCAAAATTTTTTTTAATTATCATCAAGCCATATATATATATATATATATATATATAGTAAGCTATGAAAATATATTTATGGCAATTAAACTACACAGAGGCTCCCGCGTTTCATCCCCGGGGGGAATCTCTAGGCTTACCACCTAGCTCTACTTACGTATCGAGCACTGTTGAAGTAAATACTGAAAATTGATACATAAAAAATTATATCTCCTTATAAAATTTTATGTGGATACATGAAATACTAATATATATATATATATATATATATATATATATATATATATATATATATATATATATATAAGTAAGGAAAGGAAGTCAACATCTTAGAAGCACGGATTATAATGTATTAAAGTGAAATATTTTGAAAATCAACAATCGTGCAAATTTTAAATGAAAAATTCATTTATTTAATTTTTTTTTTTCGCGAATTTTCGTTGTAAAATACAACCTTGTCAAGCGAGACTGTCTTATAGTGTTTTTTACTTCTTCTTTTCTTCCTCCTCATATTGGTGGTATTAACTCTGAGGGGTCGAAAACACGTCACGATCTTACAACGTTATTTATATATTTATACAACGATTTATACGATATTTATACGACGTATATATATATATATATATATATATATATATTTTTTCCTCACATTTTTAATACTGCAGTCCAAATAAACTTTCTCATGCTCCAAATATTTCAAATATTCCATACCCACCCTTTCAATCACCGCCCTCCTCCACCCCTCCAATCCCTCACTCATTGCTATCATTTTCCAAATATTTCAAATATTTCACACCCTATCACAACAAATCCTCCCTCTCCCCCTCTCAACTATTTTCTCCCATACCCCTTCTTGAATTCCCTCATTTTCTCAAAACGCTCTCTAAGACCATAACTTTCGCCCATCCACCAAAATCACAGCCCCCCTCCCTCTCTACCCATCCTCCCTTCCCTGCATAAACCCCCCATACACAAACTTTCCAACTTACTTTTCCCCTTCAATCTTGACCGCAGCCATCTCTCTGCCATCCACTTTACCCCTGCTCATCCCCCACCTCTTTCTCTTACCACCAGCCACAGTAGTCTTTGCTCACCCCAACCTTCCATTTTTTTCCCCACTCATTTTCTTCAACATTCATTTCTATTTCTCCAACAAGTACGGACGTCCACCCAGTAGGGGCCATTATTTCATTTTATTTTTCCTCCCAATATGTCTACCCTACATGTATCTGTACTTGCATGACATTTTTTCTCTATTTTATCATCCTGATGAAGTCTTATAAATAAAGACGAAACGTTGATGTACACATAAAAAACATCCATTTTTTGGTTTTCCTTTTTCATTTTCCCATCACGTCGGATTACCTTCATCCTTCTCTTCCCATATATATATATATATATATATATATATATATATATATATATATATATATATATATATATATATGGTATGATGATGATCAGAAAAAGCTAAGAGTGGCACAATACAAAATGGAACGCGTTATGCTCAGCATCAGTTTATATGATAGAAAAAGAAACACCTGGATCAGACAGCAAACTGAAATGTTTGGAATAGTTATTGATTGATGTCTAATACCTATTGTTAAAATTTCACAAACATCTTTGCTCGTTTTGCATAAAACTAAATTAAACTAAATATAGCCCACATTACTCACCCTTACGCCTAAAAGCTGTGTTTCAAAATTCATAAAATTCTGCCTAAATGTACACTTATAATGGGGGTGGGTCAGACCTAATGTGCAAGCAGACTACATCCCGGGCAACGCTGGATAGATAAATAAATCTGAAAAAGAAAAACCCAAAAGAAATTTTGCTTTACAGAAAAAAAAAGGGGAATTCATTTTGTTTTTTTAACTCTAATTTTTAATTCTGTCTATGTATATATTTAGAACCAGATAATGCGAGATAATAGGACTTTGTTTTTCTTTCTCTGTATATTATTTGATTAAGTATAAAAAAAAATGCCCCAAGGACTGAAAGACAAAAGTCTGTTGCCGAGTCTTGTATAATTATAACTCCATCCTCATTAAATGCTGTAGACACGAGCTACCATTTTTTTTTTTTTTAAATGTCTCCAAAAGCTCATTCTAAAGTTGATAGTTTCTATTCAACATGACATGCATTTCTCAGCCGCAGTGAAAAGAGATGGCTCCAAAACAGAGGGAGAAGACCTTCGTTACTGAGGCGTATGACAGGGGGGACAAGATAACACTTGCCGGTAAAAGGGCTTGAAGGCAGCTCTCAATTGAGCAACCGAATTCGAGATGACTGAAACGAGATAAAAGCAGTAAAAAAAAAAAAAAGAGAAGACAATGCGAAGACATTAATGGAAGTCAAGGAAAAATGTCTCAGCCGGGGCCATATCTTTTCATAGTGTCGCCTATTGATATCGCGATGTAACCTTGGTGAGGCTTATCTAGACTCTCACTTTGAAAACAAAAACAAAAGATAACTTTTACAAAACTTCACGCATTACTAGACTTACAAGACACTAATCAGTGATAATAATACGCACTGTGGTGTGCTCCCCACTGTCAGGTTCAGCTCCGTAATAAGGGTATAAACGGTTGTTATTTAGCACGAGGTATAGCCCTTCATAACAAAATTGAGCATTCTCGGCAGTCGGTAATGTGAATGTAAAATATATATAAACGTTATAATTTCTCTTACTTTCGGGGCGAGTGTAATAGCGTAAGGGTAAAACGGACGACTGATGATCCAGCGGTCGGGTTTCGAGTATCAGCATGGAAATACTTGTCAAGTATAACCAAACTGAAGAGCCGTGATACGGCGAAACACTTGTCTGCAGATGACATATATATATATAAATATCTATATATATATATATATATATATATAGAGAGAGAGAGAGAGAGAGCGCTATATATATATATAAAAAAGGATGAAGGTAATCCAACGTAATGGGAAATGAAAAAGGAAAAACCAAAAAGGATGTTTTTTATGTGTTCATCAACGTTTCGTCTTTATTTGTAAGACTTCTTCAGAATGATAATATAAAGAATAAATGTCATGCAAGCACTTGGACATATAGGGTTGACATGGTGGGTTGAAAGGAGGAAAGTAGTAGCCAGCTACTGGAAAAACAGTAGGGCTGACGTCCGGACTTGGTAAAGTCAGTTGTGAGGAAAGAAATATAGATATGTATACATATGTCATCTGCAGACAGGTGTTAATTAATTTAAAAATATATATATATATATAGCATTGAAGAGACAATATTTATTATTCATAATGAATTTAAGAAATTAAAAATATGAAAGGGCAGCTGACCGGTTTCGTACCTCGCTCAACAGAGCCAAATATCGAGGTAATGTATAAAAAATATAAAAAGATGCTATGAGAATTATAGCGAGGGTAAGGGGTAAAAAAAATTAAAAAATCAAAAAAAAAAAGTTCAATCAAATAGAAACAACATTAAGCCCGAGGAGATTTTCTCTTTGTTTGCAAAGAGAAGGTCTCAAGGACTTAATATAAATTGTTTCTCAGATCTTGAGATGATAAGGGGAGTGCGACTTACTAAGAATGGAGAATAAGTCGACACTGAATTTAGAGGCACAGGTGCGATTATTTATTAGATGTTGACCTATCGACGAACCATAAGTATTATTCAAATCGTCAGTTGGTAAATAATTTCCATTGTGAATTTTTGTGGGCACGTGTTGTTTGACCCGGATGTCCAATCACTGTGACGTCATCCCGACGTAGTGCATACTGCAACTACATTTAAATAAATAAATAATGGAATTATTATGATGTGGGGGAAGGACATCTTTTCGAATAGAAGTTAAGATTGGACGAGAGGAAAAAACAACACGCGTATTCGCAGCAAAATAACATTGTTGTACAGACAAAGAGATTTGTTTGGCGAATCTATCACTAATATTACCAAGCCAAGGTAGGCGAAGGTAAATAGGGCATCTGTCTACAGAAGCTGGTTTGCTTTTGTAAAAATGTAATATTTTTGTTTTAATCGTAGATTGTACAATGTCTAAAGGATAGCCATTGTTACAGAGGGTCTTAGTAATAAATTTAATTTCTTCATCCAGCTTGGTCTTCGAACAAATCTTTAAGGCCCTATGGGTAAGGGTCTTAATAAGATTAAATTTTTGTTTTGTTGGACAAAATGAGTCCCAACGAGTATAAAGACCAGTGAAGGTAGGTTTCCGATATACTGATGTTAAGAAACCACAGAGAGCTTTATTAACTAATACATCAAGGAATGGCAGTGAAGAATTAGCTTCCTTATCAATAGGGAATTTAAGAGCTGGATGAATATTGTTAAGGGACGTAAAAAAAACGTCCGCTTCCGTTTCATTGTTGAACAGACAAAAGGTGTCGTCAACATAACGAAAGTAGATATCTGGTCTATTTGGACCAGATAGGAGACCTTCTTCATGGAAACCAACAGAAATATTGGCCAATGCTGGTCCTAAGGGAGAGCCCATAGATACACCATCAATTTGTCTGTACATAATGTCGTCAAAACTGAATTCAACCGACATCGTAGCAAATTTCATCAACTCCACGAACACATTTACATACATTGCCCTATTTACCTTCGCCTACCTTGGCTTGGTAATATTAGTGATAGATTCGCCAAACAAATCTCTTTGTCTGTACAACAATGTTATTTTGCTGCGAATACGCATGTTGTTTTTTCCTCTCGTCCAATCTTAACTTCTATTCGAAAAGATGTCCTTCCCCCACATCATAATAATTCCATTATTTATTTATTTAAATGTAGTTGCAGTATGCACTACATCGGGATGACGTCACAGTGATTGGACATCCGGGTCAAACAACACGTGCCCACAAAAATTCGCAATGGAAATTATTTACCAACTGACGATTTGAATAATACTTATGGTTCGTCGATAGGTCAACATCTAATAAATAATCGCACCTGTGCCTCTAAATTCAGTGTCGACTTATTCTCCATTCTTAGTAAGTCGCACTCCCCTTATCATCTCAAGATCTTAGAAACAATTTATATTAAGTCCTTGAGACCTTCTCTTTGCAAACAAAGAGAAAATCTCATCGGGCTTAATGTTGTTTCTATTTGATTGAACTTTTTTTTTTTTTTTGATTTTTTAATTTTTTTTACCCCTTACCCTCGCTATAATTCTCATAGCATCTTTTTATATTTTTTATACATTACCTCGATATTTGGCTCTGTTGAGCGAGGTACGAAACCGGTCAGTTGCCCTTTCATATTTTTAATTTCTTAAATTCATTATGAATAATAAATATTGTCTTGTCAATGCTATTTTAAAGTTTTGTACGACAAAGAAAATATTTAAATATATATATATATACCTAAGGTACTAAAGCTTTAAAAAAAAAAAATGCTATTTTAAAGTTTTGTACGACAAAGAAAATATTTAAATATATATATATATACCTAAGGTACTAAAGCTTTAAAAAAAAATTTTTTTTAATGCAACTTTAATTCCTATATAATTTTATTTCTAGCTACCATATCACAGAATGGTTCTTGCGTGTGGTGTTTAGATAGAATTTTATTATTATTATTATTATTATTATTATTATTATTATTATTATTATTATTATTATTATTAAGAATTTTATTTGATATGCAAATTACCATATCGCACGGTAGTCTTAAGGGTAGTATATTATTATTATCATTATTATTTTGATTATTATTATTATTTATTTATATATAAGTAACATTTTAAGCTGAATTATTTCGACACTTGATTGGGGAAATGGTAGTTTGATCTGTACCATTGGAGAGCCATACATATAACTGTCCTGTTTTTAAATCTCCGAAACAGTTACATGGTAAACAGCTGATGATCCCCGTGTTAATATTAGATGCTTACGTTACTTAATCCCCCTTTTTATTTTATTTACTTACTATTATATATTGTATTTATTTATGAATTTTCCAACGAATGTTAATCTGCACTATTTTGGATTTAGTTAGTTTCTGTGGGAATTTAACTGCATTTTCCTTTTTTTTTTGTCTTTTTGTTTAAAATAACTCAAAGCTTCTTTAGACTATATATATATATATATATATATATATATATATATATATATATATATATATATATATATATATACCTTCAAATTAGATCATATAAAAACCCTCCATTCTAACTATAAAGATCACTCATCAGTTTGCAAAAATCAGTGACTCAATATTCCGTAAATAGAGCTTAGTATGTGTGTGTGTGTGTGATGTATTTTGACGATTAAAATAATTTTTCAAATCAAGTTTATATATATATATATATATATATATATATATATATATATATATATATATATATATATATATGAGAAAGGAAGGATGAGAGTAATCCGACGTAATGGGAAATGGAAAAGGAAAAACCAAGAGATAGTTTTTCATATAGTTATCAACGTTTCGTCTTTATTGTAAGACTTCCTCAGGATGATAATTTTAAGAAAAATGTCATGCAAGTACATCGAAATATTGGGTTGACATGATGGGTTGATAAGGAAAAGTAGTAACCGTGGCTACTAAGAGCGCTGGACGAGGGTCCGGGCTGTGAGAAGTCAGTCAGTAGCAAAGAGTGAAATGAATATGGAAAGCTTTTAGTGGGTACATTAAGGCAGCAGTGAAAAAGGGGAGGGGTGAGAGTGTTAGTGAATTTGCCTTAGGGTGGGAGAGAGGAGAGGGGGGAGGGCTGAGGTTTTTGTTGTGGTGAGGTGTGGCATGGATTTTGAGGGGCTATTTTTATTAAAATTATCATCCTGAGGAAGTCTTACAATAAAGACGAAACGTTGATGAATATATAAAAAATATCTCTTGGTTTTTCCTTTTACATTTCCTATATATATATATATATATATATATATATATATATATGAAGCAATCCAACAAAAGATATAAGCGTCAACTAATATCTTATAATTAGTGAAACATCCGGATAAAAAACTGAAGCTCAATATACTGGATAGAGCATTAATATTACAATATAAAATGAAGTAATAAAATAAGGTGTCAATCAAATTTTATTAGAATTCAAAGTTCATGCAAAGCATCCTTAAGTCCTTAGCTCATGAGTTTTCAAAGATAATTCTTCTCTTCAGAGGACCATTACCGCAGTTATACTACTACAGGCAATAAAATTACGCTTTGAAAATATATAAAATTATATACACAAATATATAAAAATACATAACATCAAAAATACATAACATGGCTAGATGTGATGGGAGTCGGTCTTATTTTGCTCAATTCGGATTTAGCGGGTTTTCTTATTGAACAACGAATTTGGATTTGACTTGAGTTGCACCGGTCGGGATTTCGGAACTTTGATTGGACTTTTTGTATTATTTTGATTGATTTATTTATCATTAACATTGAATATGGACACATTTCGCGACTGGATAACTTTGCCGGCCCCTTCAATTTCACGTATTTGGACTGCTGTTTGTATCTTGGAGTAATGTCCTTCCTGATTATGCTTCTCAACTTGTATGACCTGGATGGACTGTATGGATTCAACAAAAGTATGTTTTTGGATTGATATGTTTGATGTTATGTATTTTTATATATTTGTGTATATAATTTTATATATTTTCAAAGCGTAATTTTATTGCCTGTAGTAGTATAACTGCGGTAATGGTCCTCTGAAGAGAAGAATTATCTTTGAAAACTCATGAGCTAAGGACTTAAGGATGCTTTGCATGAACTTTGAATTCTAATAAAATTTGATTGACACCTTATTTTATTACTTCATTTTATATTGTAATATATATATATATATATATATATATATAAAGGGCAGTTGTCTGTCTGTCTGTCTGTCTGTCTGTCTGTCCAGCTAAAAGTAAAAAAACTACAAAACAAACATCCACACAGTTGGTATATTCTTGATCAGAAGAAGAATATCTAAAATTAAAATAAAATACTTCATTCTTTAGGAGTCAACTGGGCCAGGTTTCTTCAGGGGGGGTCGTTATTTTCAGTCATTTTTAATGTTTTGAAAGAAAATGCCGACTCATTCCTTAAGGAATCTATTATATAAACAAGAGTTGTCTGTGTGTATATGTGTGTGTATCTCAAGCTAGAGAGGAATCGACTAGGCAGAGGAGAAATAGGGGGTTAAGGAGAGGGAAAGAAAAGAAGGCTAGATAGACGGATAGAGACAGGTAGAGATAGATGTTTTAATAAACAGATAGCCTTGCTAGTATTATACACAGAAAAGCTGAATTCCCACTCGCCAAACAAAAGTCACATACAGAAATCAGTTACTGATTTCTGGTACATCTTCGTCCATGTTGTTAGAAAACAAAATTTTATTTTTGAACGATTTCTTCGATTTTAATATTTAGTCCTGATCGATATTTCTTTTCGAATAGTCATACATAATGGAAGCAAGAGGAGTACGTACTCATTATTCCAGATTCACTCTTACTCTAACAATGGACACCGGAAACAAAATTAAATAATAGACATTATTTAAATACATTGAAGACATTGCCAGGACTGCTGCAAATAAGGTGGGCTCCCTCTACCGTGCTAGTAAACTTCTCACACCTGACATTATCCTATATCTCTACAAAGCCACCATACGCCCATGCATGGCGTATTGTTGCCACATATGGGCTGGTGCATCATCTACTAGTCTCTCCCTCTTAGACAAGGTCCAACAAAGAGTCACCAACTTAATAGGTCCCTCACTATCCACCAAACTCCAGCCCCTGTCCCATCGCCGCAATGTTGCTTCCTTGTGCCTGTTTTACAAGTACTTCAATGGACTGTGATCTGATGAACTTGCTGCTCTGGTGCGCCCACGACGCAAATTCACTAGACCAACCCGACAATCTGACAAATCCCATCCATTCACTGTGGAGGTCCCCAGATGCCGAAGAGCTTTCTACTCCAAAAGCTTCTTTCCTCGTGCTGCTGTACTCTGGAACTCCCTCCCTGCTCCCTGTTTTCCTGACGGTACTGACATGCAGAAATTTAAAACTAATGTAAACAGACATCTCGCTGTGCAGCTCCCAATTTAGGTTGACCCCCCCCTCTTAAAAAAAAACAAAAAATAAAAAACTCTCACCCTTTTTTTCAGTAGCCCCTTACGTCTGCCTTGTTCGGGGTGAACTATGTTAAAAAAAAAAAAAAATTAATTTACGAAACACTGTTTAACTATTACTCTCCGTTCAACCATAACCTTCATGTTTCATATGGACGCCCTTTTTTCTGCACATCAAGCCTTATTAAACAATTATTCTAATGTTTCATTTATTATAATTCAAACCTTCATTTAGTTTCTTGTTCGACATGTACATACTTCACTCTTTATTTTCAGTTTTCTTTTTTATATCATTTAACGTTTATAACAAAACACTTTACAGAATAAGAATCAGCTGAAACAAATAAAACATTTTTGCGAGACGTTATCACCGTCGCCACCTTGAATTTTTATTTAAAAAAAACAGAAAACAAAAACACAGCCTCAATGATATTGTCGATACGAAAAACAAATACTGATATTATTTGCGATACGAAGCATTACTAAATCCACTTAAAGGTCAGAAATAAACATGTTACTTTTTATAAAGGACTTTCTTTACAATAACTTATTAATATTTAATACAGTATTTCTGTTTAAATTCATTACATTCGCAATGGGACAAAAATTAAATTAGCCCCAAATTGTTAAAGTTTTCTATATTTACAGTGAAACAAGAGTTTTTTTGGTTCTTCATGTTTCACAGACAATGCCAGAACCCGGGTTCCGCTAGTGTGTCTCTATATATATATGATAAAGAATGGAAAAAGTGCTCCGACGTAATGGAAATTGAAAATGGAAAACCAAAATATATTATTTATGTGTTCATCAACGTTTGGTCTTTATTTCAAGACTTCCTCAGGATGATTCTCTGAAGAAAAACAAAACACAAGTACCAAATGTTTGAAACAGAAGTAGTGGCGGGGGTGAGCTTAAAAAATGGGGCCGCTTATGAAAAAATAAATTATGAGATAGAAATAGATGGTGGCAGTGGGAAATTGAGTTGCCAGTAGAGAGTGTGGGGGGATGGTGGCGGTTGGAGTCATAAGATCATTAGGTAAGGGGAGAGACATTACAATAATTGTGAAAGAAGTGGGGGCGAACATTAGTAGCGGTTAGAATTAATGTAAACTATGAAGAGGGAGGAAGGGACATGAGCATGTTTATTGAATCTTTTTGAAATTAGCCTTGAGATGAGGGAGCGGGAGGGTTAAGAAATCAGGGTCGTGTAATAGGACGGTGTAGGAGGGGGCGAGGGCGAGAACAAGATCAGGTGTGGCGAACGTGTCCATATTTGACACCTATATATATATATATATATATATATATATATATATATATATATATATA
The DNA here is from genome assembly GCA_963556195.1 of Sepiola atlantica. Taxonomy (NCBI): domain Eukaryota; kingdom Metazoa; phylum Mollusca; class Cephalopoda; order Sepiida; family Sepiolidae; genus Sepiola; species Sepiola atlantica. The sequence continues at coordinate 16,910,878 of OY744528.1, read as the reverse complement.
TATATATATATAATAATCCAGGTAAAACATCCACAGGGTAGTAATCCAAAGAATTTCAACCGGGTTTATAAAAAGTGCTCAATATCCAATAGAGTTTTTATATATGATTATTTTTATTTACACAGACATGTACAAAATCCGCGACACTGGCATGTCGATGTTATCGATCAACAGTTATTATAAACAGTTATTATAAGGAAAATAAAACAGGGGAGAATAAATACAAAATTAGTGACACAATGTGTTAACGACCCCCCCCCCCTAACACACACACGTCTGCAGGCACACACACATATATGCTGCTACTGATTACAGCTGATTTGAGAATATGCGGTTTGCCCAAGTTGAAGAAAAACTTTTCAACGGTTTTTTGACACATTCTATTGCATGTACATCCCCTTCTGTTTGAATCACAGACGATTTCATTTCATTTCTGTCTATCTATCTATCTATCTTTTTATTCTACTCTTTTTATTATATCTCTCTCTCTTTTCACTTTATTTTATTTTATTTTATATTTTATATTTTATATTTGGATTTTGATTTTAACATTTTGATTCTTAACGGTCCCAACCACGTGACTCCCCAAATTTTGAAATTTTAAATTTCTTTCCTTATTTTTCTCTTTTTCTCCATTTCATTCTTTCCAAATATGTTCTAAGGTAAAGATCGGATTCTAACTCTGCCTGATGAGATCTCAGTTTATAATAACTGTTGATCGATAACATTGACATGCCAGTGTCGCAGATTTTGTACATATCTGTGTCAATAAAAATAATCATATATATATATATATATATATATATATATATATATAAGCACACGAACATATACACAATTATGCATATACATGTATATGCACATATACATACACAAAACACGCATGTAAAGTGCTCGCTTGTAGGTTCTACAAGAGCTAATACAAAGTATTTTATTCAAAAACTATACATTACAGTGTATGTTGGGTGTACCCGGGTTTCATCGATCTGATCATGCTGGATCTGGGGCGGAATCTTGTTAGTAGGAATAATAGGAACAGATCGAATCGTAAGCACATTTCAGTCTTCGACAACTGAATGGTGCTGACGAGTTGATATGTTTCTACCAGCCAGAGTCTGCCTCAGATTTAGCATGAGCAAATCGATGAAACCCGGGTACACCTAACAGACACTGTGATGTATAGTTTTTGAATAAAATACTCTCCCACTCTCTCTCTCTCCCTCTCTCTCTCTCCCTCCCACTCTCTCTCATATATATATATATATATATATATATATATATATATATATATATGATGATTGCCTATTTTGACAGATGATTGTCGTCTCTTAGTCCTGATCTGTTATCGGCACCATTACTGTCTTTCCTTGCATGACTTTGTAGATGACTTTGAAGACCAGCCTCTGACTTGCAAAGCTGGAAACATGGGTGGCAGACGTAAGAAGTAGCTTCGATATACGTGGTGATTGCCCATCTTCACAGATGATTGCCATCTCAGTACACGTCATGACTCGTCCATCGTTATATGACTTTCAGCAGATGGAATAACAAACTCGATGGTAAGCGAGATGACCATCAAGAACCATCTGTACATCGAGGGATTTCAGTGACATAAGCTTGTATAACAACTATACCACTCACTAAGACTCCGCAGTTATATAGCAAGCGACAAATAATAGCAAGATGTTCCAGCTAACTGCTTTGTGTGCAGGTTTTTTTGGTTCTTAAAGTTTCCCTGACAAGGCCAGAATTCGGGTCCCGCTCGTGTGTCGATATATATATATATATATATATATATATATATATATATTATAATTAACTATTCTTTCCAGAATTCGGGCCCCGCTAGTGTGTCGATATATATATATATATATATATATATATATATATATATATATATATATATATATATATATATATATATATATTAATTAACTATTCTTTCCAAATATGATCCAAATATGATCTAAGGTTAAGATCGGATTTTAACTCTGCCTGATGAGATCTCAGTTTATAACAGCTGTTGATCGATAACATCGACATGCCAGTGTCGCAGATTTTGTACATGTCTCTGTAAATAAAAATAATCATATATAAAAGCTGTATTTGATATTGAGCACTTTTTATAAACCCGGTTTAAATTCCTTCGATTACTATCCTGTGGATGTTTACTTTGCCTGGATTATTATATATATATAAAATAAAGTAACACGGAATCACATAATCACTGGTGCAATAATTTATTTAAGACGTATTTTGATGGGGGAAGAGAGTGACAATATATTTAATATATATATATATATATATATATATATAAAATATGTTGTCACTCTCGTTCCTCCTCAATAGTTAATTTACCCCTCTCTCCATATATGTATTAAATATGTTGTCGCTCTCTCTATATGTGTATTGAATAGTGAGTGCGAGTTTCTCTTTTTTTCATTTTCAAAAATGTAATCGCATCGCTTGGATGCTTGAATAAGGCTGGAGGGTCGAAATAAATTATTGCACCAGTGATTATGTGATTCCGTGTTACTTTATTTTATTTTTGCTCTGGTTATTACATTGAGTTCTAATACTCTGATTTCCTTCTAAAATTTATTTAACTCTAACACACACACACACACACACACACACATATATATATATATATATATATATATATATATATATATATATATATATATAAATATATATATATATATATATATATATATATATACGAGGCCTGTCTAAAACGGCATGTGACCTTAGGCCAGAAAAAATATTTCAAATATGTGACGGGGTTGGGACCCTAATCCCCTTCAAAGTAGACCCTTATGCTTGCACACACTTAGTCCAACGATCCATCCACTGCCGGAAACACATCTGGAAGTCTTTTTTTTGGAATGGTGTTCATCTCTGTCGTTGCGTTCTGCATTATCTCTTTTTTGGCACCCTTTCAACAACAGCGGCACTCCGAGCAGTTTGAGGCCTGCCAGAACGCTGGTCACTCTCTGCTGATGTGCGGCCATTTTTGAATCTGGTGAACCACTGCTTAATTTCTATTACACATCGCATCTTCTCCAAACACCCGCTGAATCTAACACGATGTAATGTATAGTTTTTAAATAAAATACCCCCCTCCCCTCTTACACACATTGATGAACCATGACAGGATAGAAGCAAGACTGGAATAAGTGGATTCCTAATATGTTGAGAGATATTCCCAAATGATGGATTCATAAGCCAAGAATAGCAAATAATAATCACTTTCAAAGTAATAATCACTTTTGAAGTAATAATCACTTTCGAGGTAATAATCACTTTTGAAGTAATAATCACTTTCGAAGTAATAATCACTTTCGAGGTAATAATCATTTTCGAAGTAATAATCACTTTCGAAGTAATAATCACTTTCGAGGTAATAATCACTTTCGAAGTAATAATCACTTTCGAAGTAATAATCATTTTCGAGATAATAATCACTTTTGAAGTAATAATCACTTTCGAAGTAATAATCAATTTTGAAGTAATAATCACTTTCGAAGTAATAATCACTTTCGAAGTAATAATCACTTTCGAAGTAATAATCATTTTCGAAGTAATAATCACTTTCGAAGTAATAATCATTTTCGAGATAATAATCACTTTTGAAGTAATAATCACTTTCGAAGTAATAATCAATTTTGAAGTAATAATCACTTTCGAAGTAATAATCACTTTCGAAGTAATAATCACTTTCGAAGTAATAATCATTTTCGAAGTAATAATCATTTTCGAGATAATAATCACTTTCGAAGTAATAATCACTTTCGAAGTAATAATCACTTTCGAAGTAATAATCAATTTTGAAGTAATAATCACTTTTGAAATCCACTTTAAGTATTTATTGTTTCCTTGTTTTTATTTCCAAGTATTTAATCTCTCATATCAGACCCTAACACTGACCCCCTTTTACAAAAACAAACGTTACAAGAGAAACTAAAAGCTAAAGAACTCATTCACATATATCGATTATTATTCACAAACATAAAAGGTTTGTTACCAAATAAACATTTATTATTTGCTCCCCCCCCCCCACATTTATTTTAAAGTCCAAAATAAAGAACTCGAGTTACTGAACTTTTAAAGAGATCAAAGCAAAGACGGTGAACAAAAGAAAAAAAAGATGGTTGTCTTTTTAAGCTGATATTAAACCTAAACTTGATTGTTTTTCTTATACATGAATCTTTTTTGTTTTGTTGCTGCAATAACATTGTTATTTCAAGTTTATTACAAAATCCTTCTCATTTAATCTTCGATGATCGTTTGTAAAACTTCGATCTCACAAGCATTAAATCCAACAAAGCAACACAAAAGTCGCATTTGTTCAAGCAAGAAACTACTTTTTATAATGTAAACTAACCCGAACCCTAACCCGTAAATCTAACATATAAACTAAAGTCAGTCTCTTCATCGTTTCTTTGTCATCGATAGTTTTCTTCCTACAAAATCAATATTCGATTCTGGTTCGTCAGTTTTACTTGTGGATCGTTGCAGTATGTTATTAAGAAGAATAGATATAATTCGATCTAATTCCTTCCCAAAAATACTTTGTCCGGGTCGGAATTATTTTCAAATGGCCGCCATCTTAAAAAAAGGGACGTAACTGAGTATTGATCCATACAAAATTGATTGAAACTAAACAATAATATATGAAAAAAAAAACCCCGCATAGTTTAAAAAATAGAAAAACAAACAAGAAATGAAAGAAGAAAATGTATTTTTTTAATGAAAATCACTCCAGACAAGGCATGAAGCCACTTGATGTAAGGAGCTAACAAGAATGAAATCTAATTATCAAAAAGACAGGAGATACCTATTGACCTTAGTCTTGAAAATACCAATGCTATAGGTAGGAGGAAAACAGTCAGAAAGGGAGTTCCACAAGCCTGCAGTTTTTTCGAAAGAAGCTACTGGAATAAGCTGTAGTATTAGTATTACTAATTAATATTATCAGAGACATATGCTGCTGATAACATAACTGGTTTCCGTCTTGAAGTGACATTTGTCGACAAAAGAAAAGAGCCTGGCTTAAGGAAAAAATTAATTAAATAAATTGCTTTTTGCATAATACACCTTGCATTGAGCAACTGAATTGAAAAAAAGATCTGCCTCCATCGCTTTTCTAATTCCTTTTCATCCTTCTATCTATCTATCTATCTGCTCTGTCCGGTATATTGAGCTGTATACTTTTCACAATAGGTTTTACCTTTCCTAAAAGTTCGCTTTTAGTTCTCTACTTTATATATATATATATATATATATATATATATATATATATATATATATATATATATATGTAAAAAATAAATTGACTTACATGAATGATTTTCCACTGAAAGACTTGGGACTATTAGTTTTTTTTTTTTTTTTTTTTTTTTTTTTTATAGTTTTAATGGTTGAGAAACTTCCGAGACTATATATATATATATATATATATATATATATATATATATTTTTTTTTCCTTTTTTTTATTTCCCCCTTTTAATTCTCTCTCTTATTTCAATTCATCTGTTGAACTAACCATTTCATATTTTATCCGCATGCTAAGGAAGCTGGACTCGCGGCATGATGTTTCTACACATATACTCACTTTTCACGAACTTCTATCTTTTCTAATCTCAATGTTTGAGTGTATGTGTGCGTGTGATGTCTGTGTGTTCTCTGTTCCCTATAGAAGGAAAGGTTAGAGAATCTACATGAAATCTAAAATGTATTCTAAGTGCACTTAAGGGGGCTATGAGGGTATAATCTCCTTAAAACTTAAAATATATCTTATTTTTATGGAATTTAAAATTTAAATCATGTATTAAAATTTTGTTGGAAGAAAATCGAAGTGGTCCTAAATCTCTTAGCTATGGCGGCCGACTCGCCTTTAAAATCGAAGTGGTCCCGAATCTCTACGTTACGCTCTATGCGCTGAACATCTACGTGCATCCATCTCTAAGTGAGTCATAGGGACAGAACCCCCTTAAAACCTCAAATACATATATCCGATTTTTCTTGTGAGTGTTATTTTAAAAGTCGACTTAAGAAATGTCTGAATTGTTTAGTTAGGAAAGTATCAGACTGAAAACACTGAGCATGCGGTTTCGATTCTACCTCGACCCTACCTCCCACCCCGATTTTTTTAATATAAAATTATATAGAATCAAAGAATATATTTTTCCTTTTTTTAATAAAATGTAAGTGAAGAATTTTGGTATATTTAGTACTTAACGCCTCTCTGTCTGTCTGCCACACTCTCTCATATATATATACAGGGTGGGCAAAAATAAGGGTCCTATTTTAAAAAATTCATAACTTTTTTATTTATTGATTTTTTTTTTTTTTTTTTTAGAATAAGTAAAGGACCCCTTCCGAAGCAAGCATGAGCCGTATTAGCCCTAAGGAACGTACCCTCATTTAGAAAACATTATTTTTGCTTAAAAAACTCAAAACAGTGTAAAAAACAATACTTTAGTTTTTGTAAGTTTTAAGAAGTGTTTTTCGGCTAAAATTTGTTTTGTTTATTTAAAATAATCTCGGAAGGGTCAGTCTACACACACATAAAGTTTGGTGAGTTTAACTTTTATTTTGTGGAAGTTATTCAAATTCAAGTTATTCAAATTTAAAGATAGGACCCTTATTTTGGCCCACTCTGTATATATATATATATATATATATATATATATATATATATATATATATATATATACGGATAATGAAGTGATGAAATGGATAAAATTTACATAACATAAATCTTTGCAGCTTAAAATATGGCTTATCTCCCTTACATTATTCGATTCATTCAAGAGTATTTTTTTCCGGTTCTTTATATTAATAACATTTTGTGATCATTTTGTGTTTCTATACGTGATTTACACATTATTATTTTTTTATTTTTTTAGATTTTACTTTTAATCTAAGTTAATTTAAAGCTGAAATGAACCCTGGGCCACGCCGGGTAGGTGCAGCTAGTATATATATATATATATATATATATATATATATATATATATATATATATATATATATATATATATATATATATATATATATATGTATAAATATATAATATATATATATATATATATATGTATATATATATATATAATCTATATATATATGTACATATATAATATATATATATATATATATATATAAAAGGAGATTGTAGTTTGCTTGAAGCATTGCTGGTAAATGTAAGTGTAAATTAGTCGTCCAAGGCTATAGCAATGCGATGTGGTTGCCGTGAGATGGAAAAGTGAAAAGAAATAAACGCAGGGAGAAGGTGAAACTCAAAACGATTTATTAATAATTTCACGAAAACTGATTAAATACCAAATAGTATTTTTTTTCGGTAAGTAACAGATCGGCAAAGGGTAATCTTAAATTTTCGAAAGAAAAACTTTCATTATCAAAAGACAACAATAGAAGACCGAGAGGGTCGAAAAAGAACGGGAAAAAACCGGTGTCAGATCATCGTAATACAGGGGAAAACAATTGGCAGTAGGAACGCAGAAAATGTCAAAATTCCATTAAGCAATCATATAACTAAGGTTAAAACACTATAAACATTTGTTTAGTAATATACCAATTTTTATAATTTTATTATGTTTCATTTTACATGATTCATCAATTAATCTTTTTTTTTTTTTTTTTCATTTATTCTCTTCAAATGTAAATTTAAAGTTACGTGTGGTCTGTTACTGTCAAAGGGAGATAACTTATTCTAAATAATATATTCAGACTTTAGAAATGAGATTAGAAACTTGAGAAGGAATTTGAGTTGTGAAGTGGATAAAAGCCAAGGATGGGACCTTTTTAGCAGGGGAAGGGGGGGGGAATAAGAAGAGATTATGGGAAGGGGAGGACTATGGAAAAAAAAAAAAAAAAAAAAGGGGAAAAAAAAAAAGGAGCAAGTAAGTTGGGGGTGGGAGTGTGAGGAGGTGGGAGTGTGAGGATGTAAGATTCAGAGGATGAAGGGAGATGACAACTCGAATCTGTTATTCAAGGTAGAACGAAATTTAGAGATTAGGATAGCTTCCGAAATTCGAAGCTGACCTATATTGCGGACAGAGTTGAGGATGCGGACACTAATGGAGCGATGTGTGTTGCCACATGATATTAAGTGTTTATGGAAGGAAGAAATGTGGGTGTTTAGATGCTCTTTAATGCGTTGGTGTAGAGGCCTAACGGTACTACCGATGTAGAACTTTTGACACTTAGCGCATTGTAGGTTGTATACTGTATATGTGCAGAGGCAGAGGCCAGAGTTGGGGATGGGGCAACTAGCTAGAGAGCAGGGGTCTGGGGTGTAGTGGCTTTTTTTGGATAAATGTTGTCGGAGAGAGGTGCCTGTGTGAGAAAGTTGTATGTTAAGGTTCTCACTACGTATGGCATTGCGGATAGCAGAAGTGATACGGTCGCTAAAGAAGGGGAGTTTAAGGAAGCAAGTGTTGGTGAGAGTGTGGTGTCTACGTCTTCTGGTGTTGTTAAGGCTAGATATGGTAGTTAGGGGGAAGCCGTTGGTCAATAGAGTTTGGTGGAAGGCTTCGGTGTGTGTTGTTTTATCGGAAGAAGAAGAGCATTTGTCTTGTATGCGGGTGATTTCGGTTTGTGCGTAACTAATTTTGGATTTGAGGGGTAGTGCGGATTTGTAGTGGATAAAGAGGTTCCTGCTGGCGGGTTTTCTATAGAAAGTTGTGTGGAGAGATCCGTCGTCATTAATGCTGAGTTTGAAGTCTAGAAGTGAGAGAGAGCCTGAGGTGTTGGGATGTTCGATGGTGAATTTAATGTGGGGGTCAGAATTATTAAATGTATTAAAGATAGAGGTAGCTTCCTCTCGGGATGAAGTGAGGATCAAAATGTCGTCAACGTATCTCGAGAAGAAAATATGGGAATGGCAGGTGCTAAGTGCTTGCTGTTCCAGTCTGTTCATGTAAGAAATGGCGAGGAGGCCGGAGAGACTGGAACCCATGGGTAGGCCAGAGACTTGTTTGTATGTGTCTTGTTGGAACTTAAAGTAGGTGTTATCCACAATGATACGTAGGAGCTGATGAATGTCTGTAGGGGTAAGCCCAAAACAGTCAAGATTGTTAGAGGAGATGTGGTCAGTTATGAGGTCAATGGCGGGGTGTGCGGGAATGGAAGTATAAAGGGAGACTACGTCAAGGCTGAAGATGTAGTTGTTGACGCGGAGCTGTTGGGGTTGGAGCAAGTTGAGTCTATCTATTACCTGGTCAGAGCTGCTGACGCGTGCCGGGAAGGTGGGGAGTAGCGGTTTAAGTAAGTGGGAGAGGAGCCAGGAGATCTTGTAAAGAGGTCCCTCAGTACTGGAGACTATAGGTCTGATCTGTAGGTGGTTGCTGGTTTTGTGGGTTTTAATAAGATGGTAAAAGGTGGGGAGTCTACTGTTTCTAGTGGTGAGATTGAGCCTATAAGCCTTGGGGAGATTACGTCTGGAGCAAATTTGGGACCAAGCGTTGTTAATAGAGGTTTGTATGCGGGTAGCAGAGATGTCATTATCGGGTGTGTAAAGGGATGTATTGCTGAGGTGTTCTAGGGCGAGAGTATTGTAGGATTCCTGGGAGATAATGCAGAATTCCTTGCCTTTGTCAGAGGGTAGGTAGACCAGGTTTTTTTTCTTAAGGCCTTTGAGGGTGAGACGCTGGGAATGGGAGATATTTGGTGTGATACGGTGTTTTTCCCGTTGTATTATGGAGAAAATCTTATGTTTGAGATTTACCAACTTTAGGTCTAAAGGGTGGTTGTCAGGAGGAGGGTGTAGGGGGCGGTCAGGTTGATAAACGGGGAAGAGGTTGGATGAAAAATTAGGGGGATCGGTGGGGGTGGAGTCGTTAAGTGGGTCCAGGGAGGGTGGTTCAAAGGCTGATAACCATTTCAATCTTTTGATAATGAAAGTTTTTCTTTCGAAAATTTAAGATTACCCTTTGCCGATCTGTTACTTACCGAAAAAAAATACTATTTGGTATTTAATCAGTTTTCGTGAA
>OY744528.1:16885858-16895858 GCA_963556195.1 Sepiola atlantica | reverse complement strand
TAAAAGAAGAAAAAAATAGAAAATATTCTTTCATATAATAGACAAGATGAATACCCACGGTAGGTAAGTGGTTGACGGCATGTACTGAGGACCTGAGTGTGCCGGGTTCGAATCCAGTTCATTCCACAGAAACACTATCATCAAAACCCACACCTGGCCTTGTGTCTAACTTCCTGGAGAGGAAATAAATAAAATACCCATTGCAGAACGGGTAAAATTAATTCCCCGAACAGAACAATTTTTAACCACTTTTATGTCTCCTTACCAAGATTAAAATCATGATATAATGATACTAAACCTTATGTCAAGAATCCTTATTCTAATTTTGTATCAAAATCTATTACATGTTTTTTATTCTAGAAAATGTGTCAAATTTAAGGCTTAAGCTTAAGAGGGCTTGAGAAGAAATTGAAATTCAGGGAATCTTGTTTCATTCGTGTCTAATGACTATGAGTCAAATTTAATGCAAATCTGAAATATTTGAATTTTCAAATAGGGGTTGCGTCCATATTATGCCCCCTAAATTCGCTTAAAATACTCCAAAGAAACTGAAATTGGAGGAATATTAATTATTTAATGTCTAGTACCTATTGTTAAAATTTCCCCAAAATCGGAAGTATCTGAATTTTCACGAAGGGCTTCCACCCCCTCTTTACCCGATTTGCATAAAATTAAATGAAACTAAATATATCCCACATTACACACATTCTCACATAGAAGCTCTGTTCCACGATTCATAATGATCAGTTAATCAGTTTAGAAAGTACTCCTATACATAGAAATATATAAACATATACATATACCTAACTTTATATACATGCACCCCCTAAATGGTAAAGTTTATTAAAAAATAATGTGCCTATATTACTCACCGTTTTGCCTAGAATATATATTCCAAAATTCATAATGATCCGTTTATTTGTTTCAGAGTTTATCCTGTACATATAAATATATAAATATATACACATACCTAACTTTATTTATAGAGAGAGATAAGATTTGAGTTGGCATTTTAAGGGTCAATAATTTTCCATCGTTTGAACTTTAGTTTCATGTCAAAAGCATTTTTTGGAATATAACCTATTGATAAAATAATAATAAATAAAAAATGATAGTCTTTAAGCACTGATCTCCCATCAATATCAATTTGATCATAACATTTAATTCTTCAACTATGCAAAAGATGTTAGAAAAAAAAATGGTCTTTAAACCGTCTAAATGCTGTTATAATAGCATATAGTTTTATTCACACATGGTTGAAGAGAAATTAAAATTGCATAAATTTTGAATACCGATTTTTCTTTACCGTCCATTGGCAAAGCGGCAAAAAGCATTAATCTGTTTTTATTTGAGACGACAATCTCCACTCAATTAAGAAATCATTTCTATTTGTTCAAGTTCACCAATTATTCTTCCAGTTTGGTCATAAAAATGTGTTATTCTTTCATGCTATTAAGTGAATATGGTCTTTTTTTTATGCCTGTCAACTTTGATATGCTGTGTTTCTCTTCAAAGAGATCTAATATTGGAGCACACTCGTGATAAAACCGGAACATGATATCTAAATTAAAAGGACGTTTGTCTTTCAAATAAATTGACTGTTGGTATGCACTTTGTAATGTACTACGAGGCCTGTCTAAAAAGTATCCGACTTTAGGCCAGGAAAAAGATGTTTCAAATACGTGACGGGGTTGGGACCCTAATCCCCTTTCAAAGTAGGCCCCTTGTGCTCGCACACACTTTGCCCACCGATCCATCCACTGCCGGAAACACCGTTAGAAATCTTCTTTTGAAAATGGTGTCCATCTCCGCCGTCGTGTTAGATTCAGCAGGTGTTTGCAGAAGATGCGATGTGTAATACAAATTAAGGAGTGGTTACACAAATTCAAAAACGGTCGCACATCAGCGGAGAGTGACTAGCGTTCTGGCAGGCCTCAAACTGCTCGGAGTGCAGCTGTTGCTGAGAGGGTGCGAAAAAAAAGATAATGCGGAACGCGACGGTGAAGATAAACACTATTCCAAAAGAAGACTTCCAGAGATGTTTCCGGCAGTGGATGGATCGGTGGGCTAAGTGTGTGCAAGCATAAAGGGCCTACTTTGAAGAGGATTAGGGTCCCAACCCAGTCATGTATTTAAAATATTTTTTCTGGCCTAAGGTTAGACACGTTTTAAACAGACCTCGTATATGACTTTTATATGTACTTTTGTAATGTATATGACTCTTATATTAGTCTAAAATACAACATACTTTGACTTCTTTTCTTCTAATATATAAACATATATAGTTATATTGTCGGATTTTCAAAATCAGACCCAGATAGCAATCCATCTTCCATATCGATACTTGATTCGAGGTAGCCTACTTTTTTGTTTTTTTCCTTTCACTATGATATTGAAATTAATATAACTTATTTCACCTCAATTTTTTTCTGAAAATACTTATTCCTTTTAAGAAAACTTTTAGAGTGAAGAAATGTTTCCTTACTCACCGAAACAGATTAAAGAGAAGTTATTGTGTGCAATTATACTGAGTTCTCTTCCTTGAGTTTTTTCAAAATTAAATATATGTATTAATTAAACTATGCAATTTCAAGCATTTTTTTGTGTGTGTATGTGTGTTTCTCGTCTCTACAGATGTTATAATTTGTTCTTTACTATTAATCGATTAACGTCAAACGAACTTTTTGAAAATTCCTATTCCACAAAATATTTTGATTACAAAATTAAAGTGACCAAAATTAATTTCAGTCATTTTGTAAACAATTCAGTCATTTTGTTCTTTTATCCCCGGGCAACGACGGGTCAGGACAGCCAGTTCATAATATTAAATATGATAATGTTGATGATGATTGTCCCATGAGACAAGGAGATTAAGAGATACGACTTAGTTGGCCGGTTCGTGTGTTCTGTTCTGCTAGACGAGTGACAATTCTTAGAGAGATCGTTTGTCTCTGTTGTCATCTTGAATGGCCGATAATAATTCAGACAACACGATGCTATATTTACTAGAGTGTATGTTACAGAAGTACAGAATAGTATGTTACAGAAAGTTTGCGTCTGATACTGTGGCTATGACTGCCACCAATGACGCTATTTACTTCCTTCCCGCAACAAGATGATGCGAAGGCCAGAAGGTGGGAAGAATCAAGCCAGAGTCTCTAAAGAAAGGCCACTCTGACCTCCTAAAAATAGCCTCAGGCAGTTAGCAATAAACTAACTCCACCCCAAAGAGGGGAGGCAAGGCCTGGGAGGGTGCATCTCCTAGGATTACCCAGGACAATACCTCGTCACGACAGGTAAAAGGCCACCGAAATGGACCATTTTCTACTGGACTGAGTGTCGAGATCGAATACTCGCCTGGTATGTATACCGATACAGAACGGCAAATGACTGCCACGACACTTAGTCGTAACTCTATTCATAGTTTATAGAATTTGGTATATTCGGACTACTGTTCTTACCTTGGGTGTTTTATCACAACGTTTCGGTCGATGTAACCTCCGACCTTCTTCAGGTGTACCTTGTTGAACTTGAGTATCTTTCTGTCGAACTCGTGATCTATACTGATAAGTAGTTAGATCAAAAACAAGAAGGTTTAAGGCTCTCAAAATTCATACTAGAATTGTCCGCAAGGACTCGTGGATATAGTACTAAGTAAAATTCAGTTCTAAGTGACAGTCATCTGAAGGTTGCGGGCGATACAAAGAATTGCGAATTACTGAAGTCATGGCTGATGGAATGAGAGTATGCTACCCCTGTGTATTTAATAAAGGGTTCCGTTCGAAATTCCGTCCAGATTCCCGAGTTCGACAGAAAGATTCCCGAGTTCGACAAGGTACACCTTAAGAAGGTCGGAGGTTACATCGGCCGAAACGTTGTGATAAAAACACTCAAGATGAGAACAGTAGTCCGAATATATCAAATTCTACAAATTATCAACCCTCATCTAAAAAATTCCGAAACATAGTCTATTGATAGTGTCTGAAAGAGTCCATCAACACCCAAAATATCACATCATAACGTTTTTAGCTTTGCTTTGTATGGAGTCAATACCATTTTCCTTTCGGGCTTATTTTAATGAAGTCCGTAATTTACGGTTTCTTCATGATGTGAATTTTTTTTTAATTAAACACCTTCTGGCATTCTCTCGTCCAGACCCAATCTGTTCGATTTGTCTCTTTTTTAAAAAATATCTCATTAAGAGACACTCGCAAATCGTGTATGTTTTGACGAAACACTTAATTAAGAGAACTTTGTCGAGCCGATGCATTTGCCGGAGCTGGCATATTTTTTAATGTACTGAGTCTGATCTTTTAATTTATTTGTCCATGATTCGATTAAGACATTTTAATTTCTTTTTCTTTCATAGACTGTAGGCGAAACCCACTTGCTGTATCCTACATTCACTTTTTAAAATGTATTCACTTTCTTGTCGATCTTATCTAATGATGCGAATGGAATATTTTTCTTTTTAGAAACTGGTTGAATATAAATATTTAAATTCAGCTTTATCAGTCATTTTTAATCTCTTTCTAGTTCACCAGAAAAAAAACTTCTGAACAATTTTCTTTTTATTCTTTTTAAAAACTTTTCTTAACTGTTCTGCCACAGCATTAAAGGTTTTTATACTTTTACAGAAATAATTTATAGGCTTATTCAATAATTGGAACTTTTCCATCCAATCTGAGCCTAAAATGTTACTTGAATTGTTCATCACAAACATTTTCAATGTGAAAGTTTTTTTTTTGTAGTGTAACCGTAGTTATTAGTTCGCCCTCGAATTAGATTTGTTCTCCAATGACGCTTTTAGTTACTTTTTTAGTCTTAAATAAAGTCAGCTTTTCAATTTTCTTCCCTGTCTGAAATGTTATAATTGACAAATCGGAGCCTGAATCAAGTTGCATTCTAATATTTCCATTTAATATTCTTACTTGAAAAAACTTCCTAATCTCTTCCACTTCGTCACATTTAGCAATTTTAATAAAACTTTAGCTATTTTATTTTTTACTCTGCAGTGCGTACTTTTGTGTCTCACACGACCGCACTTAAAGTACTAATGCAGCTGTCTGCAACCGAACCACGGTTTAGAGGGCATATTACTTTTCTTTCGATTATCAAATTTAGCTGATGAAGTACTTTTCTTCTTGTTGCGAATTTTTCGGATATGTGACACTCCACTCTGTTCGATATCTTTTGAATCTTGATGCACGCTAATAACCCATTGGCAATCCTCTGCGATATGCTGGAGTGTTAAATCTGGTTCATTTTCCAGTCTATTAAGGACCCTTCTTCTTATTTCCGCATTCATATTCGATACTAATCCTTGTGCAAATATAAAGCATTTTAAATGGTAGCACTCAACTCCGACAACTTGAAATCATCGCTTTTTTAAAGAGTTATGTTTTAACATGTGCATTACACTCCACCTCTAAATATAAATATTTCAAAACAGTGATTACCAAAATGGTGTTACGATAATTTACCCGCGTATGCATCGACTCTCCCAACTATAAATAGCAGCAGGTACTGCTCTTAGGGAAGTCAATATTCAAGTAGACAGCCCTGACAGTCAGAACGAACAGCCTTGCTGGTAATCCTCTCATTTTCATGTTTTCTACTACTGTTGTTTGTTAATATATTTGTTTACCTAATTCCTCTCTTGATTTTTTATTTCTGGACCCACAAAGGTCGCAACAAATGGAGTGCACACTCTACAGGGAGAAAGGGGGGGGGGGAGCAATTTAATATGAAAAATCTTTTATTTTTATTTCATACTACACAATTACTTGGATTAAAACAACATTTTATTATTCACAATCAATCATGCAATCAATTCGGAAAGCTTTTAGAGATTCAAATATTTTTTGCAATTCACGTAAGCTGATTTTTATTTTTAGGTGACTATTTAAAAATGTTTACATATTAACAGTCATCTAGGCCGGACTAAGTAATTTGAAAAATAAATTGCAGCGAAATAGATTATTACATTCCCAATAACATAGTACATCAGTAACAAATGGAAATTGGCTAGCCAGAAGTAAAGTTTGATTTGGCAGCTAAAATGCTATTTAGGTCTAACTTTTAAAATGCGACTGACTTTTCTTTATATACTAAATTAAGATTAGTTTTTGCTGTTTTTGCTGGTTTGGGACTAATTTTTTTTTTTTTAGTTTTGATTAGAAGTAACAATGCTGTGGAAATCTTGCGAGATATTTTTCCAAGACATTTTCTATTTTTTCCCTTTTTATCCTTTTATTTTTTCTTCTCTTCTTAAGTGACCTCAATTAAAGCAACACAACATTGTGTATTGTCGGTTGTTGTATTCCAGGTACTTAATTTCCCTGATGATCTGCCAAGCAAGGACCTGCTTGGTAGTGAAACACGTGTAGGAAAAAAACACATAATTTGAAAATGATAAATAAATAATCTTTGAATGAAAAGGTCTTTTTTTAAGATGATTGGGCTTCTGAACGGAATGCTTTGGTAAGCTTTCAAAAAATCACATATAAATGCTCTGTACCCTGTAATCAAGTATCATCGAGCTTGTTTTTTATTGTCCTAATCCTGGTCGTCACTGAATAATATATTTTCTAAGTGAAAAATCCAAATCTCTCTCTCTCTCTCTCTCTCTCTCTCTCTCTATATATATATATATATATATATATATATATATATATATATATATAGAGAGAGAGAGAGAGAGAGAGAGATAAGAAAAAAGAGTGATAAATATGCGACGATTGTCCAAATTTATTTCAAATTTCAATTGTTCAATGCAAGGTGTATTCAGTAATAAACTAGTGTATATTATTCTTTCCTTAAGCCAAGGCTTTTCAAAGATCGAGATCTTATCATCAGAGGAGAAATACAGATGGATAAGTTGGCTTTCGAAAAAACCAAAGTTCAAATATTTGAAAAATATGAAAATTATTTTTAAAAGAATTTTTGTTAAAAAAACGCAGTGAATGAAAAGAAAAGTTCCGTAAAAAAGATATGCAGATTGTCCGGGCGGTAAATTTCCGTTGCAAAAGAAGTCCGATGAATTGTAGAACGTGAAAAAAAAAACTCTTTGCGTGGGAGCAGTGTGGAGAAAGTGCTTAAAATTACAAGTAAATCCAAACGCACTTTTATATATATATATATATATATATATATATATATATAAAAAAAAAAAAAAAAAAAAAAACTCCCCAAAAACATCGGAGGAGATCGTACATCTTCGGCCACGCCGTCAGATTTTTACCAGGAAAAAAAAAAAAGAAGAAATACAATGTCTGTTTACCATGATTATGGTTTGATAAAACCGAAAATTTGGGATTATAAGAAAAGAAAAAAAAAAAATGATTAAATAAATTTTCATTTATTGATATGAATTCACGCGTCTGTTTACTGGTTTCTCAAAGAAATTTTCAAATATATATATATATATATATATAAATGTTTGGAGGTACAAAATTAATAAATAGTCTTGAAAACAATTGGCGGAATACTCTCTTGACCCCTTTCGACTATCATCTCGTCAAGAGAAACTGAGAGTTGGAATGAAATAATAATAGCAACGAACATAAAGAGCACAGGGGAAATTGAAGTGTCAGAAATACCGATAAACGATTAAAATACATTTACCCCCCCCCCTCCTCCACCGTCGTTAAAAAAATATTGTTTTTAGCCCATGCTGTGCCCTTTTAATCGCTTTTTAAACGACTATTTACTTAAATATATATGGTGGCTGTCTATTTGATTTCGAATATGACCACCTTTAGCGTATCGATGTGATATGAGTGTGAAAGGTTCTCAGTGAGAGGCGCGGATTTGGCTCTTCAAGCCTGCCAGACTTTTACAGACCTTACCACAGATGGGGCAGGTGTTGTGATCCTCTGAATGAAGCCACCTCTTGTCCGTGCTTGATTTTTGCAAAACATGCACTCGTTGGTGATTCAACAAACCCGCACGTGACATAGTTACCAAGTTATATATATATATATATATATATATATATATATATATATATATATATATATATATATATATATATATATATATAATAATAATAATAATAATCCAGGTAAAAGATCCACAGGGTAGTAATCCAAAGAATTTTAACCGGGTTTATAAAAAGTGCTCATTATCCAATAGAGCTTTTATATATAATTATTTTTATTTACACAGACTTTTACAGACCTTACCACAGATGGGGCAGGTGTTGTGATGATCTGAGGGGATGCCATAAATGAAGCCACCTCTTGTCCGTGCTTGATTTTTGCAAAACATGCACTCGTTGGTGATTCAACAAACCCGCACGTGACATAGTTACCAAGTTATATATATATATATATATATATATATATATATATATATATATATATATATATATATATATATATATATATATAACTATAGGTTCTATTTACTAAAAGCTTACTTTTAGTTTCATATTTATTCTATATATATATATATATATATATATATATATATATATATATATAGAGAGAGAGAAATTGGTAGTTTGCTGTAAGCATTGCTGGGAGTAATAATAAAAGTTTTTAAAAAGGTTTAAGGCAATGCGAAGATCCGGGTTGCTGGAAGCTGTGTTCTGTTTTTGTTCTTCACAGCTTCCAGCAACCCGGATCTTCGCATTGCCTTAAACCTTTTTAAAAACTTTTATTATATATATATATATATATATATATATATATATATATATATATATATATATATATATATATATATATATATATAATAATAATAATAATAATAATAATCCAGGTAAAACATCTACATGGTAGTAATCCAAAGAATTTTAACCGGGTTTATAAAAAGTGCTCAATATCCAATAGAGCTTTTATATATAATTATTTTTATTTACACCGACATGTACAAAATCTGCGACACTGGCATGTCGATGTTATCGATCAACAGCTATTACAAATTGAGATCTCATCAGGCAGAGTTAGAATCCGATCTTAACCCTAGATCATATTTGGGAAGAATATATATATATATATATATATATATATATATTGGTACAGAAAAATGAGTACAACATTAGTACCGTCGGTTTCAAGCTCAGAAGGACTTAACCATCCGGCTCTCTTCAGCTTATGTTGTCACCAAAAAATAAATAAATATTACGCTCATAAATTTGATTCTCAATTAAGAGCGTAATATTTATTTATTTTTCGGTGACAACATAAGATGAAGAGAGCCGGATGGTTAAGTCTTTCTGAGCTTGAAACCGACGGTACTAATGTTGTACTCATTTTTCTGTACCAAAAAATAAATATATATATGCTGGGATTTTCCCCACCATATTACAAAAGAAGTTATATATATATATATATATATATATATATATATTAGTACTTCATGTATACACATAAAATATTATAAGGAGATATAATTTTTTATGTATCAGTTTTCAGTATTTACTTCAACAGTGCTCGATACGTAGTAGAGCTAGGTAGTAAGCAATGAAAATATATATGGCAATCAAGCTACACAGGCATTTAGCCTGACGATTCCCCCGGGGATGAAACACGGGAGCCTCTGTGTAGCTTGATTGCCATATATATTTTCATTGCTTACTATATATATATATATATATATATATATATATATATATATATATATAGATAGATAGATAGATAGATAGATAGATAGATATTGAAAACTCACACATGGAAACTTTGCTGAAATGGCAATAATAAGGAGAATATTTTGAAAAAATATTTTGAAAACCTGGACAACGCAATTTATTTATGTATTTCAAAATAAATAATTTATTTACTTTAAAAACTTGAGTATTGGCTGTTATCAAAGTAAAAGGGTATCTAATTCACATAATGAATTTAAAAAGCAAATTTTAATAAATAATTAGATAATGACTTTGTATTATTGAAATGATAATATAATTATTTCGTTATATTTTCATTTGATATGCAACAGCCTATTGTATACATTTGATGACAAACCCATTATAATGGGGGGGTTGTATATCTAT
>OY744528.1:16840858-16880858 GCA_963556195.1 Sepiola atlantica | reverse complement strand
GAAATAATAATAACTAACTAGACTACCTGTGACCCGTTTGGTCAGTATTTTTTTATATATCTATATCCATAAAGTTATCTTGTCAGATTTTACAAGTCAGACCCAGATAACCTTATGTCACGGCTGACGGAACAAGAGCATGCTACACCCCCCCCCCCGTGGATTAAATAAAGGGTTCTGTTCGAAATTCCGTCAAGATTCCCGACTTCAAAGAGATACACCTGCAGAAGGCCGGAAGTTACAGCAGCCGAAACGTTGTTTATTATGGCTGTACCATGCGTTTGCTAATATAATAACAAACTTCCCTACATCGCTACAATATATTTAAAATATTACTTAGTCCGGCGCAGACAGTCTATATTATGAAACATTTTTAACTGATCACAAAAAAAAAAAGAATCAAATTCAGCAAGGGAAATAATTTTTACTTTTAATTGAAAAATATAAAGAAGAGTTGTCTCCCTTACAACTAAAATGTTATTTATTTTTCTGTATAAGTTTAAAAAATAGGCAAAGATAAAAAAAAACCCACTAGAATTACTTCACTACATCCCGGGTAACGCCGAGTAGGTACAGCTAATATATTATTAAATATATAATTTCTTAACTTTGACATTGGTTGAAAAAGCAGCAGCAGCAGCAGCCTTCCTGGGTCAAGGCAAGATGGACGAAACAGCGGAAGAAAGTAGTACCATCTAGGCTTCACCACTATATCAAGGACCCAACAGATGTCACTGGCCAGCACCTGCCGCGAAAGCAGTGGACAACGGTTAATCGTCTGAGGACAGGCGTGGGACGCTTTGGCGAGTCGATGAAGAGGTGGGGCCTCACGGATGGTGCCCAATGCCAATGTGAGGACCCCCCCGCAGACCGTGGAACACGTTATCACCAGTTGCCTCAAATACCGGCCACCAAATGGCGATCTGGGTATTATTAATCTGAACGATGAAACTCTGGACTAAAACGACATATGCAAGAAGAAGAAAGAAGCAGCAGCCTGCTTTCGAACAAACATGCACGTCCACAGATGTTGGTAACTCTCATTCGTGCTGTATGACGACATTCATTTTTAAATATATATATATATATATATATATATATATATATATATATATAATGTATATTTCGGCAGCGAGTCATTTCTTATACACGCGTCATTAAAGACCACAGAGTTTTCTCTCTTCGCTATCTTTCTTGTTAATTTCTCGACTCGGCGAGCGATTCGTCGGTTTTCTGGTGTTAATTGGTGGAGTATGGCACCTAACGTATCGTGGGCCATTCCTCTAGTGATTTCGGTCTCTCTTTCAACATCAGATATGCGTTCTACATTGCCCATGTTAGGGTTAGGGTTTCTTTTATGAAATTCTATCATTTATATTGGTTTCGACTTTGAGACATTCCAAATCTTTATCGACCTGCTTTTTCCTTGGTTACTCTTAACGGAGATGCGCGTATATCTGTTTATCTAACCAAAACTTTGTTCAACATGTCCATACCACCGTAGGCGACTGCAACCCAGAGCTGACTCCAGTTTGACCACCTTCAGCCTCAATAGCACAGACGAGTGAATCCCATCTTCTCCACAAGATCGTCACCGAAAGACCTCAGTGAAATCGCCTTACATCCTGGCGCCATTTTGCCTTGCAAGCCCAGGAATTACTCCGCACAACACCAGCTGACACTAGCAAGCCTTCCTGGGTCAAGGCAAGATGGAGGAAACAGTGGAAGACAGCAGAACCGTCCAGGCTTCATCACTATATCAAGGACCCCACAGATGTCCCTGCCCAGCACCTGCCGCGAAAGCAGTGGACAACGCTCAATCGCCTGAGGACAGGCGTGGGACGCTTTGGTGAGTCGATGAAGAGGTGGGGCCTCACGGATGGTGCCTAATGCAAAGGTGGGGACCCACTACAGACCGTGGAATACGTCATCACCAGCTGCCCTAAACACCGAAACACCGGCCACACATGGCGATCTGGGCCTTCTTAACCTGGACGATGAAACTGGACTGCAACTGAGCTGAAAAAACATATGCAAGAATAAGAAGACGCAGCAGATTTTGGCAACTACCATTCATGCTGTAATACGCCATCCATTTTTATGTATATATATATATTTCCTTCATGTTAATTGTACAGTGACAAGCAAGCAAGATCCACAGGCTTTTAGTAGTATACTAGACTCCCAGATGTCAAGACTTTCATGTAATAGACGACCCGTGATCCTGTGGTCTTCGCAATTATTTAATTTTATTATAATCCATTTCTGAGCGAACAAGAAGTATAGAACACATTTTTTACAATACTATTACAATATTGTTATATTCACAGTCAACAAATATATGCACAGGGCAGAAAGTAGTACAGGAATAGAAACACTTGATAAAGGGGTTATATCCCCGAAATATTGTGATATTCCTGCATCACACATACGACTCTAGTGATCGATGGGAAATATGGAAGCAAGTAAGATTTAAGTATATGAAAACAAATTAGTTTAGAAGAAGTAGAGAATACATATTTTACAATACTATTATACGTATTCTCTTCACTCTAGCAACACCTGTCCCTCTTCCATTTATCATTATACATATTATTTATTATATTCACAGGGCAGAAAGTAGTAAAGTTAAAGAAATAAAAACACTTGATAAAGGGGTTGTATCCCCGAAATATTGTGATATTCCTGCGTCATACATACAACTCTAGTGATCGATGGGAAATATGGAAGCAAGTAAGATTTAAGTATATGAAAAAAATCGCCTTGTTATTCAGTTTTCCTTCTATCAACCCGATATTTTTCCGCATTGTTACTAGTCTTCTAAAAAAGGTTTATATATATTATATTCACATTATCTATCTATATACTACAAAAACACTTTGTGGATTTTTCTTGTTTGCTTGTATGTTTCTGTGCACACTTGATGACGTCATCAAAATCATGGCGTAGCAGAAGGATGATGTCATCCATTAAAACAGATATGAGGAAAGCCCGGGATTTGATGGATGACGTCATCATTTTGTGACATTATTCGCCAAATCAGAGCGAGGGGGTGGGGGTAGAGATCCTTTGTCTAGACGACTGCTCCCTTCCCAGAGAGTTAGTAGCATATAGATTTATTAAAAGTAAAGATATATACTGATCAATTTTTTTTTTAATGAAAATTGCTCCAGACAAGGCATGAAGCCACTTGATGTAAGGAGCTAAAAAAAAATTAATACTTCAAGTCAAAAACTAGCAAACGATAAGCTTTAGATGGATAGATTCCGACCCAGAAAACAGCAATTCTTCCCCCTTTGTCAGAAACATCGCTCATTAAATGTGAGAACTAAAGGACAAAATAAGGCAAGCGAGAGTTACGAGGCTGCCGAAAGTAAACCCAAGGTCCACTTTCTATTCTCCTAGAAATTAGGTGAGTCAGCATATTTTTGTTGAGAAAAATCGAAGCCTTCATGTCTTACGTACGTTATCTCCCTGTCCCTTTTTATTCTCGTTGTCCCAACCGGAAGCGCTTCTCGGTTTCGTTTCTTACACCTTTATAGTCCCTTACCCCCCCCTCCCCCATTACTTCTTGTGTTCCCTTACATCTCTTTGAGGCCATACCATCTGCCGTTTTCCCTGTCCTTCAGGTCATACTAACACCGACAAAGAATGAAAAAAAAAAGAAAAATATTGGGAGCTGGATTTTCCCCCACATTAAAAAAAAACAACCTCGTGTCTAACAGTGACCTTGTGGGGAGGCAAGTAAATAAGGACAAAGAGTTAAAACGAAAAGAAAAACATGTGGCATATTTTCAATGCTGACGGATCTACCATCTGCACAAGAACATTCCCTTTTAAGAGATAAAATTCTAAAAGCAGGATTCTTTGAAAAATAATGGAATCTAAACATAATTATTTAGAAAGAAAATTCTTTTTTTTTCTGGAAATCTTATTCATAAAAAATAAAGTCAGATTTCCCTCATTTGATTAACCGGTGTAGCTATATCAGGGGCGGGCAACCTCCGGCCCGCGGGCCACATCCGGCCCGTGAAGGCTTAGCGTCCAGCCCGCCACCCTGCTATGCTTTATTATTGCAATCCGGTCCGCGGACCTCCCAGTAAAACTCATATCATTTTGTGACATAGACGTAAAAGTAGGTTTCGATTAAGATTTACAGTGGGATAAAAATGTATAAATATCAGCGAGCGATGATGCATGTATATTTCATTTTTCTTTAACTATTAATTTCAAATCCTTGGCCTGAGATAAAAATAGAAAAAGAGAAAGAGAGAGGCAAAGAGGAAACGTGAGACGAGGAAAGGGCATGAAACATAGAAACTATGCGAGGTGTGTCAAAACGAATGCTGGATCAACTTGCTACATTATTTTTTATGATTCCAAAATGGTTCTTCGTCAGCGCCTTTTATGACATCACATATAGAAGTCTCTTGAGAAAAAATATCAGATTTGTCGAGTGTTAAATGCAATTTTTGTACAATTTATTCATGTAAACAAAATATAGTAATTCTGAGATTTCGTTTTTCACTCCAACCCGCGATCTCCTTCCAAAAGTCTCATCTGGACCTCACTCTGAAAAGGTTGCACGCCCCTGAGCTACATGAACAACAGCTGCATAAAAAAACGGTTAAACTGTCGTTTCCCAGCTAAAATGGCAGGCAATGAATCGTCTGCAGTTTACTGATTTTTTCCTGACCTCACAAATAAGTAAGTACTAAACCCAATAAATTGTTTTGGACTAATTTTCCAACTGTATTCCCTTTAATATGATTTAAGGTAAATTTGAAATTAGTCCAAAACAATTTATTTAAACGAGGTCAGAAAACTGCAGACGATTGATTGTCCGACTTTTTTGCTGGGAAACGACTATTTAACCAAAATATCTTCTTAATATGTAAGATAATGTACATATTGTTTCGTGTACAGGTGAAAAAATATTTTATTTCCGATTCGATTTTTTTCTTTATATATTCAATCTAACCAACAGTTTTCATTTTGATTAGTAATATTAAAGAGTTAGTTGGAGGAGAAACCCTCTCTCAATGACAAGTTCTCAAACCACTACTCAAATAACCGGGTTCAAATATTTTATAGAATAAATAAATTTCGCTGCACCACTTATAATAAATAAAAAGTAATATTCTGACAGCTTAAATAATAATAAAATGTATCTATATATATACTAGACAAATACCACTCCCAGGGCGGGTAACATTAATTCCCCGCACAGAACTGTTTTGCACCACTTTCATGCCCTCTTACGAAGATTAAAATCAAAATATTATGCAAATAAATCTTATGTCTAGAATCTTTATTCCAATTTTTATCAAAGTCCACTACATAATTTTGATTCTAGAAAATGTCTAAAATTGAAGGCTTAAGCTTGAGGGGTCTTAAGAAGAAATTAACATTCAGGGAATCTTGATTAATTGGATCAAATTCAATGCAAATCAGAAATATTTGAATTTTCAAATGAGGGGTTTTGCTTAAATTATTTAGCCTAAAAACACTTTTAAATATTCCAAAAACGTAAATTGGGAGAATATTTATTATTAAAATTTTTGTATTTATTGTTTAAATTTCACAAACATCGGAGGTGTCTGAATTTTCACAAAGGGCCCACTCTCTTTTTCCCTCCTTTGTATGAACTAAATTAAACTAAATATATCCCCCACTATCCACCCTTACGTCTCACAGCTGTGTTCCAAAATTCATAATGATCAGATAAATAATTTAGGAGTAAATCCTGTATTTACAAATATATAAACATATACACATACCTAAATATACATATACATATATAAATATATAAATAAATATATATATATATATATATATATATATATATATAGAGAGAGAGAGAGAGAGAGAGATTTTTCACTTATAAAATAGATCATTCAGTGAAGACCGGGATTGTTCCAATAAAAACAAGCTCGATGATACTCGATTACAGAGTACAGAGCATTACAGAGTACAGAGCATTGAATTTGAATAAATAATATTTGTAAGAAAAAATATCTTTAATGGTGATCATTGGTGTCCTGAAAGGAATGCTTTGGTAAGCCTTCATAAAATCGCATATATATATATATATATATATATATATATATATATATATATATATATATATATATATATATATATATATATATATATATATATATATAAACTTGAACTTCCTGTCTCTTTAATTGTTTTATTTTTACAAACCTCGGCTCGGGTTTTGGAGATAAACCCCCATAGGCATATATATCCTTAAACTATATTAACCAAGGTACTTGGATAAGTATATTTCATTTTGATCAAAAGTGGTACAAAATTATAATGGGGTCTGCGTTTGCACTCAGCATCCATAAATCTCATTTTACTTTATTATTTTGAAGATTATGGAACTTAAGAAATAAGAATAGAAATGATGATAAGAGGTTCAGGGCTTGGAGCAGGCAATCACAGAGCTCTTCATCTATTCCCAGGAAACATGAAGTGTGCTTTGAAGGGATTAAAGACTATAAACTCACCAAAATTGATTTCGATAAATGTCATTGTATATAAAACCCCTCTCATGCAAACAATGCTGAATACATCTTTGGGCCCCACCCCTAAAATTGAAAATTATAAAATATTAAAAAAAATTTGAATATTATAAAATATAAAACAAATTGAATATTATAAAATATAAAATATTGGAATAAGAAGTCTAATACGCTGTTATGGCCTTTTTTTTCCATTACTAAGGTGTCATCACTTATGAAGGCCCAAAGACCACTCGAGGATAAAGGTTAAATGGGTGTCAGGTGGATGGTGAGACAACCGTGATGATTAGTAATGATCGTTGGGATTGGCCAGAATTTGATTATTTAAGATGACAGCTCAACAAGAATTTGTAGACATTGGACTTGAAAATTACAATGTTGTAATCAGCTGGGGAGCAGCCCTGTGGTATTAGGGACAGGGTCTTAGGGTTCTCCATTCAATCTCGGACAACGCTGATTCTATCTGATTGTATTGACTAAAATTAATAGAATAAGTTTTTATAAACAGTGAAATAATGTTAGACGCACTGCCATTATTATCTATAGTGAGGATTTAAAAAAAAAATTTTTTTATGATTTATATTATAAAAGAGGAAGAAAAAAGTTACAAAGTGATTCATCTTTGTTCCCCTTCTCGTGGTTCTTCATTCCTCTTTTGTAATATAAATCATGAAAAAAAAAAATTTTTAAATCCTCACTTATAGATAATAATTGCAGTGCGTCTAACATTATTTCACTGTTTATTAAAAATTTGTACCTACAAAAATCTATTAAAATAAGTTTTCAAGCTAAAGTATTTATTACCCCTTCCTGTACACTCCGGATACAAAAAAACCCATTCGTTATATCACTTGTATCAACAAAGTTTGGTTAGTAGACTTTAGCATCACCAATTAATGATCACACATCTCTCAAAATCCTTGAGCTGTCTTGTTTTTTTAAGATCAGCAAGAAATTCTATGCCGATAAAATGGAACAAACATTCAAATCATCTTTGACCAATGAAAATAATTGTCTCATCTTCTGCTGTTGGTATTTAGAGTGTTGCGAGTTTTCTACACTCAGAGGTGGGCAACACCAGGCAATATACCATGTCTGCTCTCAAAGCAATCTGGTCCAAAATGGTTGACATGAGCCAGGTTGCTTGCAGTCATTTTGCTTCTTACTCACTTGAGCCGCGTATTCCTTGCTCTACCTAGTGCCTGGGATATTATTTAAACGCGTTCTCTTCAAGAGCTCCTTCCACATATACCAAAAAAAAAACATGAAAAAATGACACCCATCAAATATAAAAGCCGTGGGGCTCAGAAGAAAGATCTGAACATCATGATCAACAGAGGCCTTTTTGATAGCCAACATAGTCGGAACCATGTAAAGGTTGGCCTGTCTTATTTTCGGCAACAAAATACACCGGACCAAATACATGTACAATAAATATTATCAGCAAAATCAAAAGACCATGCGAATATACATGTACAATAAATATTATCAGCAAAATCAAAAGACCATGCGAATATACATGTACAATAAATATTATCAGCAAAATCAAAAGACCATGCGAATATACATGTACAATAAATATTATCAGCAAAATCAAAAGACCATGCGAATATACATGTACAATAAATATAATCAGCAGCAAAACCAAAAGACATGCAAAGGAAAAAATGGACCACAAAGGAAATTAGACAAGTAATGGATTGCTATTACAAAAACAACCCAACACAAAGAGGCTCCTTTGCACATATAGAACATAATCTAGAAGTTGTGCCATCGATTTCCTTTTTTAGGGTGGTAGTGTAGTATCTCTTCTGTTGCCATGAAACCATCCTCCCAAGCATTACCTCTTCATTTGGGGTGGGTTAGCGTAGTATCTGTTCTATTATCATGATACCATTCTCCCAGGCATTACCCCCTCCTTGGGGAGGGGGAGGCAGTGTAGTATGCATTCATTGGTCATGATACTATCCTTGCAAGCTAGCAAAAATATGCGACCGGAGGCAGCATATATTTGCTAGTAATAATAATAATAATAATAATAATAAAAATAATAAAAATAATAATAATAACAATTAAAAAAATAATAAAAATAATAATAATAATAATAATAATAATAATAATAATGATAATAATAATAATAATAATAAAAATAAAAATAATAATAATAATAAAAATAATAATAATAATAATAATAATAATAATAATAATAATAATAATAATAATAATAATAATAATAATAAAAAAAATAATAATAATAGAAAATTGAAAGGGATATGGAGCATGAAGAAAGTTAATATAATACCAATAATTGTAGGAGCACTAGGAACAGTTCCTCCAAAAAACCTGGGAAAAAAGACTGGGAGAAATTGGAATCAAAGGGATCACTGAGACCATACAAAGGACGCCAATGATAAAAACAGCTGCAATTTTAAGGAAAATCTTCAAATGCGGAAGCCAACCCACATAAGCTACGAACGGTAACCAGTCACCTGGAAGTTACAATAGGAAGAAAACAAAACCATAAGAAAAACACCACCACGTGAAACCAAAGGAACAGAAACTGCAAGAAATATCATAAACTGCCCCCCCCCTCCCCCCCAAAAAAGTAATGGCACCAGCCTCGGCTGATACAAGACATGAAGGGCCAAGGAGGATGAGAAGACTGAGGAGGGAGAGCACTAACCAGACCTCCACTGGATGAGTGTGAAGTGTACTGGGACCTTGGGGAGGCTTATTGCTACTCAAATCCCAGAGGAGACCAATCGTCGTTACCAGTGAGAAATCAATGGTTAGCGGCTGTTGCAATACCGCAAAGTCATTTGCGATGGTTATCGAAAAGAGGTGGAGAGTACTGGAAATCTAGGGAAACTTGTTGTCACTCAGACTCCAGGGAACACCACCGGTTATTATCAGTGAGCAATCACTGACAATGACTTGTGTGAGAACTCCTAGTGAGTACAAATAATAATATGGGATTAGAGAGACTTGTTATTTTTAGTTATGCAAGAAAAATGTCTTAACAGAAAAATGTCACAGTTTATGAATTTTTTAATAAAATCAAAGTAGAATAAATGGTGGTGGTAGCGGTTGTGACCTTAACCCTAACCCTAATCCTAACCCTAACCCTAATCCTAACCCTAATCCTAACCTTAACCCTAATCCTAACCCTAACCCTAATCCTAACCTTAACCCTAATCCTAACCCTAACCCTAATCCTAACCCTAACCCTAATCCTAACCTTAACCCTAATCCTAACCCTAATCCTAACCTTAACCCTAATCCTAACCCTAATCCTAACCCTAACCCTAATCCTAACCCTAACCCTAATCCTAACCTTAACCCTAATCCTAACTCTAACCCTAATCCTAACCCTAATCCTAACCCTAACCCTAACCCTAACCCCAACTGGTTGCAGGTACGTCTAGTAACCAGTAATACTATTGAGACAAGTGCACAAAACGCAAATATATATCTTCATCAAGACCCAACATCAGTATCCATTGTAAGCATAACACCAAATTTCACCCGAGTGATTTATAGAAATCTAAAATTATTTCGTTTCAATAAATTGTGAGGAATTCGTTTTGTTCCAAAGAATAAAAGATTATTTTATTTACTCGCACAATCAATCATATCGCTGAGTGTAAAAATGAATTGAATGTTATTCAACTAAAACAAACACATTCAAAAATCTATTCCATAATTTCTATTTTCAGATTACTCATGTAGATGTTTCTTGTTTTTCAGAATTCTTTAGGTGAGTGTAAATTTGTGACAAGAATAGCAAGGTTCGAAACGGAGGTGTGTGAGAATAGAAATTTCTTAAGAAAGAGAATCCAGAAATTTTCCAAATGTTGCATAGCCCACCCCGCTTGGGTCGCGCCAGATCTCGTTTTGTATACTCGTCCCGGAACGGGCCGTGGCAGTTCTCATTTAATCACTCGTCATACCTTTAAATTTCTCACACCCTCATCTTTCCTCGCCGCATAGAGGGTGCGTCGTCTCGTGGTTGAATTCTTTCTTCTTTCTTTCTGCCGTGAACCACGCCACTGCAACACAAAAGCTCTATGACCGACTCAGTAGAAAAACAATCTTTTAAATTTAAATTCTGTTTTATTTCAAGTGTTAGTTATCCGTCAGCTGGGAGATATCCACTAACGTCGAGAGAGAGAGAGAGAGAGAAAGAGAGAGCAAATTACTGCTTTCGTAATTACTTATCAATTAATTCCTTAACCATTCATGGAAGGGGGAAAGAGATCTTTCGCCTGTTTTTCCTTAGGGAATTAATTCCCCTAATTATGTTGTAGACTTCATCATAAAAATTACGTCTGATAGGTTCGCCTCCAAAACCCAGACTGCAAAACTCTGCTTCTCACGCAAAAGCTTGTGACGTCACAGAGCCTCTCTGCGCAGGTGCATTTTTCACAGCCTGACTCCTTTGAATCCCTGACCTAAAAGGTCTCATCAAAATGGTGGCCTGTCACGTTTGTGAGCTCCAACCGTGAGAACAGCCCTATTCCACACCCGACTGTACGGGTCCACCCGCACTAAATCGCGCAAGCTAAACCAAACGCTTTCCAAGATGCGTCCATTCCCATAGGGCCATTATCCAACACAAAGTCTTCAAATTCACGACCTGAATTTGTTACTTAATTTATGTTCAATATTTATATAAAGTTACGTATGTGTCTATGTTTATATATTTGTATGTACAGGATTCACTCCTAAACTAAGGAACAATATTTATATATATATAATGTTTTGTATGTGTTTATGTTTATATCTTTGTATGTGCACGATTTATTCCTAAACTAATTAAACGATCATTATGAATTGCGAAACACTGCCGTTAGGTGTAATGGTGGGTAATGTGGGCTATATTTAGTTTAATTTAGTTTTAAATAAGGTGTGGTGGAAGCCCTTCGTGAAAATTCAGATACCAGCGATTCTTTGTGAAATTTTAACAATAGGTATTAGACAGCAATTAATAAATATTCCCCAAATTTCACTTTCTTTGGGGTATCTTAAGAGTTTTTTAGGGGGCATAATACAGGTATAACCTCCCATTCGAAAATTCAAATATTTCAGATTTGCATTAAAATTTGATCCATAGTCATTAGACACCAATTAAGTAAGATTTCCTGAATTTCAAATTATTCTGAAGATCCTTTATAAGCTTAAGGTTTGAATTTTAGACATTTTGATCGAACTAAAATCATGTATTTGATTTTGATCAAAATTGGATAATGATTCTAGGCATAAGGTTTAGCAGTATTTATATTTTGATTTTAATGTTCGTAAGGGGACATAACAATGGTGCCAAACAGTTCTGTCCGTGAAATTAATTTTACCCCTCCCAGGACGGGTATTTTTCTAGTTCTTTCTAATAGATAATGTTTAACTCAATAAGTTGCTAACTATAATCAATCCTCAAAGTATAACATTCATTGTTTTTATTTACAAAATGGTTCCTTAAAGACGGAATATTTTTAGGGGGTAGGCACCAACCCCTGCCAGTCACAATAATACTGAACGCATTATTCTACATGCTCAAATCCTTGTTCTTCTATTCCCATTGAAACGAATGCCTCTTTCCTTGAGAAAGCCCCTTATTTTGATAAGCTCCTACGACTGTCTTAGGCTTTTCAATCCGGGAACACCGTTGGAGCATGAGTGTTGGGTCGAATTTCGTCTGGCTCCATGTCAGAAGCCTTACCACCTTCGATTGCCCTACCAGAAGCTTGTCCCTCTGACGACATTGCTCTCTAGGAAATTAATCGACAAATTAATCGTATCCAAAACATATGTACAGCTTCGGCCTAAAATGACCCAACGACGCTTGACATGATGTAAAACTTAACCAACACTTATTACTAACCCTAAACCCTAACAGCCAATCTTTTTATCAGCTATAAATATCAGTTTCTTGAGTAAATTTCATTAGAAAAATGAATAAAAATTGTTATTAATGGAAATGAAAGGTCAAATTAATTAATTAATTAATTAATTATTATTATTATTTACTCACTAGGAGTTATCACACTGGTCATCGTCAGTGGTCACCCACTGCCGACAACCTGTGGTATTCCCTGGAGTCTGAGTGACAACAAGTCTCCTCAGGCCTCCAGTATGCTCCACCTCTTCTCGTTCATCACCGCTGATGACCTTGCGGTAATCGCAACAGCCACCTACCAACGATTTCCCGCTGATAAGGGCCATTGGTCCCCTCTGGGGCCCGAGTGGCAACAAGCCTTCCCAAGGTCCCAGAGCTGTCCACGCTCTTCCAGTGGAGGTCTGGTTTTGCGCTTTCCCTCCTCGACCCTCTGTCCATAATTTTCGTGGCGTCAGCCTATGCTTGCGCCTCTCTCGTTCGGTTGTATTTTCCCCGGTTCTGTTGTTTTGTGCTTCCATGTGTTTGTTCTCCATTCGTTGCTTATGTGGGTTGGTTTCCGCATTCGAGGACATTTCTCAGGATTGTAGCTGTTTTGATCATTACTGTCCTTTGTATGGTCTCAGTTATCCCTTTGATTCCTATTTCTCCTAGTCTTTTCTCCATGTTTTTGGGGACTGTTCCTAGTGCTCCTATGATTATTGGTGTTATACTGACTTTCTTCATGTTCCATATTCCTTTCAATTCTCTGGCAAGTTCAGTATATTTGCTTCTCTTTTCCGTCTCTTTGATCTTCACTCTGTAGTCTGCTGGAACGGCAAAGTCCACGATTTTGCAGGATTTTTCTTTCTTGTTGATTATTATCATATCCGGTCTCCTTGCTGTTATGGGTTTGTCTGTTTGTACATTCATATCCCATATGATTTTGTGTTTTTCGTTTTCTAGTACAGTTTCTGGTTTGTGTTTGTACCGTTTTCTTGCATATTCGAAATTCAGTTGTTTGCACATTTCCCGGTGTACTTCTTTCCCCATGCTGTCATGTCTGTTCTTGTATTCCCTTTGTGCTAGCTTGCTGCATTCACTTATTATATGATTTATCGTTTCGTCTCTTTGTCCACACAATCTGCATTTGCTGTTTTCCTGGGTTTTATCTATCTTTGCTTTAATAAAGTTTGTCCTAATCGCATTGTTCTGTGCTGCCGTCAGCAGAGATTCCGTTTCTCTGTTCAGGTTTCCTTTTCTTAGCCATGCCCAGCTGTTTTCATTGGCTTCATCGCTTGTGAGTCTTATAAAGCGTCCATGTAGTTGTTTTTCTTCCCACTTTTCCTTTCTTGTCTTTTTGTTTCTGGGTTTAGTGCTTCCGGGGTTGTTTGTTGGGCTGGTGTCTCTTGCTGTGGTGATCAGTCTTTCCGTGTTCTGGGTTACATATTTCTCCAGCTCTTTTTTGGTGTCTTCCACACAGTCTTCTATACTTACCAGTCCTCTACCTCCTTCATTTCTTTTCACGTAGAGTCTGTCCGTGTCGTCTTTTGGGTGCAGTGCATTGTGCATAGTCATTAGTTTTCTAGTTCTTTGGTCAAGGTGCCTGAGTTCTTCTTTGGTCCAGCCTATGAATGGTCCAGAGTATCTTATTAGTGATACAGCCCATGTGTTTATCCCTTTTACTAGGTTTCTGCTATATAGTTTAGTTTCTAAGAGTTTGCTTGTTCTTCGTAGATATTCTTTTCCAATCTTCTCTTTCATTTCTGTATATTTGATTGTGTCCGCTTCCAGAACTCCCAGGTATTTGTAACTATCTTGTTCTCCTAGCGCCCTTATCTCCTCTTGGTTGGGGAGTTCTATACCTTCTGTCTTTTCCAGTTTTCCTCTTTTGATCTCTAGCAGTGCACATTTTTCTATTCCAAACTCCATTTGGATATCCTGGCTGAATATCCTGGTTGTGTTTATCAGCTTTTCCAGTTCTGTTTTGTTTTTTGCAAACAGTTTAAGGTCATCCATGTACATCAGGTGGTTTATTCTTTGTTCTGTATCCGTAAACCTGTATCCGGCATCACACTTTCTGAGTATGTAGTTGAGTGGCATCATGGCTATTATAAACAGTAGTGGTGATAGAGAGTCTCCTTGAAAAATGCCTCTCTGTATTTTTATCTCAGACAGGTATTGTCCTCCGGCTGTCAGTTTTAGTCTCCATGTTTCCATTGCTTTCTGGATGAGATTAATAATCCTGTCTGGTATCTTGTATATTTTTAAGCATTCAATTATCCATGTTTGGGGGATTCTGTCGTAGGCTTTCTTGTAGTCAATCCATGCCATGGTTATGTTCTTTTGTCTGCTCTTCACCTCCTTCAGAGTCTTTTGATCAATGTATAGTAGATCATGTGCACCTCTTTATCCTTTCCGGCATCCTTTTTGTTCCTCGGGGAGCAGTCCACGTTTGTCCAGGGATTGGTAGATTTGTTCTCTCAGTTGTGCTGTGAGAATTTTCCACATTATTGGTAGACATGTTATCGGTCTGTAGTTGCTGGGGGTCGATCCCTTTTTGGGGTCTTTTTGTATTAGTGTTGTTCTTCCTTCCGTCATCCATTCTGGTATGTCTGTTTTGCGGATACACCCGCTCAGTTTCTGCGCTATTCTTTCATGCAGGGTCGTGAATTTTTTAAACCAGTATGCATGTATTCCATCGTGGCCTGGTGCTCTCCAGTTTGCCATTTTTCTTAGGGTTTTCTTGATCGTTTCTTTGTTGATTTCTGTTTCGGTTCCTTCTTCGATTTCTTGCAGTTCATCTTTCATGTTTTTCAACCATTGGGCATTCTTGTTGTGCTTTTTTGGTTCTTCCCATATCTTGCTCCAGAATTGTTTTGTTTCTGTTGGGTTCGGTTGCTCTGTCGTTGTTTTTTCTCCATTTACGTTTTTGTAAAACTGGCTTTCATTGTTTTCAAAGGTCCTGTTCTGTTTGCTCTGTTCTGATTTGTACCTGTATCGTCTCAGTCTTCCTTCTATTGCTGCTATCTTTTGTTTTATTTCTTCATGTTTCTCATTTAGTTTTTCCTTGCGTTTCTGATTTTTGCTTCTTAATCGTTTCATGTCCTCCTTCCTTCTGTTCACGGTTTTAGCTTCTTTCCGAAGTTTGGTGATCTGGGTTTCCAGTCTGATTTCCCATCCAGGTTTTGTCGGTCCTCTCTTTTGTCC
Organism: Sepiola atlantica; assembly: GCA_963556195.1. NCBI lineage: Eukaryota > Metazoa > Mollusca > Cephalopoda > Sepiida > Sepiolidae > Sepiola > Sepiola atlantica. The sequence goes on along the minus strand of OY744528.1, from coordinate 16,865,246 downwards.
ATTCTCTTCGTTTCTTAGTTTCATACTTACCGATTTTGCCCCTGCATATATCAGGTTGTTTAGGTCTGTAATAGTTTCTGTTGGGATGTGTGTGAGGAGTCGGTTTACTCTTTCTGTTTCTGCTTGTAACTTCTTCGCTACTTCATTCCTGAGAGATGGGAGTTTTGTTTTGTTTTCTAACATGTATCGTCTTATGTTCTCCACTTCACTTGCTTCTTTTTCGTTGAGTTCTATCTCAGCAGGTTCTGTGGTTCCGCAGTCTTCTATCTCCCCTGGTTCTGTGATTCCGTAGTCTTCAATCTCTTCAGTTTCAGTGTGTATGTTTTGCCTGTCCTCTTCCTGTGGTCTCTCCTTTGGTGGTGTTTCTTGCTCCATTTCGCTATTAGCCTTCTGTCTGATTTCCGTCAGTTCCATCTCCGAGAACCATCCTCGCTTGAGGATCTGTCTTGCTTGATCTGCTATCCTTTGTTCCGTTGTATGTGGGTCACTAGCAATGTCCCATTCGTTTTCGGTAGCCTCTTTCTATAGGGTAGCGGCTTTTATAGTAGCACTCCATCACCAGTCTGTTCTCTTTCATGGTCCATTTCTTTCTATATCTTTCCAGTTTGCTGTTTTCGCTCTGGTTTACTTGTCTCTGGTCTGTGTCCTTGTCATACCTGGAATCAGAGAGGTTACTTACCTGGTTCTTGTCCGTTGTCTTGTTTCTGAAATGAGAAGGGCCAACATTCGCAGGATGCGGACCGGGTCCCCCATGTTGGCCATCGAGGGAGCACCTGCCCATCATGACACTCAGATATTTCTTCTGAGTCCCACGGCGTTTATTTGTGTTTATAGACATTTATCATGGTTTAGTGTTTGTGGCAACACCAGGCCCAGGCTTAGTTTACCTGTGATCCTGTCAAAGGGATAGTGTTTCTCTCATTTTCATGAAGTTCAAGGTGCACTATCACACATACATAAAGAAACATTTACGAAAAAAAAACTTCAATTCATACGCTCGAGACTTGAAATGTTTATCGCCAGCTGAAAAATAACGGTCAATACTGTTCTCTATCTCTAACGTGACAAGCTTCTTTTTGGAGAGAGGGGGGGGGTTAATAACGTTCAACTCAAAACGCAAAAAATATTATCTCCCGACCGCGAATTGAAATCTCAGAAGCTTCTTATTAGTTAAAATTAAAATTAACAATAAATATAACATTTGTATATCTACCCAAAATACGTCTTCAATTCATACGCTCGAGACTTGAAATGTTTATCGCCAGCTGAAAAATAACGGTCAATACTGTTCTCTATCTCTAACGTGACAAGCTTCTTTTTGGAGAGAGGGGGGGGGGGGTTAATAACGTCCAACTCAAAACGCAAAAAATATTATCTCCCGACCCCGAATTGAAATCTCAGAAGCTTCTTATTAGTTAAAATTAAAATTAACAATAAATATAACATTTGTATATCTACCCAAAATACGTCTTCAATTCATACGCTCGAGACTTGAAATGTTTATCGCCAGCTGAAAAATAACGGTCAATACTGTTCTCTATCTCTAACGTGACAAGCTTCTTTTTGGAGAGAGAGAGAGGGGGGGTGTTAATAACGTTCAACTCAAAACGCAAAAAATATTATCTCCCGACCCCGAATTGAAATCTCAGAAGCTTCTTATTAGTTAAAATTAAAATTAACAATAAATATAACATTTGTATATCTACCCAAAATACGTCTTCAATTCATACGCTCGAGACTTGAAATGTTTATCGCCAGCTGAAAAATAACGGTCAATACTGTTCTCTATCTCTAACGTGACAAGCTTCTTTTTGGAGAGAGGGGGGGGGGGGGTTTAATAACGTTCAACTCAAAACGCAAAAAATATTATCTCCCGACCCCGAATTGAATTCTCAGAAGCTTTTTATTAGTTAAAATTAAAATTAACAATAAATATAACATTTGTATATCTACCCAAAATACGTCTTCAATTCATACGCTCGAGACTTGAAATGTTTATCGCCAGCTGAAAAATAACGGTCAATACTGTTCTCTATCTCTAACGTGACAAGCTTCTTTTTGGAGAGAGGGGGGGGGGTTAATAACGTTCAACTCAAAACGCAAAAAATATTATCTCCCGACCCCGAATTGAAATCTCAGAAGCTTCTTATTAGTTAAAATTAAAATTAACAATACATATAACATTTGTATATCTACCCAAAATACGTCTTCAATTCATACGCTCAAGACTTGAAATGTTTATCGCCAGCTGAAAAATAACGGTCAATACTGTTCTCTATCTCTAACGTGACAAGCTTCTTTTTGGAGAGAGAGGGGGGGGGTTAATAACGTTCAACTCAAAACGCAAAAAATATTATCTCCCGACCCCGAATTGAAATCTCAGAAGCTTCTTATTAGTTAAAATTAAAATTAACAATAAATATAACATTTGTATATCTACCCAAAATACGTCTTCAATTCATACGCTCGAGACTTGAAATGTTTATCGCCAGCTGAAAAATAACGGTCAATACTGTTCTCTATCTCTAACGTGACAAGCTTCTTTTTGGAGAGAGGGGGGGGGTTAATAACGTTCAACTCAAAACGCAAAAAATATTATCTCCCGACCCCGAATTGAATTCTCAGAAGCTTTTTATTAGTTAAAATTAAAATTAACAATAAATATAACATTTGTATATCTACCCAAAATACGTCTTCAATTCATACGCTCGAGACTTGAAATGTTTATCGCCAGCTGAAAAATAACGGTCAATACTGTTCTCTATCTCTAACGTGACAAGCTTCTTTTTGGAGAGAGGGGGGGGGGGGGTTAATAACGTTCAACTCAAAACGCAAAAAATATTATCTCCCGACCCCGAATTGAAATCTCAGAAGCTTCTTATTAGTTAAAATTAAAATTAACAATACATATAACATTTGTATATCTACCCAAAATACGTCTTCAATTCATACGCTCGAGACTTGAAATGTTTATCGCCAGCTGAAAAATAACGGTCAATACTGTTCTCTATCTCTAACGTGACAAGCTTCTTTTTGGAGAGAGAGGGGGGGTGTTAATAACGTTCAACTCAAAACGCAAAAAATATTATCTCCCGACCCCGAATTGAAATCTCAGAAGCTTCTTATTAGTTAAAATTAAAATTAACAATAAATATAACATTTGTATATCTACCCAAAATACGTCTTCAATTCATACGCTCGAGACTTGAAATGTTTATCGCCAGCTGAAAAATAACGGTCAATACTGTTCTCTATCTCTAACGTGACAAGCTCTTTTTGGAGAGAGGGGGGGGGGGTTAATAACGTTCAACTCAAAACGCAAAAAATATTATCTCCCGACCCCGAATTGAAATCTCAGAAGCTTCTTATTAGTTAAAATTAAAATTAACAATAAATATAACATTTGTATATCTACCCAAAATACGTCTTCAATTCATACGCTCGAGACTTGAAATGTTTATCGCCAGCTGAAAAATAACGGTCAATACTGTTCTCTATCTCTAACGTGACAAGCTTCTTTTTGGAGAGAGGGGGGGGTTAATAACGTTCAACTCAAAACGCAAAAAATATTATCTCCCGACCGCGAATTGAAATCTCAGAAGCTTCTTATTAGTTAAAATTAAAATTAACAATAAATATAATATTTGTATATCTACCCAAAATACGTCTTCAATTCATACGCTCGAGACTTGAAATGTTTATCGCCAGCTGAAAAATAACGGTCAATACTGTTCTCTATCTCTAACGTGACAAGCTTCTTTTTGGAGAGAGGGGGGGGGTTAATAACGTTCAACTCAAAACGCAAAAAATATTATCTCCCGACCCCGAATTGAATTCTCAGAAGCTTTTTATTAGTTAAAATTAAAATTAACAATAAATATAACATTTGTATATCTACCCAAAATACGTCTTCAATTCATACGCTCGAGACTTGAAATGTTTATCGCCAGCTGAAAAATAACGGTCAATACTGTTCTCTATCTCTAACGTGACAAGCTTCTTTTTGGAGAGAGGGGGGGGGGGGTTAATAACGTTCAACTCAAAACGCAAAAAATATTATCTCCCGACCCCGAATTGAAATCTCAGAAGCTTCTTATTAGTTAAAATTAAAATTAACAATACATATAACATTTGTATATCTACCCAAAATACGTCTTCAATTCATACGCTCGAGACTTGAAATGTTTATCGCCAGCTGAAAAATAACGGTCAATACTGTTCTCTATCTCTAACGTGACAAGCTTCTTTTTGGAGAGAGGGGGGGGGGGTTAATAACGTCCAACTCAAAACGCAAAAAATATTATCTCCCGACCCCGAATTGAAATCTCAGAAGCTTCTTATTAGTTAAAATTAAAATTAACAATAAATATAACATTTGTATATCTACCCAAAATACGTCTTCAATTCATACGCTCGAGACTTGAAATGTTTATCGCCAGCTGAAAAATAACGGTCAATACTGTTCTCTATCTCTAACGTGACAAGCTTCTTTTTGGAGAGAGGGGGGGGGGGGTTTATAACGTTCAACTCAAAACGCAAAAAATATTATCTCCCGACCCCGAATTGAAATCTCAGAAGCTTCTTATTAGTTAAAATTAAAATTAACAATAAATATAATATTTGTATATCTACCCAAAATACGTCTTCAATTCATACGCTCGAGACTTGAAATGTTTATCGCCAGCTGAAAAATAACGGTCAATACTGTTCTCTATCACTAACGTGACAAGCTTCTTTTTGGAGAGAGGGGGGGGGGTTAATAACGTTCAACTCAAAACGCAAAAAATATTATCTCCCGACCCCGAATTGAAATCTCAGAAGCTTCTTATTAGTTAAAATTAAAATTAACAATAAATATAACATTTGTATATCTACCCAAAATACGTCTTCAATTCATACGCTCGAGACTTGAAATGTTTATCGCCAGCTGAAAAATAACGGTCAATACTGTTCTCTATCTCTAACGTGACATCTTCTTTTTGGAGAGAGAGGAGGGGGGTTTATAACGTTCAACTCAAAACGCAAAAAATATTATCTCCCGACCCCGAATTGAAATCTCAGAAGCTTCTTATTAGTTAAAATTAAAATTAACAATAAATATAACATTTGCATATCTACCCAAAATACGTCTTCAATTCATACGCTCGAGACTTGAAATGTTTATCGCCAGCTGAAAAATAACGGTCAATACTGTTCTCTATCTCTAACGTGACAAGCTTCTTTTTAGAGAGAGGGGGGGGGGGTAATAACGTTCAACTCAAAACGCAAAAAATATTATCTCCCGACCCCGAATTGAAATCTCAGAAGCTTCTTATTAGTTAAAATTAAAATTAACAATAAATATAACATTTGTATATCTACCCAAAATACGTCTTCAATTCATACGCTCGAGACTTGAAATGTTTATCGCCAGCTGAAAAATAACGGTCAATACTGTTCTCTATCTCTAACGTGACATCTTCTTTTTGGAGAGAGAGGAGGGGGGTTTATAACGTTCAACTCAAAACGCAAAAAATATTATCTCCCGACCCCGAATTGAAATCTCAGAAGCTTCTTATTAGTTAAAATTAAAATTAACAATAAATATAACATTTGCATATCTACCCAAAATACGTCTTCAATTCATACGCTCGAGACTTGAAATGTTTATCGCCAGCTGAAAAATAACGGTCAATACTGTTCTCTATCTCTAACGTGACAAGCTTCTTTTTAGAGAGAGGGGGGGGGGGTAATAACGTTCAACTCAAAACGCAAAAAATATTATCTCCCGACCCCGAATTGAAATCTCAGAAGCTTCTTATTAGTTAAAATTAAAATTAACAATAAATATAACATTTGTATATCTACCCAAAATACGTCTTCAATTCATACGCTCGAGACTTGAAATGTTTATCGCCAGCTGAAAAATAACGGTCAATACTGTTCTCTATCTCTAACGTGACAAGCTTCTTTTTGGAGAGAGAGGGGGGGGGGGTTAATAACGTTCAACTCAAAACGCAAAAAATATTATCTCCCGACCCCGAATTGAAATCTCAGAAGCTTCTTATTAGTTAAAATTAAAATTAACAATAAATATAACATTTGTATATCTACCCAAAATACGTCTTCAATTCATACGCTCGAGACTTGAAATGTTTATCGCCAGCTGAAAAATAACGGTCAATACTGTTCTCTATCTCTAACGTGACAAGCTTCTTTTTGGAGAGAGAGGGGGGGGGGTTAATAACGTTCAACTCAAAACGCAAAAAATATTATCTCCCGACCCCGAATTGAAATCTCAGAAGCTTCTTATTAGTTAAAATTAAAATTAACAATAAATATAACATTTGTATATCTACCAAAAATACGTCTTCAATTCATACGCTCGAGACTTGAAATGTTTATCGCCAGCTGAAAAATAACGGTCAATACTGTTCTCTATCTCTAACGTGACAAGCTTCTTTTTGGAGAGAGATTAGGGGGGTTTATAACGTTCAACTCAAAACGCAAAAAATATTATCTCCCGACCCCGAATTGAAATCTCAGAAGCTTCTTATTAGTTAAAATTAAAATTAACAATAAATATAACATTTGTATATCTACCCAAAATACGTCTTCAATTCATACGCTCGAGACTTGAAATGTTTATCGCCAGCTGAAAAATAACGGTCAATACTGTTCTCTATCTCTAACGTGACAAGCTTCTTTTTAGAGAGAGGGGGGGGGGTAATAACGTTCAACTCAAAACGCAAAAAATATTATCTCCCGACCCCGAATTGAAATCTCAGAAGCTTCTTATTAGTTAAAATTAAAATTAACAATAAATATAACATTTGTATATCTACCCAAAATACGTCTTCAATTCATACGCTCGAGACTTGAAATGTTTATCGCCAGCTGAAAAATAACGGTCAATACTGTTCTCTATCTCTAACGTGACAAGCATCTTTTTGGAGAGAGAGGGGGGGGGGGGTTAATAACGTTCAACTCAAAACGCAAAAAATATTATCTCCCGACCCCGAATTGAAATCTCAGAAGCTTCTTATTAGTTAAAATTAAAATTAACAATAAATATAACATTTGTATATTACCCAAAATACGTCTTCAATTCATACGCTCGAGACTTGAAATGTTTATCGCCAGCTGAAAAATAACGGTCAATACTGTTCTCTATCTCTAACGTGACAAGCTTCTTTTTGGAGAGAGGGGGGGGGGGGTTTATAACGTTCAACTCAAAACGCAAAAAATATTATCTCCCGACCCCGAATTGAAATCTCAGAAGCTTCTTATTAGTTAAAATTAAAATTAACAATAAATATAATATTTGTATATCTACCCAAAATACGTCTTCAATTCATACGCTCGAGACTTGAAATGTTTATCGCCAGCTGAAAAATAACGGTCAATACTGTTCTCTATCACTAACGTGACAAGCTTCTTTTTGGAGAGAGGGGGGGGGGTTAATAACGTTCAACTCAAAACGCAAAAAATATTATCTCCCGACCCCGAATTGAAATCTCAGAAGCTTCTTATTAGTTAAAATTAAAATTAACAATAAATATAACATTTGTATATCTACCCAAAATACGTCTTCAATTCATACGCTCGAGACTTGAAATGTTTATCGCCAGCTGAAAAATAACGGTCAATACTGTTCTCTATCTCTAACGTGACATCTTCTTTTTGGAGAGAGAGGAGGGGGGTTTATAACGTTCAACTCAAAACGCAAAAAATATTATCTCCCGACCCCGAATTGAAATCTCAGAAGCTTCTTATTAGTTAAAATTAAAATTAACAATAAATATAACATTTGCATATCTACCCAAAATACGTCTTCAATTCATACGCTCGAGACTTGAAATGTTTATCGCCAGCTGAAAAATAACGGTCAATACTGTTCTCTATCTCTAACGTGACAAGCTTCTTTTTAGAGAGAGGGGGGGGGGGGGTAATAACGTTCAACTCAAAACGCAAAAAATATTATCTCCCGACCCCGAATTGAAATCTCAGAAGCTTCTTATTAGTTAAAATTAAAATTAACAATAAATATAACATTTGTATATCTACCCAAAATACGTCTTCAATTCATACGCTCGAGACTTGAAATGTTTATCGCCAGCTGAAAAATAACGGTCAATACTGTTCTCTATCTCTAACGTGACATCTTCTTTTTGGAGAGAGAGGAGGGGGGTTTATAACGTTCAACTCAAAACGCAAAAAATATTATCTCCCGACCCCGAATTGAAATCTCAGAAGCTTCTTATTAGTTAAAATTAAAATTAACAATAAATATAACATTTGCATATCTACCCAAAATACGTCTTCAATTCATACGCTCGAGACTTGAAATGTTTATCGCCAGCTGAAAAATAACGGTCAATACTGTTCTCTATCTCTAACGTGACAAGCTTCTTTTTAGAGAGAGGGGGGGGGGGTAATAACGTTCAACTCAAAACGCAAAAAATATTATCTCCCGACCCCGAATTGAAATCTCAGAAGCTTCTTATTAGTTAAAATTAAAATTAACAATAAATATAACATTTGTATATCTACCCAAAATACGTCTTCAATTCATACGCTCGAGACTTGAAATGTTTATCGCCAGCTGAAAAATAACGGTCAATACTGTTCTCTATCTCTAACGTGACAAGCTTCTTTTTGGAGAGAGAGGGGGGGGGGTTAATAACGTTCAACTCAAAACGCAAAAAATATTATCTCCCGACCCCGAATTGAAATCTCAGAAGCTTCTTATTAGTTAAAATTAAAATTAACAATAAATATAACATTTGTATATCTACCCAAAATACGTCTTCAATTCATACGCTCGAGACTTGAAATGTTTATCGCCAGCTGAAAAATAACGGTCAATACTGTTCTCTATCTCTAACGTGACAAGCTTCTTTTTGGAGAGAGGGGGGGGGGTTAATAACGTCCAACTCAAAACGCAAAAAATATTATCTCCCGACCCCGAATTGAAATCTCAGAAGCTTCTTATTAGTTAAAATTAAAATTAACAATAAATATAACATTTGTATATCTACCCAAAATACGTCTTCAATTCATACGCTCGAGACTTGAAATGTTTATCGCCAGCTGAAAAATAACGGTCAATACTGTTCTCTATCTCTAACGTGACAAGCTTCTTTTTGGAGAGAGGGGGGGGGGTTTATAACGTTCAACTCAAAACGCAAAAAATATTATCTCCCGACCCCGAATTGAAATCTCAGAAGCTTCTTATTAGTTAAAATTAAAATTAACAATAAATATAACATTTGTATATCTACCCAAAATACGTCTTCAATTCATACGCTCGAGACTTGAAATGTTTATCGCCAGCTGAAAAATAACGGTCAATACTGTTCTCTATCTCTAACGTGACAAGCTTCTTTTTAGAGAGAGGGGGGGGGGGGTAATAACGTTCAACTCAAAACGCAAAAAATATTATCTCCCGACCCCGAATTGAAATCTCAGAAGCTTCTTATTAGTTAAAATTAAAATTAACAATAAATATAACATTTGTATATCTACCCAAAATACGTCTTCAATTCATACGCTCGAGACTTGAAATGTTTATCGCCAGCTGAAAAATAACGGTCAATACTGTTCTCTATCTCTAACGTGACAAGCTTCTTTTTGGAGAGAGAGGGGGTGGGGGGGTTAATAACGTTCAACTCAAAACGCAAAAAATATTATCTCCCGACCCCGAATTGAAATCTCAGAAGCTTCTTATTAGTTAAAATTAAAATTAACAATAAATATAACATTTGTATATCTACCCAAAATACGTCTTCAATTCATACGCTCAAGACTTGAAATGTTTATCGCCAGCTGAAAAATAACGGTCAATACTGTTCTCTATCTCTAACGTGACAAGCATCTTTTTGGAGAGAGAGGGGGGGGGGTTAATAACGTTCAACTCAAAACGCAAAAAATATTATCTCCCGACCCCGAATTGAAATCTCAGAAGCTTCTTATTAGTTAAAATTAAAATTAACAATACATATAACATTTGTATATCTACCAAAAATACGTCTTCAATTCATACGCTCGAGACTTGAAATGTTTATCGCCAGCTGAAAAATAACGGTCAATACTGTTCTCTATCTCTAACGTGACAAGCTTCTTTTTGGAGAGAGGGGGGGGGGGGTAATAACGTTCAACTCAAAACGCAAAAAATATTATCTCCCGACCCCGAATTGAAATCTTCTGAGTCACGTTAGAGATAGAGAACAGTATTGACCGTTATTTTTCAGCTGGCGATAAACATTTCAAGTCTCGAGCGTATGAATTGAAGACGTATTTTGGGTAGATATACAAATGTTATATTTATTGTTAATTTTAATTTTAACTAATAAGAAGCTTCTGAGATTTCAATTCGGGGTCGGGAGATAATATTTTTTGCGTTTTGAGTTGAACGTTATTAACCCCCCCCCCCCTCTCTCCAAAAAGAAGCTTGTCACGTTAGAGATAGAGAACAGTATTGACCGTTATTTTTCAGCTGGCGATAAACATTTCAAGTCTCGAGCGTATGAATTGAAGACGTATTTTGGGTAGATATACAAATGTTATATTTATTGTTAATTTTAATTTTAACTAATAAGAAGCTTCTGAGATTTCAATTCGGGGTCGGGAGATAATATTATTTGCGTTTTGAGTTGAACGTTATTAACCCCCCCCCCCCCTCTCTCCAAAAAGAAGCTTGTCACGTTAGAGATAGAGAACAGTATTGACCGTTATTTTTCAGCTGGCGATAAACATTTCAAGTCTCGAGCGTATGAATTGAAGACGTATTTTGGGTAGATATACAAATGTTATATTTATTGTTAATTTTAATTTTAACTAATAAGAAGCTTCTGAGATTTCAATTCGGGGTCGGGAGATAATATTTTTTTTTTTTTTTTTTAACTCAATATCTTATGACTTTAATTTAATAATTATGTTTGAAATAGTTCCCAAAAACTTATATTTATCTTTCAAGGGATTTTTACAAGTAATTTTCCCAAAGTTCAAAATTCACTGCATTTTTGGGGTTTTCAGCCGCCGTGATTACATAATTTATTTATTTTTCACACGTAAATATGCAGTTTTTTTTTATTTTTTTTTTAAAGATTACGTTTAGGCTTTTATCTTTCAAACACAAGAGGCGGCCATTTTTGCACGTGCCTGGTGTGTATATGTATATGTGTAGGTGTATATATATATATATATATATATATATATATATATATATAATTATCTTTTTTATTTATTTATTTATTTTTATTTATTTATCAATTATTCATTATTATTTATTTATTTATTTTTTATTTATCTATAATAATAATAATAATAATAATAATAATAATAATAATGATAATAATAATAATAATAATAATGATAATAATTGCTACTGATGATTCATGTGAAAAAAGTTGAAATGGATAAAAATCTTGTTAATGTTGTTGAATTTATAAATTTAATGTTACATTTTCATGAGTTTAATAAAATCCTCCATAATGAAAATTGTTAAGAGCATTGAAGAGCAAACCATATAAAAACGTGCTTATCAGCCATGGGCAAACTGAATAGTAAAAAAAAAAACCAACAACAAAAAAATAATATATAAAATATAAAGAAATATAAAAGAATATAAAGAAATATAAAATAATATAAAGAAATAGAAAAAATAGAAGAAAAAAAACAAAACAATAATATATCAGATGAGAAATTGCATTTACTTCGTAGCTATAAAAATGTCTAACATACAAGATGCTTTAAGCAAGATTAAAAATGTTAACTAGTCGGAGGAATTGCGTCAGAGACTATTGCACAAAAACAAAGCAACTATAAATAAAAATGTTAAAAATAAGAAAGTAGCCATTATGAAGAGAGATGAATTGTTTTAAGTATGTTCTGCTTGAGTTGAGCTTTAAATATCAAGATGGCGAATGTGAATGCAAGTGTTGAGCTCTTCATTGCAATAAACGAAGAAAAGAAAAGAAAGTTGAATGGGGAGAAGAAGAAGAAGAAAAAGAAGAAGAAGAAGAGGAAGAAGAAGAAGAAGAAGAAGAAGAAGAAGAAGAAGAAGAAGAAAGTCATCAACAGAACGCTAAGTACTTAGATACGGTGAGTCGGATCTCAGAAAAGAAAATTGAATGGGGAGAAGAAGAAGAAGAAGAAGAAAAAGAAGAAGAAGAAGAAGAAGGAGAAGAAGAAGGAGAAGAGGAAGAAGAGGAAGAAGAAGAAGAAGAAGAAGAAGAAGAAGAAGAAAGTCATCAACAGAACGCTAAGTACTTAGATACGGTGAGTCGGATCTCAGAAAAGAAAATTCAGGTGAAATTGCCGCTAGAAATAAAATTTTAAATGCTTGAAATATGTTAAATACTAGTTGTACACGCCCGGCGTTGTCCGGGAATCTTTTTACTTTTTAATGCAAAATTAATTAGAGATTTTTTTTTTTATTTACTCCTCGCGGAGTTAGGCACAAGGCCAGTTTTATCTTACTCCCACAAGTAAGATGTGACCCAAGATCGGGTCGAGCAAGTGGGGTTAAAAGCCAGCGCTCGAGAGGTGAGCACTCTGGCCATTTAAAAATTGCCTGGGCAGCCCCGTCGGCATTCCCCGGTAGGGGCGCCTCAGACAGTAAGCAATAAACTTACTCCTTCCCAAAGAGGGGAGGTGAAGCCTGGGAGGGTGGACCTCCTAGAACTGCACAGGACAGGCGTGCAGTATCCATCGGAACAGATACTACACTTGAATCTGTAAATATTTGATTTTTATATACAAGAGAGTGATGTACCATCATCATATTCGGTTTAACATCCATTTTACATGGTGACATGTATTGAACGGCTTTTAGAAATTGACTTCCAAACTAACCTACCTCTGTCCAGGTGTTTATTTATCCCTCTTTCTCTCAAGTCTATCCTTATTACTTCCTCATATGTTTTCCTTAGCCTTCCTCTTCAAACTGACCCTGTTAACTCAACTGTTTTACATATACTACATATTCTCAGCTTATCTACTACCCGTCTCTGATGACTTCTAAACTTTTCATTTCTAATGGAATTTTCCACTATTCAAGCCTTGTGTTTACTTTAACCATACGTGGAGAATACCGTTTTTAACATTATTTTCACGCACCTACATCAAAATATTGTTATACGGCGCGATTTTCAGATTGGTGCCCAATATCAATGTAAGACAACTCTAATCACCCTTTTTATGGAAATCGCTCCAGACAAGGCATGAAGCCACTTTATGTAAGAAGCTAAAAACAATTACCACTTCAAAGTAAAAAACTAGCAAACATAAGTGTTAAGTAGATAGATTTCGACCCTTTTGTCAGAAACATTGTTCATGGAATTTGAGAACTAAAGGACAAAATAAGGAGAGCGAGAATTACGAGGTTGCCGAAAGTAAACTCACTCTCCTTTTTCTTGGCCTTTTGGCTAAGATCAAAGTGTAGTATCTGTTCCAATGGATACTACACCCCATAAACTGGTATTGTCTTGGACTTCGGGGCTTGATTTACGCTGGTCTGTGGGTCGGTCCTGTGCAGTTCTAGGAGGTCCACCCTCCCAGGCTTTGCCTCCCCTCTTTGGGGAGGAGTAAGTTTATTGCTTACTGCCTGAAGCGCCCCTACCGGGAAATGCCGACGGGGCTGCCCAGGCAATTTTTAATGGCCAGAGTACTCACTTTCTTGGGCGCTGGTTTTTCAAACCCAACTTTCCCGACCCGACCTTGGGTCACATCTTACCTTGTGGGAGTAAGATAAAAATGGCCTTGTGCCTAACCTCCTAGAGAGGAGGTAAATAAATACTCTCCTAAACTTACACTATTACACTAAGAAGCTACTAAAACTGACTTTCACTCTAGATCTAAAATGGTAGACTTATATCCAATATGTTTCTAAGATAACTGAAAAAATTGTTGGACCATTTTATGACACTAGAAAGTATCTGAGTCCTGCTGAAATCGTCTGCCTATACAAGAGTCAGATTATTTTCTTAATGGAAATCGCCCCAGACAATGCATAAAGCCACTTGATGTAAGAAGCTAAAAATAGCCAGTGTTAAGTAGATAGATTTCGACCCAGAAAACAGCAATTCTTCCCCCTTTTTCAGAAACATTGCTCATGGAATTTGAGAACTAAAGGACAAAATAAGGGAAGCAAGAGTTACGAGGCTGCTTAAAATAAACCCAAGGTCCACTTTCGACTGTCATAAACTTAGAAATCCAAACATTTCCCTTCTTCCCTTAAAACACAAACTAGTCATCACCGTTTTTGTTTGCAGATATTCCTCGCTTAAAACATCAGCTAATCGACATTGAAACCAATCTATTTCATACAACGCTTTCCTCTCCACTTCAAAAAACAAATATATCGGTGCAATTTTGTTGAGTAGTTATGGTATTAAAGTCTTACGTCCCCCCTCCCACGAGATACTGCCAACTTCAAGGATGCTTCATGTCGAATTTGGTGCAATTTTGTTGAGTAGTTATGTAGCATATAAGTGACTAATACACAGACACACACAAAAATGCTCAATTATGGGTTAGAAGAAAAGCGTAAATATTTCTTACATGTTTCGTCTCCCATCTTTTCTGCGACATACTATCAGTACTTTCATCTCTTCTCTGGGCCATTAACTCAGAAATAGTACGGAAAAGAAGTTAAAAGAATATCTACTTTCAGTGTAGGTCGAACACACCTACGGTCAATACGGAGCTTCTGCATTATGGCAACGAACCAAATTTCTTTCCTTATTTCTAGAAGAGTGACTCGAAAGGGGAGATAATTGGATTTTTTACGGGGTCTCATAACGAAACGATTATATTCAATTTTTTTTCTTACGGGAAAACCGTAACACAGATGGAGCAGCAAAAGAATTTGTAAGAAAACACATTAAAAAAAAACAGTATTTTTGTAATAAAATACATTAAGAAACGGTATTAAAATGGAAATAAATTAGATTTATTTAAGTAACTTTAACATCACATAAAATATAATAATATAAATGATTTGAAAAAAGTTTTACACTGAGTACAATTCAACTCTCTGAGAGAGAATACTTCCCATATAAAGTACAATTCAACTATCTGGGAGAGAATACTTCCCATATAAAGTACATATTTATAAAAAAAAGGTTTTACACTGGGTACAATTGCTAAAATCTACTAACTTTGCCTTATTTTTAGTTAGATATAGAATGTCTTGAAGATTTAACTCATTGACATCCATTTTCGGAAAATTAAGAAAAGAATTAAGACAGTTTGAATTATCTCCCCTTCCGAAAAAAATTAAAATTATCTCCCTTTTCGATTCACTCTTCTAGAAATAGGGAAGAAAAGTTGGTTCGTTGCCATAATGCATAAACAGCAATATATCAAAACAAAACTGCTTGGCTTTGACCAATCTGTTGTATTACAACGATTTAACAAGGGATTTGTTATTTACGTAACATTTTTAGGATTGGTGAATTATTAGTTTGAAACTCAAAAACTGCTGGCACTGAAAACAAATTTCTGCTTCAGTGGCGTTAAGCAGCGCCAATTAAATAAAGATAAATCCTTCGATAGAAAAACGGTAAGTTTTAGAAAAACAAATAATCAGGAAATTTTTCTGCAAATTAATAAAGATGTCACCAAATACTGAATAATTTTCTTTAATATAAAAGTTAATTTAGAGGAGTACTAGAAGGCTATCACAATGCAAGAAATGGAAATGTGTCGGCGTTGAGAAGTAAGACAAAAACGAGTGATTTTTTTGTGTTTTTTTTATAGTAAATCTTACTTAATTATTGTTACACCGGCCGTTCTTACACAGGAGAAACTACACCGGTTGTCACTATAAATAGTGCGAGTCACCAGAGACACAGAGAAGGCAAAGCGCAGTCTTGTAACTGTCTAGCCAAGTGCTAGTCACTTTCTTACTTTGTTAATACACTTGTTAAACCAACCCTCGACTTGACTTCCTTTATTTATTATTTACTGTGGGACAACTATTACACAGTGATCTAATGGTTGTGACCGTGTTCCATAATATATTTCGAGGAAAGACCTCTTTATAAAATGGTAGGTATTTCAAATTTCTAAAATCAATGCGGAATGGTAATATTATTTATATGCTTATACCGCAGTAAATATTAATGTCCCCTGCAGCAAATAAAATAAAACTAAATTTTTTTTTCAAAATTTCTTATAAAAGTTAATATTTGTTTGTTTGTGTGTTGTAGAACATTCAAATAAGTTTCAATAACGGTAAATTCTTTCAAGGAATCTTAAGAAACCATTGGCATTTTTTTTCGATTCTATCTAGAGTTACTTCAGGTAATTATCGGTTAGGTCCATGAAATAGCTGAAATATATTAGAACGTACAGAAACGAAATTCATTTTTTTCAATAGATTTTAGTCATTTCATAAAACAAAAATACAATGAAACAAAAGAATATCTCAGTGAAGAATGTATTTTTAAAAAACTTTAAACATTAAAATAATTATTTTTATTTGTATTTTTAAAATTTTAAATAATTTTCTTTTTTTTTTTAATAATTCGAATTCGTTAAATCCAAATTTTCTTTTTACAGCTGTCTGTAAGCAACCTAGTTTTTTTTTTGTAACAACACAGCAAAAGCAGTTTTTTTTATTACTTGTGCTCATATTATAAATATTGTTTTTAACTTTTCTTTCAAGGCAAATATTGTTAACATGACTATATTTGAAATTATTATTTACTTATAAAAAACAAAAAACCCTTCTGACTCCAGCAATAAAGTTCCACATAGGCAATGCCAGGTGATTACCGCTAGTATTTCAATATTTTAAAAGAGGCAAATTTATCAAGTAAAGTTGATAGTAAGAAAACGATGAACATGTGTTTATTATTTTATAAACAGTACACTGGACTTTATGAAAGTGATATGGTGTAATGATTGGCAAGCCGAGTTACAGTTCTGTCGGGGCTCCTGCATTCATTTTACATTGCAGCTGTAAGCCTAATTTATCTAAAGAACCAATAAATGCATACTCAGGTTTATCTATGTTCAATTTGACAAAAGGTTCGCCGTTGTCTGGCTGTGCTTATGCTAAGTCTCCACGGTTGTGGGATTGATTGTGTCAATTATCCACTGTTTATGGTCTTGCCTAATGGTTTCTTTCCATGTCTACCTAGGGCGCCCAGCTTTCTTTTTTGCTGTCCAGTCTTAGGTCTCTGCATGTGATGATATACCCCTTGCTTCTTTGAACATGCCCGAACCAGCGAAGACGGTTTTCCCTTATCAAGTTTTGGAATGGTCAATCTCTCAAGTAGAGTGTCTGACCTAATGTTCTAAATCTGGTCTGGCTTTACATTGCATATCCACCTAATCATTGCTCTGTCATTTCTCTAGAGTCGAGCAAGTGAGGCCTGGGTGAGGGTCCAACACTCACTGCCATACAGTATCACGCTTCTCACACAGCTATCATAGACCTTATCCCTGGTAATAATTGGGATGGCACAGGAGAAGACTGCAATAAAATCTATAGATATTCTAATACATTTTTTTATGGAAATCGCTCCAGACAAGGCATGAAGCCACATAATGTAAGGAGCTAACAAGAACGAAAGATGATTATCGCAAAGACAGGAGATGCCTATTGGCCTGAGTCTTGTAAAGACCAAGGTTATAGGTAGAAATAAAACAGTCAGCAGGAAGAGAGTTCCACAAGCCTGCAGTTCTGGAATAGGAAGCTGTATTACAATGAGGTATCAAAACAGCGAATTAGTGGAGGCCATTAGATCAACAAGTCAAACGAGCTGAAACAAAAGAAGCGGGGAATAGATTACATCATTCTGAAGAACCCATGCCATGATAATATTTATAGAAAAGACTGAGACTGTGAAAGAGAGAGGGGGCAAAGAAGAAGAACGTGTAGCGCCAATCAAATTACAGATACTTTTCTGCACCTTATCAAGAACCCTCAACTTGGGCAGATATTCACCAGACCAAAAATGACAACAGTGCTAGGCTACTTGTTCTAAAGAAAGATGAAACCTTGAAGAATACGGGTTGCGGTGGATGGGGTATGCTTCATAAACGATTGAATGCACCCATTTCATAAATTGCAACAACCTGTCAAACAATTACCCGGAAGGAATAGAAGGATTTTTTAAATCAAAATTTACTCCTCTAGATCCGCCGTATTCTCTCTCTCTCTCTCTCTCTCTCTCTCTCTCTCTCTCTCTCTCTCTCTCTCTCATATATATATATATATATATATATATATATATATATATATATATATATATATATATATATATATATATGTCAGGTTCATATTATATTCCAATAACCATGTTTTTATTTTATTATTTTTATTTTTCACATTTCCAAAAAACATAACATTTCTGTGAGATATATTTTTTACGGTCGGTTTCATTTGTCTTGTGCCAAACAACATTTTTATGCCAATATCGTCTCTGCAACATTACAGAATCATCAGAAAAATTCACAAAGAGTAAAAAGTTCTTGGATTAAAGTGTCTTAAAAAATCCTACACTATACAGTGGCTCATTTATATATATATATATATATATATATATATATATATATATATATATATATATATATATATATATATATTAAAGTAAGTATTAATTATTTTTACCTACAGAGATCGATGTTTCATGCTTACGCAATCTTCAGTGATGGGGATGTTAATTCACATCGGTTGGAGGGCACGGACCCGGTTTTTACAAATCGCCATTGATTCGTAGTCGCGTGTCTTACCCTGCATATTAACAGGTTGACCGTGTGAAAAATGTGGCTCTTCACCATATACGATATATTATTGAGAAAGAAAACCAGTAAAGTTACGCAAGGTGAAGAATTACCAATTCAAGAACAGTAACATTTAAAAGACTGCAATAAAATTTATAGATATCGGAATACATTTGGGATACTTGTTTTGAAGAAAGATGAAACCTTGAAGAATATGGGTTGCAAGGCGGCGGGGGGGGGGGAGATATGCTTCATAAAAGATTGAACGAATCCATGTCATAAATTTCAGGAACCTTTTAACAGACAAATAAAAAAAAAATATTGGATAAATAATTGAGCGTTTAAGATTGTAATCATTGCTGAATTTCAGTCAAACCAAAAAAAAATGGATTACGAAAAAAAAAGATAAAAGAATAAATAAAAAACGAAATGTTTGCATTTGACGAGTACAATTCGCCGGCTTCTGAAATTTCAGATGACAGCAATTATTTTGAGAATGAAGAGTATCAAATGATATCAAGAGTGAAGGGGTGGGGGAATTATTCTCAAAGACTGACTATTCATGGACGTATGCACAGATGCAAGCTGGAGACGCACGGGCTCAATTTTCTACAAGTAAGCGCCATTTTGAAAAGCAAAACAAAAAAAAAAGCGTCTTGAATTAATTTTATATTATAAGATCTGAAGGAGTGATTGTGCTTCAGAAATTGTTCTTGGAAATAAACGGTAAAAATAATTACATGAACAGAAGAAAAAAATTACATTGTTGAGTAAAAAAGAAATGAATTTGATTGTAAAATCATTGAAATATTAAATAGCATATTAACTGAAGTTCTGAAACGAATTTTTAAGATGAAAATAAAAGAAGAGTTCTTAAAGAACTCTTCTTTTATTTTCATCTTAAAAATTGATGCAAATTAATTTGAAATAAATAATTATAGATGTTATTGAAAATGGCATTATTTATTCTTGCTGCAGAAATGGCATGTAAGCGTTTTCTTACAAAATACAGTTAAAAGAAAGAAGTCATACATGAGCCGGAGGATGGGCACATATTTTGCTTTGCAGTTAAACATATTAAGAAACGGAAAGAAATGTCAACATGAACATAAAATATAATTATTTCTATAAGATTTTTTTACTTTACAGAAACTAGAAACCGCAAACAATTAATTTTTTTTTTTAAATGAATAAAATCAATTTAATTATAAGCTTAGACTTTCGGCAAAGAAACTTGCCTTCATCAGAGCTAGACTTTTTCTCTCTCTTTTTCTTTCGCTGGTATTAGTCCCAGAAGGGTTGACCCTCCTGTGACAACAGAAAAATATACGTCTAATGTTGCTGACACAAGGCTTTAAATAAAAAAAAATTAATTCTTTATCGTTTCTGATTTCTATAAAAAGAAAAAAATCTTATCCCTTACGAAACCATTTTCAAAGATGTGATCAACTCTCTTTTTTATACTAGCGCTACCACACGCGTGCACATCGAAAACATACTTCATTTGTCAGCAACATTGGACATATATTTTTCTATTATCACAGGGGGGTCAACCCTTTTGGGGCTACTAGTCGAGCAAGTGAGGCCTCGGTGAGGGCCCAACACTCACTGCCATACAACATCACGCTTCTCACGCAGCTATCATAGACCTTACCCCTGGTAATAATTGTTTACTGAACCCTTTATTTAATCTACAGAGGTAGATTGTTCTCGTTTCGTCAGCCATGATTTGGTACAAGTGTTAATTCTTGTTATTCTTAATTATTATCGCCTGTAGTAAGGATTGAACCTTCAACCTTTGCCTTTAGAGTATCTATAGATTTTATTGCAGTCTTCTTCCGTGCCATCCCAGTTATTACCAGGTTTATCGTCTACGTTCCCTTTGACAAGGGTTCATCATTGTCTGGTTGTCCTTATGCTAAGTCTCCAGTGATCACGGTTGTGGATATTGACTGTGTCTATTTGCCACTGTTTACGGTCTTGCTTAATGGTTTCTTTCCATGTTTTCCTAGGGCGCTCAGCTTTCTTTTTGCTGTCCAGCCTTAGGTCTATGCATGTGCTGATATACCCCTTGCTTCTTTCAACATGCCCGAACCAGTAGAGATGGTTTTCCCTTATTAGGACATCATATTTTGGAATGGCGAATTTCTCAAGTAAAGTGTCTGATCTAATGTTCTGAATCTGGTCCGGCTTTACATTGCATATCCATCTAATTATTGCCCTGTCATTCCTGTGAAGTCGAGCAAGTGAGGCCTTGGTGATGGCCCAACACTCACTGCCATACAACATCACACTTCTCACACAGCTATCATAGACCTTATCCCTGGTAATAAATGGTTTCAGAGTTACAGACCATTGAAACAAATACAGGTCAACATTCTTTTTTGTAAACATCTAACACGTAAAATGTGTGCGATAGTGCACTGTTATTTCTACACATGGGATAAATAAAGACTATCCCTGTGACAGGATCACAAGTAAAATAAGCCTGGGCCTGGTGTTGCAGCATACACCAACAAAACCATGAAAATATGACACCAAACAAATATAAAAACCGTGGGGCTCAGAAAAAAGATCTGAGTGTCATGATCAGTGGGGGATCCTTTGATAGGTCGGCATCCTGTAAATGTTGGCAATTCTTATTTCACGTAACAAAGTGAGTGAATGAGTCCAGTTTGAAATTCCGTATAGATTCCCGAGTTTGACATAAAGATTTACAAATTAAAAAAAATATACGCCTGGAGAAGGTCGGAGATTACATCGGCCAAAACGTTGTGAAAATAATAACCAAGATGAGGATAGTAGTCCGAATAATACAAAATAATTAAGGTACAAGGTGTGCGCTTTTCGGCTAAGCATGTTGAAAGTGGTTGCGTTTACTGTGCTCTAATATTATTGATGGAAGCGGCGAATACATCATGAAATAAGATTTCATTGCAATCAATATCATTGGCATTAAGTCAGATCAAAAAATGTCCAAGAAAAAGACAATGGGCAACTTCTCTCGTTTCTTGACATATTGATAGGTAAATAATAGAGCAAAAAAAAAGTAAAATTATTCTGGAATAAGATTTTTCTATTTCTGATTTTGCATTAGACATTTTTTTAAATAATCCCCTAGAGTTTGAGGCGATTTGCCGCCATTTATTTTGGCAATATGAAGAAGAGTCTAGAAAACAGAGCTCCAGGTCAAATATCAAGCGTCTATATATAAAATTAAAAAAAAAAAATCTCCAAAGGCAAATAATTATTCTAAGTAGCAAAACATCTTTGTTAAGATCTTTTTTTTTTTTTTCTTTCGGTGTACAGTTAATTAACAATGCAGTCACACGCGTGATGATAAAAGCGTTGGATTCATAAAATGAAAATAAAACAAAAAGCAAATAAGAAAATTTTAAAAATCTGTGCAAGTTCTTGCTGTAGAAATAAGGGTATTAAATATTTTTTTTATGATAAGTCATCGCAAACAAGCAGGCCGCCACTTTAGACGTAAGGGGCTACTGAGAATTAGGGTGAAAGTTTTAGGGATCATCCTAAGTTGGGAGCTGTGCAGCGGGATATCTGTTCACATTAGTTTTAAATTTCTGCAAGTCGGTACAGTCGGGGAAACAGCGAGGGAGTTCCAAAGGTTGGCAGCATGAAGAATAGAGCTATTGGAGTAGAATGATTTCCGGCATCTGGGGACCTCCACATTGAATGGATGGGACTTAGCTGATTGTCAGGTTGGTCTAGTGTATTTACGTCGAGGGGTCACCAAAGTAGCCAGTTCATCGGAGCACAATCCATTGAAGTACTTGTAAAACAGACACAAGAATGCAATATTGTGGCGATGGGACAGGGGCTGAAGCTTGGTGGATAGTGAGGGACCTATTAAATTTCGACTCTTTTTTTAACCATGTCTAAGAGGGATGGACTAGTGGATGGTGCACCAGCTCAGATGTGATCACAATACTCCATGCATGGGCAGATGGTGGCTTTGTAGAGATATAGGATAATGTCAGGTGTGAGAAGTTTACTAGCACGTTAGAGGGAGCCACCTTCTTTACAGCAGCCATGGCAATGTCTTCAATGTATTTATTCCAATTCATGTTACCTGTGAATGTTAGGCCAAGGAGTTTAAACGTTTGATTCTCAGGTAGGGTGTTATTTGCCATGACGATTGGTGGCTGGAGAGGTTTCTTGTAGTTGTTGAAAGGAAGGAGCTTTGTCTTAGCAGCATTAAATGTTACCAACCATTTATGACCCCATTCCACTACAGACTGGAGGTCACTTTCTAAGGATTCAGCCATTGCCTTGGAGATGCGCGCGTTCGTTTTGTCCACATGACGAGAGTAGAGTGTGGTGTCATAAGACTTAAAAGCAAATACAGAATACGGGTTAGGGTTAGGGTTAGGGTTAGGTTAGATAATCATATTAAATTTCTAGAATAAATGTTTTGACTGATAAAAAAATTTCTATTTCAATATAAGGAACATTAAAAATTTGTTTTCGTTTAAATCTGTTAACTGAGTTAATATCTTTTGACAATCTATATATATATATATAAAATAGTAATTTTGTGTGTGTGTGTGTGTGTGGAGGGTGTCCACCTGATCTTTGTGTCTTATGTTCACCCAAATCGCTGGACAGAATTGCTTGAAAATTGGCATGTGAACTACTGACCTCTCAGTGAAGACATATATAACTTCAACGCTGCCCCCCCCCCCCCCACTGAAAACTATTTTGATTCAAATGAAATTTAAACCATAGATAAATAACCAAAAATGATGTCTATTCCCACAATTTCAGCAAATTTTGATAATATTAAGATGGTCCCCGGGGTCACAACCCCTCCACTGAAAAATGTTTTCCCTTTGATTCAAATAATATATATATATATATATATATATATATATATATAATCAATGAGAACACCTCTCTGTCTGTGCATGTATGTTCCTAAAAACGAAGACATACTAGGAAGTGTACTTTGAATATAATTGTATTCACATGCACAATTTGCATGTGAACATAATGGAAGTATTTTTGCATCTCTGGCTGCATCTTTAAGAAGCTAATGACAATTTTCTAAACATGTTAAACAATGAAATTAATCTATTTATTAGCGTTAGTTTAAGAGTATTAACATATATCTGAATAGCTTGGTGACTATGATATCTAGCTGACAGCATCAAAGTTGCTGTTAAAGTAAACTCTCCCTACCATGATGTTACATATGATGCTATCCCACACGCTAACCTGGGCAAGACTAGTACATACATAAACATGTTAATAATAACAACAACAACAACAATAATAATAATAATACGGCACAATCACGTTAATACATCTGTTCCCATTAGATCACCGAAGTTAAGTGACTTTAAGCCTGTTCAGTACTAAAATGGGTGACTATTTGTGAATACCAGAGGCTGTATGTGCTCTCTGCTTATCTCGGCATTGCTTTTAGTTGTCTTCGATTTCTCCTTGCCACTGGAATCAAGCAGTATCGACTCAGGAAAGGTGTTGTTGTGGATTGTGTAACCCTTGCTTCACAGTTACCTTTAGAGGGGTTATCCATTGTCTCTCAAGACTGAACAGAAGTCGTCGTCGTCGTCGTCGTCGTCGTCGACGACGACGACGACGACGACGACGACGACAACAACAACAACAACAACAACAACAACAA
>OY744528.1:16805858-16833358 GCA_963556195.1 Sepiola atlantica | reverse complement strand
TGACTTTGTAGATTTTGAAGGACTTTCTATTAATATTTCCTTTTATTGACGGCCTTGTGGACAGAAGTCCGTTTCGGGGCATCTGTACACCAATCACTGCAAAACACCAACTGATTAATTTAACACTGACTAGTTCAAATGTGCCCTCTCTCCAAACTATTACAAACTATTTTGAAGAGGACCATCACAGCCCAAATTCAAGGCAGTGCCGAGAGAGGAATATACCAGAGTTACTGAATTTTTTGACCGTCGTATTCAGGTATGTTTATCACTGAATGACGATAAAACAAAGACTGTTGGATATTCGTGACTGAAACTTGGTGGACAAGTCAGGCATAGACTGAAGTTTATTTGTACCAAATATAGATTGCAGAAAAGATTGTGAATTTTATTAATGATTCTATGTTGCGGAATTTGGAGGGAGTGCAGAGGATTAGAGTTAGGGTTAGGGTTCCTGTCTGTTTCTACACAAACCCCGGGAAGTAGTTTATTTACCTCCTCTCCAGGAGGTTAGCCAAAAGGTCAGGTGTGGGTTTTGATGAAAGTGTTTTTGTGGGATTGGATTCGAACCCGGGCCCTCAGTCAGCGTCGTTAACCAATTAGCCACCGTGCCCCCTACCCCCTTAGCCATCGTAAAGATGATTCCAAACGCCAGATATAACTTCTCGTACCATTTGATGCCCCAGGCAACTGCCCAAGTTAATGGCACCTAATTGTAACCACTTCCCCATTCATTCATATTTTAATGATATCAAAAACCTGATAATTTAATAAGAAATGAATTTCTACGGCGTTATCTAAAAAAAAAAAAACAGGAGCGCAAAATCAAATAATTACTTTAACGGAAGAAATTACTGACATTAGCAGTTGACTTTTGAACACAAACAAATTAGAAGGTACACCAAAGTAACATCGACGAAGGGGGAGGGGGACCAACCTATCGTCAATTGCTTTAAAGTGATGAGCTGTAAAATACGTTTTTTGTTTGTTTGTTTGTTTATTTGTTTGTTTGTTTTTATCATTAAAAGAACCCAACCCATATCTGGGCCGATGTGGCAATCTTAAAGAAAGAGAAGAAAGAAAAAAAAGCAAAAAAGAAAACTGTCTCGGTGCCAGCTGCGTCTGGGACATATTAAGGACAAAAATGATAGGAATGGATAAAATGTGGCAGGTATAAAAAGGTAGAAATAAAACGTAATGCAAGAAATAATAATAATAATAAAAAAACAATTGAAGATGAGAGACAGAGAGAGGGTGTGAGTGAAAGGGGGTGAGAGTGAGAGAGAGGATGAGAGAGAGGGGGAGTGAGAGAGATGGGGATGGTGAGAGGGAGTGAGGGAGAGGGAGAGAGGGTGGGAGAGAGAGAGATGGGGATGGTGAGAGGGAGTGAGGGAGAGAGAGAGAGGGGGAGAGAGAGATGGGGATGGTGAGAGGGAGTGAGATAGAGGGGGAGTTATAGACATTGGGAAGAAACAAGTGATCGTTTGGCAAGCAATGAATAAACTGTGCGCGATGTATATCATTTTTGAAGGGAGGTTACGAGGTGACGATAGACTTGGCAGCATTTAGTGTTTGGACTGGCTTTGATAAAACGCGAACCAAAATACGCTCCAAAGAATAAAATTGGGGGGAAACAAAAACAAAACAAGTAAAAATTAAAACAACATAACCAGATGGATGAAGAAATAGATCGGCAAAAAGCCAGCCTTAAAGCCCAGTCTTTTAACTTTCCGATCAGCCATATTGATAGAAGACTCTCTGATGCGTTATGAATACTAAAAAAAAAAAAAATTAAAAAAAGAAAAAAAAAGAAAAAAAGAAAAAAAAAGAAAAAAAGAAAAAAAAAGAAAAAAAGAGACATTAAAAAAAAAGAAAAAAAATTAAAAAAAAAAAAAAGAAAAAAAGAAAAAAAAAGAAAAAAAGAAAAAAAAAGAAAAAAAGAAAAAAAAAAGAAAAAAAGAGACATTAAAAAAAAAAAGAAAAAAAAAGTGAGGAATATCTGTTTGATGTACGTCCTTGTCACGGAATGAATATATCGTATACCAAAAAAATCACGCCAATTAATCAAGTAGTTTTTATTTTATTTTATAAAATAATTTTTTTTATCGATAAACGAATAAGGGGGAAATATAGGCGCCATGTTGTTAATATTCAAGGGAGATAATACGAACTTTTGCGAAATAGAGAAATAAAGTCTTGAATTTTGGGTGTTATCTTCCTTAGCTACCTTGAATATAACCAATAATGCCGCTGATATATCAACGTTACCTGTTTATCGGTAAAATTTGATCTTCTTTTATAAAATAAAAACTGCTTGATTAATTTACGTGATTTTTTGTATACGATATATTTATTCTCTGACAGATACGTACATCAAACAGATATTCCTCAGTTAACAATTTTTTTTTATTCGAATGTCTCCGTAACTCTAGATAAGCACCCCAAAAAGTTATATTTCTTACGACAATGGAGGGCTGATGTTATACAGTTTCCCCTCGAGTGGTGAATGTGAAATATGCGAAATGTAATTCATCAAAATATTAAATTTTTTACTTAAAATGACGACATGTGTATAGCTCGTGGGTTGAGCTCTCTAGTCGTGGAGATAACAGTTGCTGATTAGCATAAAGCATTGCTCTTCGTAAAAAGAATTGAGCTTTCTAGGCAGTGGATGATTGTAGGCAAACAGTACAGTCACATTACAATCAAATGACCACATGTGTATTGCTCGTGGGTTGAGCTCTCTAGTAAGTAAGATAATGGTTTCTGCTTAACGTAAAACATTGCTCTTCGTAAAAAGAATCGAGCTTTCTAGGCAGTGGATGATTGTAAGGAAACAGTACAGTCACATTACAATCAAATGACCACATGTGTATTGCTCGTGGGTTGAGCTCTCTAGTAAGTAAGATAATGGTTTCTGCTTAACGTAAAACATTGCTCTTCGTAAAAAGAATCGAGCTTTCTAGGCAGTGGATGATTGTAAGGAAACAGTACAGTCACATTACAATCAAATGACCACATGTGTATTGCTCGTGGGTTGAGCTCTCTAGTAAGTAAGATAATGGTTTCTGCTTAACGTAAAACATTGCTCTTCGTAAAAAGAATCGAGCTTTCTAGGCAGTGGATGATTGTAAGGAAACAGTACAGTCACATTACAATCAAATGACCACATGTGTATTGCTCGTGGGTTGAGCTCTCTAGTAAGTAAGATAATGGTTTCTGCTTAACGTAAAACATTGCTCTTCGTAAAAAGAATCGAGCTTTCTAGGCAGTGGATGATTGTAAGGAAACAGTACAGTCACATTACAATCAAATGACCACATGTGTATTGCTCGTGGGTTGAGCTCTCTAGTAAGTAAGATAATGGTTTCTGCTTAACGTAAAACATTGCTCTTCGTAAAAAGAATCGAGCTTTCTAGGCAGTGGATGATTGTTAGGAAACAGTACAGTCACATTACAATCAAATGACCACATGTGTATTGCTCGTGGGTTGAGCTCTCTAGTAAGTAAGATAATGGTTTCTGCTTAACGTAAAACATTGCTCTTCGTAAAAAGAATCGAGCTTTCTAGGCAGTGGATGATTGTAAGGAAACATAAACATTACAAAATATTTAAATGTTTACTTAAAATAACCACATGTGTATAGCTCGTGGGTTGAGCTCTCTAGTAGTGGAGGTAACAGTTGCGGACATAATAGCATGAGTGTAAGATCTCCCAACTGCTGACCAAACGGTAGGATTTACCAATTTCGGCTTGAAACACTCACCATATCTAGCCACAATGAAGAGCTGTGGTACGGTGAAACAGCTGTCGGTGGATAACTACATTTGCTTCCAACTCATGAGTGGAGTCCTCTCATAAGGGAGATACCAGTTGCAACTTAGCGTGAAGCATTGTTCTTTGTAAAAAAT
Organism: Sepiola atlantica; assembly: GCA_963556195.1. Lineage (NCBI taxonomy): Eukaryota > Metazoa > Mollusca > Cephalopoda > Sepiida > Sepiolidae > Sepiola > Sepiola atlantica. Next base: position 16,829,447 of record OY744528.1, on the reverse strand, counting down.
AATTGAGCTTTCTAGGGAGTCGATAATGTAAAGAAATATAAACATTATAATTGCCTTTACTTTTGTGGCGAGCTTAATAGAATTAGGGTTAGATCTCCAAACTGCTGACCAAAGGGTAGGGTTTCAAATATCAGCTTGAAACACTCACTATGTCTAGTCACAATAGAGAGCCATGATATGGCGAAACAGCTATCTGTTGATGACTATTTTGCTCCACACTCGTTGGTTAAATTCTATAGTAAGGGATATAATGGTTGCTACGTAGCATAAAGCATTGCTTGACCTAAAAACAATCGATCTCTTTAGGAAGTCGATAATGTAAACAAATCTAAACATTATAATTGCCTTTACTTTTATGCCGAGGTAAATAGCGTAAGGGTCAGATCTCACAACTGCTGACCAAAGGGTAGGGTTTCAAATCTCAGCTTGAAACACTCACCATGTCTAGTCACATTGAAGAGCCATGACAGGATGATATAACTGATATATATATATATATATATATATATATATATTTCAGAGGAAATATTATTTTTTCATCAATGAAATGGGGCAAATGGAAAAAAAAATTGCTAACATTTTCCTTAAGGCTTTATCATCTGACCCTCTAAGAGGAAACGTCAGAATGATAAATTAAAAACTAAGAAAATCGGATGAACAATGAGGAGAAAATTGTTTAAGTTGGAGAAATCAATTGAGAGAAAACAAAAAGGAGGTAAATCTCTCAACGTTATAGGGGATTTGAATCGTGGAAGATCCCCAACTGATGTTTCAAAATCTTTTGTCTACACAGGCTAGGTCCAGAGTTGTAAATGACTAATGCCTCAATAATATTCAGATAATAGTTCACCGTACACGACTCAAACCTGTTTTCTCTTCTTTCAGTAAGGATGTTTTGCCAGCCATTCAAAAGAATTATGTTGTTTATAAATTCCTATGTCAGTGTGGAGCCGACTACATTGGCAAGACATCCGAAACATTAGAAATTAAAATAGCTCAACATGTACAACGTGATATTCGTTTACACAAGGTTTCGAGGTCATCCGGGGTCTTTCAATCACATTCATCTACCATCGGTAATCACCTGGTTGATACAAATGATTGTTCTGAGCAGTATTCCAATAGGTGGTTTTCTGTTTTATACAGTGTGGGGGGAATCCAGCTTTCCAAAAAGGGGCACTCTAGATTGAGACAAAAATTTAAATTGCCTCAGTTTAGAAGGATTTCTCCTTCATTGACCGAGGACAGAAAAGACGAAGTGTAGTATCAGAACAGATATTACTAAAGTGGATATCAATAATAAAAATCCAATAGCGAATACAGCCCTACCCCCAGAAAATTAAATTGAATAATTTAAAAAAATATTTATTTTATTCAATTGTAATCTGAGATAATTTTTTTTCATATAGAATCAATAAAAATGTTTGAAAAACGTATTCGAAGATTATTTCTGAAAAAACGTTTTAAAAAAAGACTCCTAGGAATATTTAATCTTGTATTGGGATTGAATATTTGGTAATCTATTCAAAAAGTTTTCATATCTAAATTAAATAGATTTTTAAAATATGAAGAAATAAGAAAAAGAATATAAATTTAAAGCTTTCAATATATATTTTTTCATTGAACAGAAAAAACTTCGAAAAAGAGAAAAATATTTTTAAAATGTATATCTTAAAATTTATGCAGTGACATATTTTTTCCTGAATTAAAAGAAATGAACTCTGATTCATATAAAAATACACAAACATGACAGAAGAAAATAGACACTAGTGATGAGATGATTCTAATATTTTTCCCGATTCTGATACAATTACTGATTCTGTTCTAAATTTCTGATTTCAATACAATTACCGATTCTGTTCTAAATTCCCGATTCCCATGCAATTACTGATTCTGTTCTAAATTCCCGATTCTGATAAAATTACGATTCTGTTCTAAATTCCCGATTCCGATATAATTACTGATTCTGTTCTAAATTCCCGATTCCGATACAATTATCGATTCTGTTCTAAATTCCCGATTCTAATACAATTATTGATTCTGTTCTAAATTTCTGATTTCAATACAATTACCGATTCTGTTCTAAATTCCCGATTCCGATAAAATTACTGATTCTGTTCTAAATTCCTGATTCTAATACAATTACCGATTCTGTTCTAAATTCCCAATTCCGATACAATTATCGATTCTGTTCTAAATTCCCGATTCTGATATAATTACGATTCTGTTCTAAATTCCCGATTCCGATACAATTACTGATTCTGCTCTAAATTTCTGATTCTAATACAATTACCGATTCTGTTCTAAATTCCTGATTCCGATACAATTACCGATTCTGTTCTAATTTTCTGATCCTAATAAAATTACCGATTCTGTTCTAAATTCCCGATTCTGATATAATTACGATTCTGTTCCCGATTCCGATACAATTACTGATTCTGCTCTAAATTTCTGATTCTAATACAATTACCGATTCTGTTCTAAATTCCTGATTCCGATACAATTACCGATTCTGTTCTAATTTTCTGATCCTTATAAAATTACCGATTCTGTTCTAAATTCCCGATTCTGATATAATTATGATTCTGTTCTAAATTCCCGATTCCGATACAATTACTGATTCTGTTCTAAATTCCCGATTCCGATACAATTACCGATTCTGTTCTAAATTTCTGATTCTAATACAATCTGTTGCAGTGATTTACTCTATTTTATTGTATTTGCTTTGTGATTAAATGTATTTTCTATTTTGGCGGAAGAATTATGTTACAAATGTGAATTGAATGAAGTGTGAGCCAATCAAAATCTTTGGTTGGAGTAATAAAACATACTGGACTACTTACACCAGATAATAAAATCGAACAAAAGTCTACTCCACGATGTCCTACTGTCAAGATTGCAAATCTTTGAAAGGAGACATTCCTTTGGTTTGGAATAATTTGCTTTAAAAAAAAAAATACTGAAGAAAAAGACATTTTGGTATTGTAAATAACATGCTGGAAAGAATAAAAAATGCTAAAGTGACTAGTCAGAACCAAGTATCGATGTGTCAGATGCGATGCTATTACGGTCTAAATTTCGAAATCCGGCTGACATCATTTTATAGACTAGATTTCTTGATGTATTTTGATGCATGACAATACATTAAGACTGAATCAAACTGTCACAAAATAATTGCATGCATTCTTACATAGATACTTAATGTCAACTTTAAATGGAAGAGATTGTGAGTCATCTCAGCATTATAAACATGAACTTTTTAAAAGATTTTAAAATGGCTTGTGGTTTTCAATATTGATGTCTAAATTCAACAACGATGCCAGAAATGCAATTGTAATGAATAAGCAATCTTATAGGGACAACAAAACAAACAAACATAAGATATGGTTTTCCTCAACTGAACAGTAATGAACAGCAGATAATTTTCCAATGCATAAGACCAAACAATGATCAAGAAAAAAAGGCTGTTCACTTTGTGAATGTTCAGTGATGACTCACTGTTCAAAACATTTGAGCTCTGCTTTCTGACTGACAAATGAATACAGAGGATCAGGTTTTCTTTTAAAGCGTTTCTGTTCGTTATCTACTTTGCATTCTTCTCTTGCTTTCTTTATGAATTCATGCCAGTTTCAAAAGAATTGCTACTCTAATGCATATGGACTTTGCAATCTGATCAATCTTGGAAAACGAAGTTTCAACTTGTTCCTCCCCCAATATGGACTCATTAAAGGACGCCATTCGTTTTGTTTGGGCCAACTTGGACAAATGAGTGGTGCGGCATTCATGCCAGTTTCAAAAGAATTGCTAGTCTAATGCATATGGACTTTGCAATCTGATCAATCTTGGAAAACGAAGTTTCAACTTGTTCCTCCCCCAATATGGACTCATTAAAGGACGCCATTCGTTTTGCTTGGGCCAACTTGGACAAAGAAGTGGTGCGGCATTCTTGTGCTTCGGTGAAAATGATCAAAACACAAAGTGACCATTTCGGACTTTGATATGTTATTTTGGTTCTGAATACACTTATAAATGATTCCGTCAATACATTTTCTCATTTTCTTTAAATTCAATTTTTTCAATGGGAAAATCTGTTTGGGTCACCCTGTAATTGAGATTGGTTTTAGAGCCACATTGGATAGGGAAACTCTTTTATACAGATACATTTGTGTAGGTATATATGGGAGAAAGGTAATAAGCAAAGAATAAACTATATAGAACAATAAATCATGATTCTTTAGAGTCAACGTTTCGTTCCAGTTATAAAACTTTGTCAAGAATAGAATTCATTGAACAGATTTAGATCCCGCCCTAACACATTCCTTTACTTTACCCACCTCCTTTTTTGGGCTTGCCTTTCGTTACTACTTCCAACTATTTTGTATATTTGATCTTACTCTGTTCAATAAATGCTATTCTTGACAAAGTTTCATAACTGAAACGAAATATCAAATAAAAAGAAGCATGACTGTTAATTTTTAAAAATTCTATTTCGTTGGTTATTTGCTTATTATCTTATAGGGACAACAATATGTACCTGCACCTACACATTATCTCAGATATTTATTTACTTTAAACAAACCTTCATATATTGGTATAGAAATGATGGTCTTCATGATGATAAGTATTTTATTTACCCTTTCTCCAGAAGGTTAGGCACAAGGTCAGGTGTGGTTTTAAAAAAGCCAACACACTAGTATAAGCGCACTCAGGTCTACAAAAATGCCTCAGCAGCTCCGTTTGAATTCCTTGTTAGAATACAGGTGATTAGAAATAAACTAACACCTTCTCAGAGAGCAGGTAGGGCTTGATGGTGGGGGAACCTCCTAAAACTGGACAGAGCACTACCTCAGCCCGACTACAACAAAGTAAGTGTAAGACTGATTGTCAAGGACGTATCCCCGACTCGTACGAACACCTACTCAAGCTGTGCCAGGTTAGGTATACAAATTTATCTTTTTGGTCAGTCGGTGAATCTTGCGAAAGTCCGCCAACTTTTAATTTAAAAAATGTACTCTATAATTCAGAAATATGCATCAACATTCTATAATTTCTTTTTTTTTTTTTTTTAAAGATTACTTTCGATTTTTTTCCAGGTAAATATTGAAACCTGAAACTAAGGTGACAAATTAATCAGTCCTAAATATTCTCATCGGAAACTTTCGTGCTTTCATGAAACAGAAATTAATCACATGACTAGGAGATTCGCTGACGTGCGAATTTAGAACCGGATATTCTTTTTCCTTTTGAGAGTGGGTTTAAAGCCAGCTATTCACGGTCTGGCAGGCTGTCTATTTTAGCATTGTTTTCGCAACTCTGATGGGGTTCCTGTCAGATCGCCCTTGATCAATATTATATTCTGTTTTGGGCCAAGATCAAAGTGTAGTATCTGTTCTGATAGATACTACATCCTATAGACCGGTATCGTCTTGGCCTTCGGGTCTTGATTCCGCCGGTCTGTGGGTTTGTCCTGTGCAGTTCTAGGAGGTCCACTCTCCCAGGCTTTACCTCCCCTCTTTGGGGTGGAGTAAGTTTATCGCTTTCTGCCTGAGGCGCCCCTATCGGGGAATGCCGATGGGCTGCCCAGGCATTTTTTGTAGGCCAGAGTGCTCACCTTCTCGAGCACTGGCTTTTCAAATCCTACTTTTCCGACCTTGTGTCACATCTTACCGCTGTGGGAGGAAAATAAATAACATCAAGGCCTGAACACCACTCAAGGATAAAGGTCAAAATTTGTATAACTATTTAAAAAACATTCTTAGTTTTTTATTTTTCTTCCTCCTCCAACGATGTTGATGAGTGCAGAAAAGTTCTTTTCTTTTTGTGGAAATCGCTCCAGACAAGGTATGAAGCCACTTGCTGTAAGGAGCTAAAAAAAAAAAATTACCACTTCAAGATAAAAAACTAGCTAACGATAAGTGTTAGATAGATAGATTCCGACCCAGAAAACAGCAATTCTTTCCCCCTTTGTCAGAAACATCGCTCATGGAATGTGAGGAGTAAAGGCCAAAATAAGGGAAGCGAGAGTTACGAGGCTGCCGAAAGTAAACCCACCAGTCACTTTCTACTCTTCTTCAGTTTACTATTTTCTTTTTACATGTTTCACAGTAAAAACAAAAACTTTACAACTGTAACAGAATCAATAAACAAAACACCCACGTTTCGACTCGTAAAATTTTAACAAAATCAAAGGATTTTAGAAAACATTGTGATGTCATAACATACCCTCTATTTTCCCACTTCTCCCTCTCTTCTTTCTTTTTTCTTCCCCCTTTTAATTATTTACATTTTTCAATTGCTCTCACCACTTCCATATAATTTGTCCTTTATTTACGTTATTTGTCCTTCCCTTCACCATCGAAAACGTTAATCTACAGATGTAAAGGATTTCAAAATACATTGTGATGTCGTAATAGACCTCCTGATCTCCTCTCTCTTCTTTCTCTCTTTTAATTATTTACATCATTCAATTTCTCTCGCCCTTTTTCTTATAATTCAACCTTTATTTACACCATTCACCCTTCCTCTCACCATCTAAAACCTTCATGTACAGATTAAAAGGATTTCAGAATACATTGTGATGTCATAATATACCCTCCTTCTCTATTTCTCTTCCCTTTTTCTCCTCTTTTTCTCTTTATTATTTACATATTCTGATTTCTCTCATCACCCGCTCCTTATTTATATTATTCACCCTTCTTACCAACATTAGAAAAATTCATGTACAGCTGAAGTGTGCACGGTAACAAGATAATAGTAAGATAATAAACAACATGCCTAAAGTTTTCGTAGCATATAGAATTCTGTTGCCACATCTGGGGAGGTGCCGCCGAGAGCACTCTTTCTTGAGAGAGTACAAAATCAACTTCGAAATCAAGTGGAGGTGATCTCTTCTTTTTTCTACAGCCGCTAGTCTCTCTCTACTCTATCGTTATTTCTATGGAAGGGGCTCAACTGAGCTCTAATCTCTGGTTCCTCCTTGTATGACATTCACAGCAAGACCTCGTCTTCTTACCACAAGGGAAAGTGAATTTCCTTTCTCTCTGCAAGTGCCTAGCATCAAGAAGAATTTTCATGGACAAAGCATCTTTGCAAGAGCTTCCCGCCTGTGGAACACATTGCCATGAGACTGCTTCCCTGTTGTTTACAACTTAGTCGTCTTCGAATCCAATGTCAACAAAATCTTTTCATAAACAGACCCATAAATAATTAAACGCAGTTCATACCATCGATCAATGCTAGTACTCCAATAGTGTTCCTCACCTTCCATACCATCGATCAATGCTAGTACTCCCATAGTGTTCCTCATCTTTCATACCATCGATCAATGTTAGTACTCCCATAGTGTTCCTCACCTTCCATACCATCGATCAATGTTAGTACTCCCATAGTGTTCCTCACCTTCCATACCATCGATTAATGCTAGTACTCCCATAGTGTTCCTCACCTTCCATACCATCGATTAATGCTAGTACTCCCATAGTGTTCCTCACCTTTCATACCATTGATCAATGTTAGTACTCCCATAGTGTTCCTCACCTTTCATACCATTGATCAATGCTAGTACTCCCATAGTGTTCCTCACCTTTCATACTATTGATCAATGTTAGTACTCCCATAGTGTTCCTCACCTTTCATACCATCGATCAATGCTAGTACTCCCATAGTGTTCCTCACCTTCCATACCATCGATCAATGTTAGTACTCCCATAGTGTTCCTCACCTTTCATACCATCGATCAATGTTAGTACTCCCATAGTGTTCCTCACCTTTCATACCATCGATCAATGTTAGTACTCCCATAGTGTTCCTCACCTTTCATACCATCGATCAATGTTAGTACTCCCATAGTGTTCCTCACCTTTCATACCATCGATCAATGTTAGTACTCCCATAGTGTTCCTCACCTTTCATACCATCGATTAATGCTAGTACTCCCATAGTGTTCCTCACCTTTCATACCATCGATCAATGTTAGTACTCCCATAGTGTTCCTCACCTTCCATACCATCGATCAATGTTAGTACTCCCATAGTGTTCCTCACCTTTCATACCATCGATCAATGTTAGTACTCCCATAGTGTTCCTCACCTTTCATACCATCGATCAATGTTAGTACTCCCATAGTGTTCCTCATCTTCCATACCATCGATCAATGTTAGTACTCCCATAGTGTTCCTCACCTTTCATACCATCGATCAATGCTAGTACTCCCATAGTGTTCCTCACCTTCCATACCATCGATCAATGCTAGTACTCCCATAGTGTTCCTCACCTTCCATACCATCGATCAATGCTAGTACTCCCATAGTGTTCCTCATCTTTCGGCTGATAATCGTTCTGTCTCATTACCCCCTATCCTCGAGCGGCTTATGGCCTTGAAAGTCACTTGTGTCTCTTTTAAACACAGCAGTAACGTAGCAGCCATAGACGGCCGCAAGTAATGAATATTTTATATGAAGGATTATCAGGAATATTTGAAGAATTTCTTCAAAATAAAAATGTTGAAAACTATAAAATCAGATAATGTTTTTTGAGTTGAAACTGAACATTCAATTGAACAACCAGAAAGCTTATTGGAGTGCATTTCTTTTATCCTGTAAAAAGTATCAAGAATTTAAAGTTGTAACTGGAAAAACAAGGTTAATTGTCATCGAAGTAAAAGGAAAGAAGAGAGTGAAGAGGAGAGGAAGTAAAGACATGGAAAGAAAAAGTAAATAAAGAGAGGGAAGAGAAGATGAAAAGAGATGAAGAGGAAAAGAGATGAAGAGGAAAGTAAAGACATGGAAAGAAAAGGAAAAAAGAGAGGAAAAGAGAAAAAAGAAACGAAAACAAGAAAATAAGGAAGGAAAAGAAACGAAAAAAAAAGAAAAATAATGAAGACAAGAAAGGAAAGTTATAGAGAAAGATAAGAAAGAAAAAAAGAGAGGAAAAAGAAGAGGAAAAAAGAATACAAGAACAAAAACAAGAAAATAAGGTAGAAAAAGAAGGAAGGAAAAACAATGAAGAAAAGTCAGAGAGAAAGAAAGGAAAAGGAAAAAGAGGAAAAAGAAAAAGAGAAAAAGAAGGACGTACAAGAAAATAAGGAAGGAAAAGAATAAAGAAAAGGGAAAAGAGAGAGAGAGAGAGAGGGGGGGGGTTAAAGTGAAATCAAGAAAATCCCCCCTCCAAAGAAAAAAAATAAGAAAAAAGCAAATAAAATAAAGTAAGGAAAAACGAAAAGAAAGAAGGAAATGGGAGGCAAAAGAAATAAAAAGACGAACAAAAAGAACGAAAGGAAGGAAACAATGGAAAAAGAAGGAAAGAACAGAGTGAAGATATGAGAGAAGAGGAAAAACCAAAAGACAGATTGAAAAAAAATTACAAAAAAAAGAAACTACAAAAGAAAGTACAAAAAAGTACATAAAAAGGAAATTACATAAAAACAGAGTCTCCAAAAAAGAAAGTACAAAATAGAAAAAAAAAAGGTACAAAGAAAAGATAGATAAAAAAAATGAAAGATGAAAAGACAGGAACAAACAGAATAAAGAATAATTTCATTTTGTTCATTTTTCTTTTTGTTTTATTGAAATTTAGTTTAGCAGGAAGCGTTTCAGATTATTTACAATATCAATATCAGAAAGGAAAGAAAAGGTGAAAAAAGAGAAGAGAAAAATAAGGAAGGAAAAAAAGAAGGAAAAAAGTCAGAGAAAAAAAAAGAAAGGAAAAGAATAAAGAAAATGGAGAAGAGAAAGAAAAAAGAGGAAAGAGAAGAGAAAAATAAGGAAGGAAAAAAAGAAGAAAAAAAAGAAAGGAAAAGAATAAAGAAAATGGAGAAGAGAAAGAAAAAAGAGGAAAGAGAAGAGAAAAATAAGGAAGTAAGAAAAGAAGAAAAAAAAAGGAAGGAAAAGAATAAAGAAAATGGAGAAGAGAAAGAAAAAAGAGGAAAGAGAAGAGAAAAATAAGGAAGTAAGAAAAGAAGAAAAAAGGAGGGAAAAGAATAAAGAAAATGGAGAAGAGAAAGAAAAAAGAGGAAAGAGAAGAGAAAAATAAGGAAGTAAGAAAAGAAGAAAAAAAAGGAAGGAAAAGAATAAAGAAAATGGAGAAGAGAAAGAAAAAAGAGGAAAGAGAAGAGAAAAACAAGGAAGTAAGAAAAGAAGAAAAAAAAGGAAGGAAAAGAATAAAGAAAATGGAGAAGAGAAAGAAAAAAGAGGAAAGAGAAGAGAAAAATAAGGAAGTAAGAAAAGAAGAAAAAAAAAGGAAGGAAAAGAATAAAGAAAATGGAGAAGAGAAAGAAAAAAGAGGAAAGAGAAGAGAAAAATAAAGAAGTAAGAAAATAAGAAAAAAAGGAAGGAAAAGAATAAAGAAAATGGAGAAGAGAAAGAAAAAAGAGGAAAGAGAAGAGAAAAATAAGGAAGTAAGAAAAGAAGAAAAAAAGGAAGGAAAAGAATAAAGAAAATGGAGAAGAGAAAGAAAAAAGAGGAAAGTAAGAAAATAAGGAAGTAAGAAAAGAAGAAAAAAAAGGAAGGAAAAGAATAAAGAAAATGGAGAAGAGAAAGAAAAAAGAGGAAAGAGAAGAGAAAAATAAGGAAGTAAGAAAAGAAGAAAAAGGGAAGGAAAAGAATAAAGAAAATGGAGAAGAGAAAGAAAAAAGAGGAAAGAGAAGAGAAAAATAAGGAAGTAAGAAAAGAAGAAAAAAAAGGAAGGAAAAGAATAAAGAAAATGGAGAAGAGAAAGAAAAAAGAGGAAAGAGAAGAGAAAAATAAGGAAGTAAGAAAAGAAGAAAAAAAAGGAAGGAAAAGAATAAAGAAAATGGAGAAGAGAAAGAAAAAAGAAGAAAGAGAAGAGAAAAATAAGGAAGTAAGAAAAGAAGAAAAAAAAGAAGGAAAAGAATAAAGAAAATGGAGAAGAGAAAGAAAAAAGAGGAAAGAGAAGAGAAAAATAAGGAAGTAAGAAAAGAAGAAACAAAGGAAGGAAAAGAATAAAGAAAATGGAGAAGAGAAAGACAGGAGTTAAATGAAATCAAAGAAATATAAACAAAAAAAAGAGGAAACAGAAAAGAAAGAGGCAAAGACAAGAAAAAGAAAGGAAAGAAGCAATTACAGGAAAGTGGGGGAAAAACGAAAGAAGAGAATGAAAAGAAATAAAAATAAAAATTAAATTTTGTTCATTTTTCTGTTTCTTTTTGCTTTGTTGAAATTCAGTTTAGCAGGAAATGTCTCTCTGACTCACAATCTGATTATTTACAATATCAACATGGAAGGCGGTTTCAGACATTCAAATTTCAAGTTAAATATTTTTTTTAGCAGACAAATCTAATCTAAGTATAAACAAACAGGCGGGATTGGAAAATGAAAGTAAAAATTAAATATAAACATTGCTTTTCTTGATTTACTGTGATTAATACAAACTACACTGTTGAATTCATTCTGATGTTAGGATTTCTTCGTTTTGTTTATACATAAATTTAAAAGTACACATAAAAACATGACATCATAATTTAAAACTACGCATAAAAACATGACATCATAATTTGATAACTGTTTCAATGACATTAAGAAAAAATGAAATTTCTATATCAACTTTTAATTAAAGATATTAAAGATTAACTCAACAAACATGGAATCATTAATTGTATAACGTGTGTTTTTGTTCATAATAATTTCAGTTTTTTGCTGTCAATTAACAGCATTAATTAGAAATATGAAATAAGTCCCTGGTTAGATTTGATTCCAGATCTCTTTGAATAAGATACCTACAATTAAAATGAAAAATATTTGCAAAAATGAATAAGTTGATAGTAACACAACTACTAAAAATGAACACATATCTCCATTTATATGACGTTAGGTATGTGTATATGTTTATATATTTGTATGTACAGGATTCACTCTTAAACTGGTTACTAGTGTAGCGACGCTTAATTGGAATCGGGACAATTTGTGCCTATTTTCTGATATCAAAAACGATTCTTTTAATTGTTTTTTTTTTGTTTAAAAATAATTTTCCATTGCTGGTACTAATGATAAAATGATGAATATCTATTGATTTTAAAATACCAGTCAAACTAAAATCTATAAATAACAAGTGTATTTTTACATTTGCGAAAATATATGCATGTATTACATGGGTTTTTACGGTAATCCGAAAATGAAAAAAAAAAAAACAGCAACTCTATAGCTAAATATTTAGAGATTTTAAAATGATTGGAATCGGTAATTGTATCAGAATCGGGAATTTAGAACAAAATCGATAATTGTATCAGAATCAGGAAAAATATTGGAATCGTCCCATCACTACTAGTTACCCGATCTTTATGAAGTTTGAAACATAACTGCTATGGATAAAATGGGAAAGGGACATTTGAAATTTGAACAATAGATATTAGACCTCAATTAATAAATATTCTCCACATTTCAGTTTCTGTGGAGTATTTTAAAGGGATTTTAAAAGCCATAATATGAACACAACCTCCCATTTGAAAATTCAAATATTTCAGATTTACATTAAATTTGATCCATAGTCATAAGACACCAAAAAAGTGAGATTCATTGAATTTCAATTCCTTTTTAAAACCCCTTAAGCTTAAGCGTTAAACATTTTCTAGAACTAAAGTCAATTAATAGATTTTTATCAAAATTGGAATAAGGATTCTAGACATAAGGTTTAGTATCATTTTAATCTTTGTAAGGGGACATGAAAGTGGTGCAAACCTGTTCCGTTCATGGAATTAATTTTACCTGCCCTGGGACGGGTATTCTTCTAGTTGACTTATAAATTCAATAGTATTCCTTTAAAAGTCATACAAATCAAAATGGATACCATCGGTACATTTTTATTTCTGGTATTTTTTTCGCTAAAATATGTAAAAATAAGTCATGACCTTTGTTGCCAGGTAATGCATGAGCAGGTTCTAGGAAAAAAAGACTTATTGTACAGGGTGACCTCCCCTTGCTTCTCCTCCCCTAAAAAAAATGCCACTCATGAAACCGTTAATAAAATTCACAATCCATTTCTGCAACTAATGGCATGCAAGAGGGGGGGGGGGGCAGGCGATGACCTCGGGCATCTAATCATATTCAAACTATCTACTTTTCTCATAATATTTCTCAGCACTAGGACTTATACTTGAGTTTTTGGGGCATATGGTCAAGAAATTGGCCCCGGGCATCACCAGACCTCTGCATGCCACTGTTTGCAACCCAACAATATTTAGTACAAATAAACTTAAGTCTATGCTTGACTTGTCCACCAAGAGTCAGTCATGAATGTCCAACAGTTTTTGTTTAATCGCGGTTCAATTATATGCTCCAAATGTGCAGCTCTGCGTTGATCGATGCCGAGCACTACCTTGTAGTTTGTAACAGTTTGGGGCAGCCTTGAGCAGACGAAAAGGTGTTGAGAGGGACGAACACTCGTTTAAAATCACCCACACTTCAAATGATTTGTTAGAATGATTGCGGGAACACTTTGGTGATTGTCTCATCAGTAGGAGGTGTGATCCTTAATGGGCTTCGTAATCACCGGACTTTACCCCCCTTCCATCATTTTTATCTGTGGGGTTATTTTAAAGATAATGTCTATCAAAACAATCCCCCAGACTATTCCTAAACTGAAGTGGGGGCCATCACAGCCAATAAACTGAAGTGGGGGCCATCACAGCCAATAAACTGAAGTGGGGGCCATCACAGCCAATAAACTGAAGTGGGGGCCATCACAGCCAATAAACTGAAGTGGGGGCCATCACAGCCAATAAACTGAAGTGGGGGCCATCACAGCCAATAAACTGAAGTGGGGGCCATCACAGCCAATAAACTGAAGTGGGGGCCATCACAGCCAATAAACTGAAGTGGGGGCCATCACAGCCAATAAACTGAAGTGGGGGCCATCACAGCCAATAAACTGAAGTGGGGGCCATCACAGCCAATAAACTGAAGTGGGGGCCATCACAGCCAATAAACTGAAGTGGGGGCCATCACAGCCAATAAACTGAAGTGGGGGCCATCACAGCCAATAAACTGAAGTGGGGGCCATCACAGCCAATAAACTGAAGTGGGGGCCATCACAGCCAATAAACTGAAGTGGGGGCCATCACAGCCAATAAACTGAAGTGGGGGCCATCACAGCCAATAAACTGAAGTGGGGGCCATCACAGCCAATAAACTGAAGTGGGGGCCATCACAGCCAATAAACTGAAGTGGGGGCCATCACAGCCAATAAACTGAAGTGGGGGCCATCACAGCCAAAAAACTGAAGTGGGGGCCATCACAGCCAATAAACTGAAGTGGGGGCCATCACAGCCAATAAACTGAAGTGGGGGCCATCACAGCCAATAAACTGAAGTGGGGGCCATCACAGCCAATAAACTGAAGTGGGGGCCATCACAGCCAATAAACTGAAGTGGGGGCCATCACAGCCAATAAACTGAAGTGGGGGCCATCACAGCCAATAAACTGAAGTGGGGGCCATCACAGCCAATAAACTGAAGTGGGGGCCATCACAGCCAATAAACTGAAGTGGGGGCCATCACAGCCAATAAACTGAAGTGGGGGCCATCACAGCCAATAAACTGAAGTGGGGGCCATCACAGCCAATAAACTGAAGTGGGGGCCATCACAGCCAATAAACTGAAGTGGGGGCCATCACAGCCAATAAACTGAAGTGGGGGCCATCACAGCCAATAAACTGAAGTGGGGGCCATCACAGCCAATAAACTGAAGTGGGGGCCATCACAGCCAATAAACTGAAGTGGGGGCCATCACAGCCAATAAACTGAAGTGGGGGCCATCACAGCCAATAAACTGAAGTGGGGGCCATCACAGCCAATAAACTGAAGTGGGGGCCATCACAGCCAATAAACTGAAGTGGGGGCCATCACAGCCAATAAACTGAAGTGGGGGCCATCACAGCCAATAAACTGAAGTGGGGGCCATCACAGCCAATAAACTGAAGTGGGGGCCATCACAGCCAATAAACTGAAGTGGGGGCCATCACAGCCAATAAACTGAAGTGGGGGCCATCACAGCCAATAAACTGAAGTGGGGGCCATCACAGCCAATAAACTGAAGTGGGGGCCATCACAGCCAATAAACTGAAGTGGGGGCCATCACAGCCAATAAACTGAAGTGGGGGCCATCACAGCCAATAAACTGAAGTGGGGGCCATCACAGCCAATAAACTGAAGTGGGGGCCATCACAGCCAATAAACTGAAGTGGGGGCCATCACAGCCAATAAACTGAAGTGGGGGCCATCACAGCCAATAAACTGAAGTGGGGGCCATCACAGCCAATAAACTGAAGTGGGGGCCATCACAGCCAATAAACTGAAGTGGGGGCCATCACAGCCAATAAACTGAAGTGGGGGCCATCACAGCCAATAAACTGAAGTGGGGGCCATCACAGCCAATAAACTGAAGTGGGGGCCATCACAGCCAATAAACTGAAGTGGGGGCCATCACAGCCAATAAACTGAAGTGGGGGCCATCACAGCCAATAAACTGAAGTGGGGGCCATCACAGCCAATAAACTGAAGTGGGGGCCATCACAGCCAATAAACTGAAGTGGGGGCCATCACAGCCAATAAACTGAAGTGGGGGCCATCACAGCCAATAAACTGAAGTGGGGGCCATCACAGCCAATAAACTGAAGTGGGGGCCATCACAGCCAATAAACTGAAGTGGGGGCCATCACAGCCAAAAAACTGAAGTGGGGGCCATCACAGCCAATAAACTGAAGTGGGGGCCATCACAGCCAATAAACTGAAGTGGGGGCCATCACAGCCAATAAACTGAAGTGGGGGCCATCACAGCCAATAAACTGAAGTGGGGGCCATCACAGCCAATAAACTGAAGTGGGGGCCATCACAGCCAATAAACTGAAGTGGGGGCCATCACAGCCAATAAACTGAAGTGGGGGCCATCACAGCCAATAAACTGAAGTGGGGGCCATCACAGCCAATAAACTGAAGTGGGGGCCATCACAGCCAATAAACTGAAGTGGGGGCCATCACAGCCAATAAACTGAAGTGGGGGCCATCACAGCCAATAAACTGAAGTGGGGGCCATCACAGCCAATAAACTGAAGTGGGGGCCATCACAGCCAATAAACTGAAGTGGGGGGCCATCACAGCCAATAAACTGAAGTGGGGGCCATCACAGCCAATAAACTGAAGTGGGGGCCATCACAGCCAATAAACTGAAGTGGGGGCCATCACAGCCAATAAACTGAAGTGGGGGCCATCACAGCCAATAAACTGAAGTGGGGGCCATCACAGCCAATAAACTGAAGTGGGGGCCATCACAGCCAATAAACTGAAGTGGGGGCCATCACAGCCAATAAACTGAAGTGGGGGCCATCACAGCCAATAAACTGAAGTGGGGGCCATCACAGCCAATAAACTGAAGTGGGGGCCATCACAGCCAATAAACTGAAGTGGGGGCCATCACAGCCAATAAACTGAAGTGGGGGCCATCACAGCCAATAAACTGAAGTGGGGGCCATCACAGCCAATAAACTGAAGTGGGGGCCATCACAGCCAATAAACTGAAGTGGGGGCCATCACAGCCAATAAACTGAAGTGGGGGCCATCACAGCCAATAAACTGAAGTGGGGGCCATCACAGCCAATAAACTGAAGTGGGGGCCATCACAGCCAATAAACTGAAGTGGGGGCCATCACAGCCAATAAACTGAAGTGGGGGCCATCACAGCCAATAAACTGAAGTGGGGGCCATCACAGCCAATAAACTGAAGTGGGGGCCATCACAGCCAATAAACTGAAGTGGGGGCCATCACAGCCAATAAACTGAAGTGGGGGCCATCACAGCCAATAAACTGAAGTGGGGGCCATCACAGCCAATAAACTGAAGTGGGGGCCATCACAGCCAATAAACTGAAGTGGGGGCCATCACAGCCAATAAACTGAAGTGGGGGCCATCACAGCCAATAAACTGAAGTGGGGGCCATCACAGCCAATAAACTGAAGTGGGGGCCATCACAGCCAATAAACTGAAGTGGGGGCCATCACAGCCAATAAACTGAAGTGGGGGCCATCACAGCCAATAAACTGAAGTGGGGGCCATCACAGCCAATAAACTGAAGTGGGGGCCATCACAGCCAATAAACTGAAGTGGGGGCCATCACAGCCAATAAACTGAAGTGGGGGCCATCACAGCCAATAAACTGAAGTGGGGGCCATCACAGCCAATAAACTGAAGTGGGGGCCATCACAGCCAATAAACTGAAGTGGGGGCCATCACAGCCAATAAACTGAAGTGGGGGCCATCACAGCCAATAAACTGAAGTGGGGGCCATCACAGCCAATAAACTGAAGTGGGGGCCATCACAGCCAATAAACTGAAGTGGGGGCCATCACAGCCAATAAACTGAAGTGGGGGCCATCACAGCCAATAAACTGAAGTGGGGGCCATCACAGCCAATAAACTGAAGTGGGGGCCATCACAGCCAATAAACTGAAGTGGGGGCCATCACAGCCAATAAACTGAAGTGGGGGCCATCACAGCCAATAAACTGAAGTGGGGGCCATCACAGCCAATAAACTGAAGTGGGGGCCATCACAGCCAATAAACTGAAGTGGGGGCCATCACAGCCAATAAACTGAAGTGGGGGCCATCACAGCCAATAAACTGAAGTGGGGGCCATCACAGCCAATAAACTGAAGTGGGGGCCATCACAGCCAATAAACTGAAGTGGGGGCCATCACAGCCAATAAACTGAAGTGGGGGCCATCACAGCCAATAAACTGAAGTGGGGGCCATCACAGCCAATAAACTGAAGTGGGGGCCATCACAGCCAATAAACTGAAGTGGGGGCCATCACAGCCAATAAACTGAAGTGGGGGCCATCACAGCCAATAAACTGAAGTGGGGGCCATCACAGCCAATAAACTGAAGTGGGGGCCATCACAGCCAATAAACTGAAGTGGGGGCCATCACAGCCAATAAACTGAAGTGGGGGCCATCACAGCCAATAAACTGAAGTGGGGGCCATCACAGCCAATAAACTGAAGTGGGGGCCATCACAGCCAATAAACTGAAGTGGGGGCCATCACAGCCAATAAACTGAAGTGGGGGCCATCACAGCCAATAAACTGAAGTGGGGGCCATCACAGCCAATAAACTGAAGTGGGGGCCATCACAGCCAATAAACTGAAGTGGGGGCCATCACAGCCAATAAACTGAAGTGGGGGCCATCACAGCCAATAAACTGAAGTGGGGGCCATCACAGCCAATAAACTGAAGTGGGGGCCATCACAGCCAATAAACTGAAGTGGGGGCCATCACAGCCAATAAACTGAAGTGGGGGCCATCACAGCCAATAAACTGAAGTGGGGGCCATCACAGCCAATAAACTGAAGTGGGGGCCATCACAGCCAATAAACTGAAGTGGGGGCCATCACAGCCAATAAACTGAAGTGGGGGCCATCACAGCCAATAAACTGAAGTGGGGGCCATCACAGCCAATAAACTGAAGTGGGGGCCATCACAGCCAATAAACTGAAGTGGGGGCCATCACAGCCAATAAACTGAAGTGGGGGCCATCACAGCCAATAAACTGAAGTGGGGGCCATCACAGCCAATAAACTGAAGTGGGGGCCATCACAGCCAATAAACTGAAGTGGGGGCCATCACAGCCAATAAACTGAAGTGGGGGCCATCACAGCCAATAAACTGAAGTGGGGGCCATCACAGCCAATAAACTGAAGTGGGGGCCATCACAGCCAATAAACTGAAGTGGGGGCCATCACAGCCAATAAACTGAAGTGGGGGCCATCACAGCCAATAAACTGAAGTGGGGGCCATCACAGCCAATAAACTGAAGTGGGGGCCATCACAGCCAATAAACTGAAGTGGGGGCCATCACAGCCAATAAACTGAAGTGGGGGCCATCACAGCCAATAAACTGAAGTGGGGGCCATCACAGCCAATAAACTGAAGTGGGGGCCATCACAGCCAATAAACTGAAGTGGGGGCCATCACAGCCAATAAACTGAAGTGGGGGCCATCACAGCCAATAAACTGAAGTGGGGGCCATCACAGCCAATAAACTGAAGTGGGGGCCATCACAGCCAATAAACTGAAGTGGGGGCCATCACAGCCAAAATCAGGACAGTGCCAAGAGAGGAATGTGTCAGGGTTATTCATAACTTTGCATGTCATATCCAGCTGTGCTAATCATTGAACCGCAATAAAACAAAGACTGTTGGGTATTCATGACTGAAACTTGGTGGATAAGTCAGACATGGATTAAAGTTTATTTGTACCAAATATGGTTTGATTGCAGAAAGGATTGTTCTTCATTTCTTTACAAACTCAACGGAAATGGAACACTCGGATATCTATGTATCTCATATAGAGATCAAGTGTTAGCCCCAGGAAAAGGCCACTTGATTTCTGAGAACTTCTACTGAAGTAAAATAAAAAAAATTAAAATATATAGCTGGCTACTCCACCAGACTAGATGAATTCTTGTCCTGGAATCCAGTAAGATCAAGAAATCACAAGAAAGATATACTATAACATAGTTAACTGGTCAATTGGAGAGAGAAAAATATTAATGTTAACTTGACAATTTGGGATAGGAAAATTAATGTTCTTTACTTCTTTACTAACTCAACATTTGAGAAATAAAGGAGAACTTTAATAGAATATTCGAATATCTTTGTATCTCATATGGAGATCAAGTGTTAACCCCAGGAAGGACCCCCCCCCCCCTTGATTTCTGAGAACTTCGACTGAAGTAAAATGAAACAAAAGCTATCAGGGAATGCCGACGGGGCTTCCCAGGCAATTTTTAAACCCCACTTTCCCGACCCGACCTTGGGTTACATCTTACTTGTGGGAGTAAAATAAAAACTGGCCTTGTGCCTAACTCCTGGAGAGGAGTAAATCAATACTCCACCAGACTAGATGGATTCTTGTCCTAGAATCCGGTAAGACAAAGAGACCACAAGAAAGATATACTATAACATAGTTAACTGGTCAATTGGAGAGAAAAAAATATTAATGTTAACTTGACAATTTGGGAGAGGAAAATGAATGTTCTTTACTTCTTTACTAACTCAAAGTTTGAAAGGTAAAGAAAAACTTAAATCAAACACTCGGATATCTATGTATTTCATATGGAGATCAAGTGTTTGCCCCAGGAACGGGGCCCCTTGACTTCTGAGAACTTACATTGAAGTAAAATTAAAAAATCAAAAAAATATATATGTGTTCTTTTTAAAAAAATGTTTTTGCTCACATCTTATGAAGGCCAAAAGCTCCTCGAGGATAGGGGTTAATAGGACGTAATGAGTGTCAGCCGAATGAACTAAGTTTGATTACGTATGTGACGGTTCGCGATAAGTACTTGTTGACATATTATTTGAAGACGACTATGTTGTAGTCTGCGGGGAAGCAGTTCTATGATAATGTGTTCCACAGACGGAAACCTCTTGAAAACAAGCTCTGTCCATGGAGATTTCATCCTGACGATAGGCACATGGAGGAAGAAGGGGAAGTCTTTTTCCTTTGTGGTGGAAGGACGAGTTCTGGTTGTTAATGTTGTAATTGCAGAGAGACCAGAGATTGGAAATCAGTCGAGCATCTTTCATGAAAATAAGGATTAAGCAGAGAGAGACTAGCAACGTCCTTTCTGCGAGAAAGAGTTAGGGTTAAGGAATAGAAGAGATCACCCACCCACTAGATTTCAAAGTCGATTTTGAATTTTGTCTAGGCAACGGAGTATTCCATTAATAAAGTTTCTATCTTATTCTTTACTTCTTTACTAACTCAAAGTTTGAAAGGTAAAGAAGGACTTAAATCAAACACTCGGATATCTATGTATTTCATATAGAGATCAAGTGTTAGCCCCAGGAATGGGGCCCCTTGACTTCTGAGAACTTACATTGAAGTAAAATGAAAAAAATAAATAGGTCTATTTTGTGAACATGAACAATATTTTACAGCAAAGTAATCTTTATTTACCTGTATATCGTGAAGCGAAAATGTCTGCGCAAGGTAGAAAACATGACTCACCTAAAAATAAAATAAAAGAAGAAGTTATGAGAATATTGCAAAGTATTCACTTTCGAGTTGATAGAAATAAAAAAAATACAATAAAAATAAAAACAAAAAAACTTACAATATATGTTTTTATGATTGCAAAACTGAAAAAGAAAAAGACTCATAATTCCCTACAATACATCACCACACAAACAGGTGAAACAAAATGTGTTTTTTTTACTACTAGATGAATTGTGACCTATGAGGGGTCACCGTTGTAAAGTAGTGTATACATTTAAGCTGTTAATCAATTGTAATGGTAAAAATAAGTAGTAATAAGTAGTAATAAGTAGTAATAAGTAGTAATAAGTAGTAGTAAGTAGTAATAATCAGTAATAAAAATACACCATATTACTATTCAGTTTACTAGATGAATTGTGACCTATGAGGGGTCACCGTTGTAAAGTAGTGTATACATTTAAGCCGTTAACCAATTGTTAAAATAAGTAGTAATAAGTATTAATAAGCAGTAAAAACAGTAATAAGTGGTAATAAGTAGTAATAAGTAGTAAAAACAGTAATAAGTAGTAATAAGTAGTAATAATCAGTAATAAAAATACACCATATTACTATACAGTTTACAAGTAATGCTGAACAAAATTATATTTACATCATCTAATCAAAACCCTTGTGGCCATGGTGACTGACCATACAAACTATGTTTATAGGTTGACACATTACTACGTTATAAAATACACCAGGTTTAATTTGTTATTACAAACAATACAAGAAATCTGAAACATATTTACATGTACATCAAAACAGAGAATAAAAATACACCATATTACTATTCAGTTTACAAGTAATGCTGAATAAAATTATATTTACATCATCTAATCAAAACCCTTGTGGCCATGGTGACTGACCATACAAACTATATTACTACGTTATAAAATACACCAGGGTTAATTTGTTATTACAAACAATACAAGAAATCTGAAACATATTTACATGTACATCAAAACAGAGAATAAAGTTTCAATTTTTTTTAAAAGTGAGATTTTTATGAATAAGTGTTGCAGATATCAATGGTTAAATGGTTAACGACACTGACCAACGACCTGAGTTCGAATCCAGTCGTTTCTATAGCACCAATTTCACTTATGGATGTCAGCAACTTTCAAGTGGTCCCTACGTTAAGTACCGAAATTCTTATTAGAAAGAATCAGGGAAAACCAATGCCAAAAGCAGAATCTAACCATGCTGACTTATACACGAGTGTATCTTTACCATCTTATATGCTGCTGCTGCTGCTGCTGAATAAAATTATATTTACATCATCTAATCAAAACCCTTGTGGCCATGGTGACTGACCAGACAAACTATCTTAATGCGTTGACCAATTATTATTCCATGTAGCAACATACGATTACTTTAAAGAAAATAAGAGAGAATAAAAAGAAATTACATCTAAAACTCTGTGGATCTTGGTTGTTTGCTTGATTGTTTATTTATCCCCGTGCACACTGGATGACGTCACAAAAGGATAATGTCATCCATTAGAATGGAGAGAGGGGAGATAACCTTGCACAGTTGATGAGATCACAAAAGTTTGATTGTTTATTTATCCCCATGCACACTGGATGACGTCACAAAAGGATAATGTCATCCATTAGAATGGAGAGAGGGGAGATAACCTTGCACAGTTGATGAGATCACAAAAGTTTGATTGTTTATTTATCCCCATGCACACTGGATGACATCACAAAAGGATAATGTCATCCATTAGAATGGAGAGAGGGGAGATAACCTTGCACAGTTGATGAGATCACAACAGTTTGATTGTTTATTTATCCCCATGCACACTGGATGACGTCACAAAAGGATAATGTCATCCATTAGAATGGAGAGAGGGGAGATAACCTTGCACAGTTGATGAGATCACAACAGTTTGATTGTTTATTTATCCCCATGCACACTGGATGACATCACAAAAGGATAATGTCATCCATTAGAATGGAGAGAGGGGAGATAACCTTGCACAGTTGATGAGATCACAACAGTTTGATTGTTTATTTATCCCCATGCACACTGGATGACGTCACAAAAGGATAATGTCATCCATTAGAATGGAGAGAGGGGAGATAACCTTGCACAGTTGATGAGATCACAACAGTTTGATTGTTTATTTATCCCCATGCACACTGGATGACGTCACAAAAGGATAATGTCATCCATTAGAATGGAGAGAGGGGAGATAACCTTGCACAGTTGATGAGATCACAACAGTTTGATTGTTTATTTATCCCCATGCACACTGGATGACATCACAAAAGGATAATGTCATCCATTAGAATGGAGAGAGGGGAGATAACCTTGCACAGTTGATGAGATCACAACAGTTTGATTGTTTATTTATCCCCATGCACACTGGATGACGTCACAAAAGGATAATGTCATCCATTAGAATGGAGAGAGGGGAGATAACCTTGCACAGTTGATGAGATCACAACAGTTTGATTGTTTATTTATCCCCATGCACACTGGATGACGTCACAAAAGGATAATGTCATCCATTAGAATGGAGAGAGGGGAGATAACCTTGCACA